>CM073762.1:9292569-9634922 GCA_037127475.1 Arma custos
ACCTCTAGTAAAGTCTCTACCTTGGTACTGAACCCCAATTGTTATCATATGTTTGTAATCTTAGATACTACATTACTGATATAGTACTAAGTAGATTTTGATCCTAAAAACCAAAGCGTTCATATAGTGAATTAAGATATTAAGGAATAAGAAACAATTAAGATGGGACAAGTTAGAATTAAGACTGCTTCACTTCCTAACTCTGTCTCAGGGAACTTATAATTAGTTGAAACATTAATGGAGTTTATTAGAATAAGAATAACTTTATCTAACCAATTGTCGTCAATAACTGTAGTGATTTTTCAACTCAATTATTTAATTGTTCATCAAGATGTCTAGTTACCATAATTAAAAATAAAAATAAAAAGTATTTCTCACTCATTAAGTTCTATCAGTTCCTTTATTGAGTATCATAATAATAATAATAATAATAAGGCTTAGCGAACCGGAAGGTTCGATGCCGACACCACCAATCTCTGCTTACACACTCCCGCCCACACAACACTACCCAAACCCAAATCCTCTAGATCACTTTTAACAAAATCCTTCCACCGATTTGATCTTTGGGCATTAATTTCGAGACATAGGATTAGCTTAGTAACGTCGAAAACAAAGACTAACACAAGTCTTTGTTAATAGCATAGAGTTCATTATTATTTAGCCTCATATTTTTCATCTACTGTATTTCTTTACCTATTTTCTATATGTTTATGTTATATTCACATCTTATTTTGTATTAATGCCACTTCTTTCTAACTGTATGCAGTTATATATTAACTTCTCTTACTTATATTTTCTATTTTCTTTTCATACTTTAGAGTTCATATTTATAACACTATTTTCAATTTTTAATTTTTGTAATTTATCAATCTTTTCTTTCTAGATATGCTTGTATTATTACATTTTACCTATGTACCCTCTAGATGTCTGGTGTCAAATCCATTTATATCTATAATTAATCTAGTTTTTTCTAAATCCTTCATATTCCCCCCTTTTTCTATATTTTTATCTTCTCATTTTGTATCTTTCCGTTTACCTCCTCGTTTTTCTTTCCCTTTATATTATGTTTACATTTTATCCTTTCTGGACATTTATTTTCTGTATTTTATATTCGTATTCTTTAATTATTATATCTGTCACTATTTTAATTTCTGTTCATCATTTATAATTTTATTTTTATCTATCATTATATTAATTTTGTTATATTCTGTAACCACTTTTATATTTATTATCTTTAATTATCATATCTATTCACTATTTCATCATATCTAGTCACTATTTTAATTTCCACACTTGTACCACTTTACTACATTACTTGTCACTATATTTTTGTTACTGCAACGTTTTTTGTTTATTTTCTGTTTGTTTCTCTCTCTTAGCCCTGAAGATGGCCTATATTGTAGGCCGAAACGTCGGCACACAATAAATAAGTTACACTTATTTAGCTGTTTTTATTGACTGCACCCCCAAGTATTTCTTCCTTATATTAGAAGATACAGTCGACCAATTCTTCTCTAACACAACAGAAAATTATTAAAAACTAACGCAACGAAGCTTATCAGTCATAGCCTAATCCGGGACTAGTTGTCCAGTCATAAAAATCAGTCCGTTATTAAAACTGCCATAAAATAATTATCATTATTAATATTGATAACAAAAGGCTCAAAATAGACATAAAATACATGCTAATAATGGCATGAAATGGTGAGGGGGTGGAGTCAAAGATCATCAAAAATAAGAAAACAAATGTTCATAGTGCCAACGTTTCGACCTAAGATGTAGGTCATCTTTAGGGAAGCAAGCGGCGGGTGCCGAGTCCTAGGTGGCGCGTCAAACTATCAACTGTGTAGTGTTTTTGTCCACCCCCCTGACAAATTTAATTCATTATTATTATAATAAGTTCACTCCCTAAGGGGAAGGCCTACAGAAATTAACAAGCAAAAATTGTATATAGTATCTGTAGTAAAATTATTTTAATTTTTATTATTTCAATAATTCCTGTTAATTTTTTGTAATAAAGGCTTTATTCATTCATTCATTATACTAAGTGGGAGCAGAGTGGCTCAGTGGTAGAGCACTGAGTTATCATAGTGAAAATCCTTATTGAAATCCTGATGCTGGCAAGACTTTTAGTCAGTCTGTTCGTGATCGGTGATGGATCATATGGGATTTATGACCCTCCTGGGGCTCACCCAGCCTCTATAAAGTTGGTACAAAATAAGGGGGGCAACCTGAAGGTCGAGCGTGATCTAGGACTAATCACCACCCTGCACAACCGTTGTCTATGGAACAGTCTCTACCATGTACTGAACCCCAAACCCGTTCACGGGTTGTAGTGGAACAGGCTTTTGTTTTTAATATAGTAAGTAATGAGTGACATATTAATAATACTTGAGGGAATAATTTTAGTTC
The DNA here is from genome assembly GCA_037127475.1 of Arma custos. Classification (NCBI taxonomy): domain Eukaryota; kingdom Metazoa; phylum Arthropoda; class Insecta; order Hemiptera; family Pentatomidae; genus Arma; species Arma custos. The sequence goes on from CM073762.1 coordinate 9,294,982, forward strand.
ACTTTTAAATTACAATAAATAAACTAAACAAAAAATTTAATTCGATTCAGGATAGTCTCTTGAGCTACCGATATAATAATGCGCGAAAATGAATTGGGATATTGCTAATTTTGTAGTATATACTTTACCTGGCATTTATATTTTTACATATTTAATAACTAAACTAATATTTAACGTAGTATAATTTCTAATAAATATTAATGCTTTTTATAATAAAAATAATATTAAAATGCCAGGCATAGTAAATACAAAATTAGTGGTATCCCTATTCATTTTTTCGCAGTTTATAAGATAAAATAGGAAGTCGTGTGTCCTATTCAGATATTTTATTTATATAAACTATTTACTATTGCCTATATATATATGTATACACAATCGTATAGTATTATTAATTGTCATTATAGTATCATTATTAATTAATAATAACAATAATATAAACAATAGGAAAGTGTAACCCCCTGAGGGGCGGAGTGGGGGTGCCTTTGCCCCCAGTCGCGGAGATGGCAGAGGCGCGGCAACAACACTGAGCTCTACTCATCATGTCTCTACTTCGGCCGATCTTCCTCGCGATCTTCCTCAGTACCTTCAGAGGTTTGTCTTAGCCTCTTCATCTTTAGTACATAATAAATAACAATAATTAAAATTAAAAAATATATTAATAGTCCAGATTATAATGGAAGAAATAGGCCTTCATTTATATAGCATTTGTCAGAAATTATCATTTTTTTCTACCTTTGTTACACTTTGCCAATCCTATCTGCATATGGTTCATTCATGGATGAATAATCTACCATATTTATAAATTTACTATTAGTATGATGATATAAAAAAAATACGATTACACAGAAAAAATTATTTACTTTATTATAAAAAAAAAACACAAGAATTACTTAATTATTTTTTTAAAATGGCTAAACCATTAATAAGGAATAAAAATATAAAAATTATTCTAGATCCAATGATGAGGATAGTTATTCTTATTACACATTGACACTCTCTACAATTTAAAAAAAAAATTGTTTATTTCAATAATAAATTCCATTAATTTTATTTAAATAATTAATTAAAATACATTTCGACTTCTTAAACAAGAAAACCAATCAACGGAATAAGAATTAGGTATGTTTTTTTTAATAAAAAATTTATTATCAAATTTCATAAAAAAACTATTTAGAAATTGGTAATATTAGGATTAATTAATTATTAACAAAATTTGTATTTCTGTATTTTTTTTTTGTTCATTCCTTATTAATTAAAGAAAAAATTTTATTCTGTATAAACTGATGAGAATAGTTACACTTCCTTGTGCATTATCTGTGTTGTGAAAAAAGTGAACATTAATGTCGATTTAAATATTTAAAAAATTTTTTAAAAGATAGAAAACCAACCAAACAAAATAAAAAATTCTTGGATTAAAACATTATTATCAAATTGAAAAAAAAAAACTGTTGAGAAAGTGGTGATATGATTAATTAATTAAAAAAATTATAAAATTATATTGATATCAATAATATATTTCTGAATGATTTTTTTTCATAAATTATTTATTAAAAATTTTTTCTTGGTACACTGATTATAATAGTTCTTATTACATTGTTTTGTGCACTGCCTATCTTTCTTGTGAAAAAAGTGAATATTTAAACAATATTGTCGATTTAATTGTACAAATAATTAATCAAAATATATTTTGGTTTCTTAAATAAAAAAAAAATAAAAGAAAATCAAGGTGTGTCTTCTTTAATGAAAAAATTATTGTCAAATAGCAAAAAACTATTGAGAAAGTGGTAATATTACTATTTACTAATTTTTTTTTTTTAGTTTTACAAAATATAAAATATATACTTGATATTTTCAATCCTTTTTGTTACAATTTTTCTTACTGTTTAAGAGGAAAATATCGCTATTTTGTTTTAATTGGCAATTTTTTTATTTTCTAATTTCCATAAAAAAGGGATTTGGAAATTATTTTAGAGTTTTTAATTATTAAAATACTTTTAATAAATGTTTTATTGTTTTATGAATCTTTAAAGAGTTTATCTTTAAATCAAAATGATCTGCTTTATTACCAATATTCTATACAGTTTTTTATTTTAAGATGGAAAATTTCATAAATTAACAAAAAATGTATACATATACATGAATTTTTTTTAACGTTCTCTTTTGCCAAGTATTTTAATTAATAAAAAAAACTACTTAGATCCATTTTTTTATAATGAACTTGAATATAAACACAACTATTGTTTCTACTGATTTTTTTTTTAGTATGTTAATATTATGTGTGCTTATTGCAAAATCAATACCGGCCTGAATCGGTAGAAAATCAGGAATCTAATTGAAAATCCCTCTTATTGTGTTCGTTAAAGTGTAGAAAAATGCATTTAATAAATGTTGTTTGTATATAAATATAAGCTGCTGTAAATAGCTTTGTATCCATTATTTTTTAGAAGAATATTTATATTACTTTTGTGCATTAAATACATTAGTGCCATTAAATCCATTATCATTATTAAAATATTTATATTCGTGAATTTTAAGATTCTTTAACAAATATTTTATTAATGAACACCTGCCTCCATTCCCTAATGGTTATTGTCCATTTGAAATTCAATTAAGCTCGTGCCTGTTTTTATTTGTGTGCTCCGACAAAATAAAACTTGTTTCTTCATTTTATTTATTTATTTTATTTTATTGATTTGTTTCTGTATTTGAAGGTTTTAATTTATCATTTTTCCTAATTTTTTTTATCTATCGTTGCCAGTTAAAAATATTTTTTTATTAATTAAATTAACATTACTAAAAATCTACTTTAATTGAAATTGTGGTCTATAAATTATTAAAGTAATAGTCTTGTCTCATTATCCCGATCAGGACCTTCAGGATTAGCGATTTTTTACATCCGAAGACAGGATCTTGTGCCAAGCACTAGAGCGTGTATTAAGGCGTACATCTTCATCATTGAGAGAAATACGAATGAAAAAGGTTACAAATGTTTATATATTTTTTTTAATTGTACAAATTAAAAAAAACTGTACAGAAAAACATAAATAAGCTAAAAATAATCCTTAATAAAACCTTTGCCGGTATAACCTCAAAGGATCTTGGGTACAGTAGGTGGTAGATCCTGTACTGTTCCTCGTACAACGGTTGACCTGTCCGAGATCATACTAGATCGCTAGGTTTTCCCCCGATTAAGGGTACCCACTTTAAAGAGTCATAGGTGATACCCAGGAGCTGTAATGTAGCTGTAAATCTGTAGTTGTAAATTAATTAAAGAATTTATCCGCCACAGGATGATGTGAATCCAGGACCTTCACCACAGCAACTCACACGCTAAGTTAGCCTGCTTTAATATAAAATATACTGCGAGGCAATAAAAATACAACACTAAAACCGATTCAAACATCCGACGTTTTCTTCCGATATATCTTTCTTCTGACGTTGTTTTTATTACTATTTTTATTTATTTTTGTTATCGCCTATTCGTATTGCTGTGACTTGTTATCGGTTGTTTTATGTGAAGTGAAACATAAGAAAAAAGTTATACTTTATTCGAATGATCCAAACTATTGCAATGTGTTCTAAGCGTTAGAATAAATGTTAGAGAAGAAATGTTAATAGCATAGAGTTCATTATTATTTAGCCTCATTTTTTACATCTACTGAATTTCTATACCTATTTTCTATATGTTTATGTTATATTCACATTTTATTTTGTATTAATACTACTTCTTTCTAACTTCCCTTACTTATATTTTCTAATTTCTTTTCATACTTTAGAGTTCATATTTATAAACACTATTTTCAATTTTTAATTTTTGAAATTTATCAATCTTTTCTTTCTACATATTCTTGTATTATTACATTTTACCTATGTAACCTCTAGATGTCTGGTATCATATCCATATCTATAATTAAACTAGTTTTTTCTAAATCCTTCATATTTCACCCCCTTTTTCTATATTTTAATCTTCTCATTTTGTATCTTTCCGTTTACCTCCTCATTTTTCTTTCCCTTTATATTATTGTTTACATTTTATCCTTTCTGCACATTTATTTTCTGTATTTTATATTCGTATCCTTTAATTATAATATCTGTCACTATTTTAATTTCTGTTCATCATCTATAATTTTATTTTTATCTATCATTATTTTAATTTTATTATATTCTGTAACCACTTTTATATTCATTATCTTTAATTATCATATCTATTCACTATTTCATCATATCTAGTCACTATTTTAATTTCCACACTTGTACCACTTTATTACATTACTTGTCACTATATTTTTGTTACTGTAACGTTTTTTGTTTATTTTCTGTTTGTTTCTCTCTCTTAGCCCTAAAGATGACCTACATTGTAGGCCGAAACGTCGGCACACAATAAATAAGTTACACTTATTTAGGTGTTTTTATTGACTGCACCCCCAACTATTTCTTCCTTATATTATACGTTAGAATAAATGCTCTACAATTTTACTAATATATTTTAATCAGTTGATTTAATCACAGAAGAGATATAAATGATCTATCACTCACCCCATCGAAAAAAATATCTTTAGTAACATTTTTATCAACAATATTACTAACTAGTAATTATCTAACCTACAAAGTTGGAGGTTTCGGGTTCAAATCCTCTTTTAGAGATAAATTATTTGATCTGTTAAGAATCATGGATGGTCCCTGTGTGATCTAAAGAACTTTCGTTGATGTTCAGTTTTTTAAAAGTAGAATCCCTCAATTGGAGAAAACCTGGCTGAGCTGATCTCAAAAAAATCACCTTTCTGCACAACTGTTGTCCGAGAAACAGTACAGTCTCTATTATGTATTGAACCCTTCATGGGTTGTACTAGTTATGTTTTTTTTTTAAATGAACGTTATTTTCCTTTTTTTATATCTATTTTTTTTCATCTATTAATACCACATATTTACCATAATATATTTTTTGTACATTTTATTAAATATGCCTATCAGCCACATGTATTTTGACTGTTCAAAATTGTTATCCCTAAGGGACCTAGACCCAGAATAAAGTTGTTTTCAATACTTCTATCTAAATCTTTCATTTTTCCTCCAGCGCTGAGCTCTAAATAGCTCTTACATTGAATGTTGTTTACAGATATATCTTTCTTCCCATCTTTTTATTATTAAACTAGCGACCCACCCCAGCTTTACACGGGTAGTAAGACATATTATGTCATGTTTTGTCTGCATAATGTATTTTATTATGTAGATAATATAAACATAAAAATAAAACAAAATATTTCTTCATATACGAATTTATTTTCTTGTGCGTTAAGTTTTTGCGTTAACCCATAAGATGCTCATTTAAATTATATTGTATAAAATATTCTAATAATGCCCATGAAATGCTTAAGGTAACTAAAGTATATAAGTTTATAAGGATTAATACTGTACTCGTCTAAATAGCTTTCCAAATACCGCATTGTACGTTATCAATTTTTCACAAGATAAAATAGGCATTGGAAGCTTCCCTTAAAAGATAGATATTTGCTATCTCTGACTATATTGTAGATCTATAAAAGAGAAATATCCCAGCATGCATTGTTTCATTATATGGCAAAGGCCTTAGGCAGCGTCTTCGATGAAACCTACCAGGAGGCTATACTTTTTCCAACATATCCGACATATACCGTTATATTCCGACACATTTACACAAAACCTGGACAAATTATATACCTAAACCTTCCTGGCGAATCACTCTATCTATTGGTGAAAACCGCATGAAAATCCGTGCAGTAGTTATTGAGTTTACAGCGAACAAATGCGGCTGAGGACTTTGTTTTATAATATGTATAGATTTACTATATATTATAAATATCCATTAGTTTTCCAAATCGATGCCACTTTTACACTTCAATATTCCGATAATCTGTTCTCCTTATTTACCCAAAATGTTTATAAATGAAATAAATAATAAATGTCCTAGATAGATGGAAAAATCCTAAATATAAAATTTAAAATTCTAAAAATAATAGAAAATTTGCCAAAATTTCGCCTATTTAGACATCATGAGGACTGAATAAGTAGAATAAAATAGCAAAAAAACAAAACAACAAATTATATCCAAGAGGCAAAATTCCACCATCGCTTTGCCCGTGTATTCGCTTTTGGAATGTATTTGGAATTTTTTTTTTTTTTAATATATTTTAAACCTACATGGAATTTTTCCTTGTATGTAATTGGTATTATTTTATTTTGGTGTTTGAGCCTTTACTCTTCTAAATAAAAAATAATAAAGCAGAAAAATTATTGCCATAAAAAAAATTGATGATCTACACTGGCACGTGGCACACTGATATCATGATCAAGCTCAAAATTTGGGCAGAAGAAATTAATAAATATTTCATCTTTAGAATTCCACACGTGTTTGATTTTATCTATAGTTTAATAACGCTTTAAAGAATATTCCTTAGTCAAAATTTATTTTTTAAATTAAGATATTTATATCCCTCTGCCGCGAATTATTGCTATTTCGGTTAAAAATCACTTAGTAGGACTGTTGGTATTAATTGTAATAAAACAAGGAAAACCGTCTCATTTTCAGGATTCTTCTTGTATTGTCAACTGTACTTTTTTTTTTTTTGGATTAACGTGCCTAAGTGTCGATGCATTATTAAGCGATCGTTATATTTAGATTATTTCTGAAAAGAAAGTAATTTAAGATAATTTGATTCCAGTGATGTAAAAAAGAACGCTATTAACGGAAGAATAAGTTATTGTGCAGAATATTTGGGCTAAAAACAAAGGAATTTGGAGAATGTAAAACATATCCAACGCGAAAGAATAGAGCATCCTCTAGATTAGTACAATTGCAGTATAGTGAAGATTGAGATGGCCTTGCCAAACAAAGGAATCCTTAAAAAGTTAACAGTTGATCCGATTGGGAAACCTCCGCTGTTTAGTATTGAATGATAATAGTTTATGTGGAACATCTTAATAATATATGTGGAAGAAAGTGGTCCGGGTAGAGCTCAATAAATTTATCTTAGGATTGGAGAAAAGTTTATTAAGTAGCCAACGTTTCGACCTACTTTGTAGGTCTTCTTCAAGGCTATGTGCAAAATGCAGACAATTGACAACTAAAAAGTGGTACAAAAAGATTTTTCTAAGCATGTTAAATACAAATAATAAAAGTATGGTGAATACAGGCAATTTAAAATTAAAAAATGATAAAAATTGCACAGCACGGTAAATAGGTAGTAAAAAACATAATAAAGAATAAAATAATAATAAAACAGAAAGTGTTGGCAATTAAAGAATAAGGTAATAAAGATAAAAAATAAAAATTGAATATTAAAATGGGTAAATGTTAAAGTGTAATACCTGGGTATCAGGTATCTTAGGATTCAGGTATCAGTAGTAAAATAAAAATTAAAAATAGAAAATGATAAGAAATACAGTAAAAAATTAATAATTTGTAAAATATATAAAAAATACAGAAATGTTTATTATAAAAAATCCAGTATGTAATTAATAAAAGTATGTAATAAAGAAAGTAGTAAAAATACATAGGCATAGGCAATAAAATAAATAGACATAGTGTAATAAAAACGAAAATGTTAATAAGAAACAATTAATAAGTAATGTTTGTGAGGGATACTGTTAACTGCCAATGTGGACGAAGATGTATACAAAATGTTAATGAAATTTATAAATAATTGATGTAGTAAAATGTGTAATAAATGGTGAGCAAGGAGAGCATAGTAGATATTGAAAAAAACGTGTGAAAGTTGTATATAAAGTTTGATAAGTATGTTACAATAGATGGTATATATTGGATCGATATACATGTAAAAAAATGATATGTGTTAGAGTAAAAATGTAATTAAAAATAAAAATAGTGACCTCTGCTGCTAAGGATGGAGAACTGAGTTAGGTTTGTAATAAATAATTAACAATATTCGTAATATCATTAACAGCAATTAACACTTAGGTAGGGACATCTGTTCTAATGGCGTTTAGAGGAACATCCGTCTAGTGAACGGGTAGGAATTTGAAACTTCTGCCAGTTATCAATTTTTCTCACTCAAACCAAGTTATTACGTTAAAATACTTATATTAATAACTATTATTCAATGTTTGAGTGGAAAAACCGTAATATTGAAAAAAAACATCGATCGCACATAATAAAAAGTATATTCAAAACTGAATGTGTCTGTTACATTTTTTTTTAAATATTGCTTTTCTTCCACTCGAAACTTCAATTATGTTACTAATCATTATTCAGGATGTGCAAAAAATAAAAAAAAAATAATTGAGCGTTTAAATTATGCATTTAGTGTTATACAATATTTACATAAAATTTAATCCTTAAAATTGCACTTAATAATTTTGGTTAATAACAACCTGTTGTTTGTTTTGACTTTAAGTAATTTCTTTTATTTTTAGGGGCCCATTTTCAATACACAGTCATTGTACTTTTTAGAGCATTCCAGACAAGCTGGTCTTTGGCAATTTATGCATTTGTATGCTGTTCTTCGACATTCTTTGTTGTTATTTAGTTAAAAAGCCTCTAATTTATATTTATAGAGTATAATTTAATTTATAAAGGTTACGTACGAATTGCTTATGGACACTCAACATCAAGGGTCTTCAGTGTCCGTCCTTTATTTCTTTGTTTCTATGTTTCTATGTCCTTTATTTCTTTATTCTTGACCATTTTTTAAATTTTGTTAAAAAGATTATATTTTTTTAAAAATTTGATGACTGTGTCTATATTTTTGTTATTATCACCAAGAATATTTGGGAGGTATCTTTGTAATTGAGCTTTCTGAAAATAACTATCCCAGAGGGGGCAGTCCTCCAGTACATGTTTAATTGTTATTTGTGTGTTATTACATGTTGTGCACTTCGGTGGACCGTACTTTGTTATAAGGTAACCATGGCTAATTCGGGTATGGCCTATTCTGAGTCTTGTTACAACCACCTCTTCTCTTCTGTTACTACGGTTGGAACTTTTTAATTTATAAATGTATAAAATTTAGAAAAAAGTAACTTGAAATACCTGTTTCAAGAAGCGGATATATTAAAATGTATTGGGATATCCGTCAGTGAGGCGGGCAAAGATTTGCGCTTATCTGGAATGGAGTCTGTCAGACGTAGTGACTTGGAGTTAAAGGGCTGTAAAAGGTAAAATCGTTATAGAAAAGGTTTGTCGACATTGACTGGAGAAAGATGCATTACCAATTGAGACTGTTTTAGTCTCACAGTCTCCGGATTTGACTTCCAGCCCTAATAGTGAAAAAAAGGTAAAGTGTATCCGTTTATTAGACGGATGTTCCGATCTAAGTGTTAGATATAGAAATATAGCTTGTCACGATGTGTTCCATCAAATGTTAAGACCGTGGAAAAATTCCAACGAAAAGCCCTTAGTCTCCAAACTAAAACAGAAAATATCTGTCCAATATTTCGCCCATTCAGGCATCATCAGATAATGTGTTCCATTAATTTAAAAAATCAATAATAAGAATCAATAATGAACAATACAACCAAGAGAAAAATATCTGCATTTTACTCCTAACTCCATTTCAGACCAAAATCTACGAGAATGACACAATTATGCCACAATCAGTTCAGGATATGTATTGATGATATTGCTGGAAATAGATACAAATTTTAACATTCATTATTAAAAAATATTGGGACCGGGATTGCTCAGTGGTGGAGCGCAGAATTGCCGTTCCGAAGGGTTCTAATCCCGCTGTCTTTTCTGGCAGACTTTTTTTTAATCTGCTAGCGGCCGGAAATGGATCCTATGGCATATAGAACTCTTCTGTGGTTCACCCAGCCTCTACAAAGTAGGTGTACTTAATTGGGGAAAATATAGGACCAATCACCTCTCTTCACAACTGTTGTTATAGAAACAGTACAGTCTCTACTACGTACTGAAACCAAGTCCTTTCATGGGCTTTAATAGTACAGGTTTTTAAAAATAAAAAAAATTAACTATACTTAGTTCAAAATATATATGTACAAGCTTATGCCCGCGGCTTTTTTTTAGTTTTTGCGTTAAAGTTAGACAAACATACAAACTTTCACATTTATAATATTAGTAAGATTAGTAGGATATCAAAACAAATAGTTTCACTCATGTTCTTTCGGTTATTTTAACTACTACTATTATATGATTTACCTTTAATTATGTCCTATTATGGATTCTCCACAATACCTAAAATACAGTCGGGGGGGAAGGAGCACGTGCCCCCGAGCGCCTCCCCCCCTAAATCCGCGCTTGCTATAGCCTATGTGTTATTCTGATGTATAACCTATATTACTGTAAAGTTTCATCCAAATCCGTTCAGTAGTTTTTGCGTGAAAGAGAGACAAACATACAAACTTTCACATTTATAATATTAGTAAGATGTGTATTTATAGATATTTTCCAACAAATGTTAAAAGGGAGAGGGTGTAACAAATAAAATATATACGTCCGATATATCCAAACATCGACTTGTTCTCGATTTATCGAACTGTTATTCGAAAACTATCGATACTCTATTTACATCGATAGCCCCCTTACTCGATACTAACCTCTGCCTATTGCTAAATCGTGCGTGAACTGAGGCAAAGCGCCTAGATTTTTATCTCTTCACTTCCTATCTCACGCTACGCCAAAATCAATCCATTCACTCCAATCGACTGTGAGTCTGGATAGCTCGGTGGAACGAGGAGCTTTTTGGTCTGCGCTGAATTAATAAACAGAATTGTCTGGCGGTAATTTATTTGTTTTTTCTGTGGTGAGGATGGTTCAGTTACTGCCCTCTAGGTACTGCAGTTATAAACCATTTGTTTCAGAAAAAATATTTATTCTAATAAAATCCTTTAATCGACACTATGAGATCAGGAGACCCTCCCAGGGTTCATCCAGCCTTTATTATAAGGGAGGTGAAGGGGTCGAATTATCTCCTTGTACAACTTTTGGACTAGAAAATGTATCCCATCAACTCAGTACCAGTTATAGCTAGTAGTAGATAAGATTTTTTTATTTTATGATAATGCATTATTTCGTTCATATTACGTTACTTGCATTTACACGTTGTTGTTTGTTCATTTAACGTCACAATGCTGCTATGGCTAATCGGATGATGCTACATACATTTAATAACACTGATAATGTGTTTATTCATTTCTTGACTCTTTCCCTTTTTTAAATGAGAAAAAAAGAAAAATAATTTAAAAAGAATATCATTTATGGATATAAGCTTTAACTTTTCATTCGTTTTTTCAATATTCTCGAGAATAAAAATAATAATAGGATGAAAAAAGAGCGTAGTTATGAAAATGTGTTTACTTCGGTAATCATTTCATCAAGAAATAAACAGTTAGAAGTATTGATGATATATTTACAGCCCCACTACAATAAGTAGTTAAGTCTAATTTTCTCTTAAAATGGGTTTCTTTTACTTAAGTAAGCGGAATCGATTTATTTTCGTAGTGAATAAGGGGCTAAGTAAGGCATTGGCTTGAAGAGGAGTTATTGTTTATATTACAACTCCATTTCAAGCCAAAAACTACAGTAATGACACGATTCCGGTTATCTGATAGCAGTTAACTCTCTCTGGACAAAATCCGACTTAACCAGTTACTGTAGTGGGGTTGTAGATATGTTTGCTGAAACTTTCATTTCTTGATGAATTTAAGGGGAGAGAATATTAAAATGGAAATTTTAAAACTTGTTGTGAACTCAACTCGAAACGACAATCTGCGAAATTATTATTAGCATACGACGTTTCGACCCACTTTGTAGGAATTCGTCAGGGCTTATTTGTCACAAATAGGGAAATGACATTCGTCGAGGTTTGAAACATCTAATTTTAATAAATAGTTTTGCTATTTAAGAGACTCTTTATTTAATTTATTTATCTGCATTATATTATATTATTATATTTATTTACCTACACCTGGTCCATTTTCTTCTACTTAAAATAAATAAAAGTTTAATCAATTAATTTAATTTGCCTTGGTGATATAAATTGAAAATTGAGTTATTAATGAAATTTTCAGTGCATTCTTCCACTTTACTATTGATAAAATATACATTATAGTAACCGCATGACAAGATGTTTTTAATGTTACTCGTAAAAAGCAATGCTTTGTGAGAGATAACTCGGTGTGTGAGCTGTGCTGAAGGATATTCTGTAATTTGCTAACAGCCACAGATATATTGACCTTCTTGGGGTTCACCCAGCCTCTATAAACTGGTGAGGAAATCATGAAGGTGGTCTCGGATAAATCACCTTCCTGCATAATCGTTGTCTTAAATGTATCTGTACTGTGCTTGGAACCCAAGAATCTTCATGGGTTGTAGAAATACAGGTCTTTTGTTTAATGAATATTTAGGGGGAGATTAAACTGAAGTCTTTTTATTCCCAACAAAATATTAACCATTTATTATAAACTATTGCTTATCCTTTATTCACAGTTATGATAAGAATAAAAAAGCTCGAGCCAACTTAATTAATGAACAAAGTTTTTCGAAGAAGAGATCTAAAGGATGACATTAAAATATGGTTTAGTTAAATGTTACCTTTTATTTATTCTTCTTGAGATAATAGTTTATTTTTTTTACACGGACTACGAATGAAGTAATTCTTAAAAATATTATAGCATTTGAAATATGGGTGATAGAAAAGTAAAACATGCATTAGTACAATAATATACGTAAAATGGAATGTCTGGTTCGTATTATGAGAGCACAGTTTTCTAATTTTCATGTATGAGAGGAAAATAGTTGACTGGATGATACAATAGAGAATGGAGATAGTTGTAATATAATAAGTACAAGACTTATATTTAATGTGTGCCGACGTTTCGACCTACCATGTAGGGCATCTTCAGGGCTATGAGAGAGAAACTAACAGAACAAAAAATATATAAAAAACGTTACAGTAACAAGAATAGAGTAACATGTCATGTACCAACAAAACCTCAGATTCTTCACCTCATGCCAACTTTCAGAAACACACTCATACAAGAAATAGGAAATTATACAAAAACAACAACACCAAAATACAGACACAAAGGAACAAAACACATACTATTATAAATAATATGCATTTTGTATTATGTTATACATAAATTGTCTCTTAAGTAAATCCTATGTACTCTCTCTTCTGTTGTTTTTTTAAATTTTACCAACAACAAAAACATATTAATCAGTAACCGTTGTAATATGAACTCATTTTCATTGTAAGGGATTATCCCACCAATGTTTTAAAATTTGTAAATATTTTAAAATAAAATAAAACAAAATATTAAAAAAACAAAAAAAAAACATGTAATGTAGTAAATTAAAATAGTGACAAATATAATAATTAAAGATAACGACTATAAAATACAGAATAAATTTCCATAAAGGATAATAATGTAAACATAATATAAAGGGAAAGAAAATGAGAAAGTAAACAGAAAGATACAAATAAAAAGATTAAAATATAAAAAGGTGAGATATAAAGGATAGAAAAAACTAGTTTAATTACAGATATAAAATGTATGATAATAGACTCCTAGAGGTTACATAAGTAAAATGTATGAAAAATAATACAAATACGATGCCAAGGGATAATTACAGAAGAATCTCGTAGAATGACAGTTAAAAATGTAAAATTTGAAAATATAAGTATGGGATATAATATAAAAATAGTTGATTGGATTAATAAATTTGAAAAATTAAAAATAATATTTATAAATATGAACTCATGAGTTCCCCCAACTATCTCCATTCTCCATTTTCTATTTTTGTTTTGAAGAGAAAAGACTTGCCCTGGCCGAGATTCGAACCCGGATCGTCTGCTTCTCTGCAGTAGTGCTCTAAGCCACTGAGCTGCCAGGGGTCGTATCCAAGCCAGATAAAGCCGTTCTCTCCACCGATCCTATATCCCCGTGCTCTCGCAATTTTTGCGATGTATACGAAGAGAACGGATTTGTCTGACTTGGATACGATCCCTAGTAGCTTAGAGGTTTAGAGCATTGCGACTGAGAAGCAGGCGACCCGGGTTCGAATCCCGGCTCGGGCAAGTCTTTTCTCTTCAAATTAGAAAATGATGAAAATACATTTTCTAAGTTGATTGCCTTGGTAAGGATCGATAGGTTACGAAACGTAAGAAAGTGGTTCGGATGAAGTTTTAACTTCCTAAGAGAAAATATTGATGTTGATGTCATTTGAAGAACAATCCTCTATTTATTGAGATTGGCGAAGCTCAGTGGTAGAGCCCTTAGCCCCTCAGTTCTAAGACCCGGATTCAAATCCAGCTGTGGTAGATAATTTATTTAATCTGTTAACAGGGAGGGATGTTAACAGGGAGGGATGGACTCCCGTGGGATCTGGCTGGATGGACCCTCCTGGGGCGGTTAGGGAATTGGGCCAGCCTCTATTAACTGGGTTCCCATAATTGAGGAGAAAATCTGGTTGAATCACTTCCCTGCGAAACCTTTCTCTTAGAAATAGTACAGTGTCTAACACGTACTTAATTTAGGACCCCTCATGGGTTGTAGCGGTACAGGTTTTTTTCTTTTTATACACTAAAAAGTTATTTATAGCCTAAACAAATTATACAACTAACAAAGAACAGTATGAAAGATTATTAAATAATCATACCTCTATGCCTTTGATAATAAAAAAAAACCTATACCATGATTACTCGTGAATGGCCTGGGGTTCAGTACATAATAGAGACTGTACTAGTTCTTGAACAACTGTTGTATTGAGGTCCTAGATTACGCCGAACCACCAGATTTACCCCCATTATTTTTGGTACCTACTGGATGAGCCCCAGTAGGGTCCTAGATCCCATAGGATCCATTTCAGGTAGCTAACTAAATAAAAGTCTGCCTTAAAGCGGGATTTGTACTCAGGCTCTGCAACTCAGTGCTCCAATAGGCTGCCATAATGTAACCCTGTACTAATTATTATTTCAATTGAATTTTTTATATTTTGTATTGAGCTTGTGCATAATATGATTGAATTAATAAATAAACTGCTTGGAAATATATATAATTATTTTTCGGAGTGTCAGTATGCGTGAAAACCAGACTAATGTCAATAATTTAAAGTTTAAGTAATGCAGGACACCCAAACCCATTGATACAACAAACGTCCAATACTCTCATGCCTGAGAACACTAGGAGGAGACTAAAAAGAACGTGGATGAGGGATCTGTTACAGTAGGAAATAAAAGCAAGCCAAGGGAGAGGTAGTTGTTGGCTACTGTTCTTCGTCAGGCCTTCCATGTCATTTTGTATTTTTTTTTTCAGTCAGCCAATCTGCTGATTGTCAATTACTTGTTGTTGACAGGTGTGGATGGAAATATAAAGAGAAAAAAAAATAATTCAGACTTTGATTGATTTAGAAATTCAAAAAAAGAACACAGTCACTCCAAAGTTTTGAGTTTTCACTTATGTCGGTCTGTTTAATTTTTTATTTTTAGTGTGACCAAAGAATACTGCTAAAAAAAGGGGGGGGGGTCAGAAATTACTAAATAATTATATATCATTGGCTATGACAATATGCTAAAATGTATTCAAAATGTAGCGTATCTACGAAGGTTAAATACTTACTGGTCATCAACTAATTATACCCCCTCACTTTGACAATATGTTAGTTAATTGACTATTATGAACTATGAGTAATTGAATTAACTATAAGACGGAGGACATTAGCCAGAACTAAGCGAATCATAAATTGGGACTCGCAAGGGAATTTACATACAAGTGTTGAGATAAGGCAGTTATTAGTTCTCTCCTAGCACCTTCGTCTAAATCCGAATAATGCAAAGTGCCTGAATTAATAGGCCTTATTATCTTTAATAGTTTAATCTTTATTGAAATAGTTCGTATTATATTTTAATTATACTGTATATTAATAATTGAGAATTCGCTCAAAATGGCAGGATTTTCGTAGGATCTTTGGTTATTAGTACCTCAGGCTCAGGAATGGATCGAAAGATTTTTCATTGCTTGCACTTCATTAAAGGAATATTTCATGTTGAGAATTTTGATATTTTAAGAAGTACATCTCATATTCTGCAATGATGATAATATTTTAATTATACTGAATATTAATAATTGAGAATTCGCTCAAAATGGCCGGATTTTCGTAGAATCTTTGGTTATTAGTACCTCAGGCTCAAGAATGGGTCGAAAGATTTCTCATTGCTTGCACTTCATTAAAGGATTATTTTATGTTGGGAATTATTTTAAGAAGTAAATCTCATATTCTGCGATGATGATAATATTTTAATTATACTGAATATTAGTAATTGAGAATTCACTCAAAATGGCAGGAATTTCGTAGGATCTTATTTGAATGTTTTCCTCTGGCTTAGGAATGGATTGTAAGATTTTTCAATTGCTTACATGTCAGTAAATTATGGCTTTATATTGAGAATTTTGATCTATATATATATTACATCTCGACTCCTATGGTGATGACAAAATTTTAATTATACTGAATGTTAATAACAGAGAATTCATTCAAAGTGGCAGGATCTTCGTAGGAATGGATTAAAAGATGTGTCAATAGCTTCAATGCCATTAAACAGTTATTTTATGTTGTGAATTTTTATTTATTTTTTTTAAATTACATCCCAACTCCTTTGATCATGAAAATATTTCAATTATAACTTATATTAATAATTGATAATTTACTTTAAATGACAGGATCTTCTTAGGATCTTTGTCTATGTTCCATTGGCTTAGGAACGGATTGAAAGATTTTCCAATTGCTTTCATGTCATTCAAAATGGTTATTTTAAGTTGGGAATTTTGATTTTATTTGAAGGAGTACAGCTCCAGTGATGATGATAATTTCTTAATTATAACCTATATTAATAATTTAAAAGATTTTTGAATTGCTTGTTTGTCATTAAAGGGTTATTAAATTATGTTGATATTTTTAAATTTTATTTTAAGAATTGCACCTCAACTCCTATATTTTAATAATAAATCACATTTAGAATTGAAAATTCATTCAAATCAAAATTTTCGTAGGATCTTTGACTATGTTTCTCCGGCTTAGGAATAGATTCAGAGAATTTCAAATAGCTTGCATGTGATTAAAGGAATATTTCATGTTGAGAATTTGAATTTTATTTTAGGGATACATCTAAGTGTAATCTATACTAATAATTGAGAATTCACTCAAATAGCAGGATTTTCGGAGGATCTTTGGGTTTGTTTTATCAAGAATCGATTAATAATTGCATAAATTTAATCGATTAATAATTGAATTATTATATCGTAACACCTTCTTCTTTTCTGAAGGAAAGTAATCTCAAATAACTCAGTTAGTCAATGATTGGAAGCAAAAGTGAAAAATTCTTGTCCACCTCCTACTGTTTACGAGTTAACAGCTTTTGGATTGATTTTTTAGAAGTTTTTTTAATTTTTTGTATTTTGGTTACAAATATATTATGTATAAGGGAGCGGGTAGCCCAATATTTAGAATTAAAATCCCGAGTTTAAATCCTGCATAGTAAGTTATATAATATATTTGCTACAATTTTTTTTAATTTAAAAATTTTATTTATTGATATTTACAACTGTATTACAACAATACAACAAGTAAATAGGCTAAGTGATACATAATGACATGAGATAATGACAAGTAGAGAAACTACCCACTGGTAGTACTCAAATCACAAGTTCAACTAAGAAGATCACGTTGCCATCTTCAACTATAATTTAATTTGCTAACAGCCAAGAATAGATCCTGTGGGATCTGCAAACCCTCCTGGTGCTCACCCAGGCTCTAGAAAGTGGGTACCCTAAATTGGAGAAAAACCTTCTATTGATGAGGTCCGCCATCTTACAGGAGAATAACCTGACGTTATTTTTCTGTCAATAGCTGCCAGGAATTTCAATCTTAAAACGGTTCGGAAATATATTTCCTTGCCTCTTAACTGAGGACAAACAGTCATAATCCGTGGATCTAGACCGATTTGTCACTGCTGTTGAACTAAAATGTACTTCGAAAGGAAAAACTGATTGGTAAATCGGCTCAAAAGGTTTTGGATCTTTGGATAAACGCACGCTAAACCTTAGAAGTCATATTTCGCAGCGACGTGATGTAGAGAGACTCCTACATGCTGGGTTTACTACTGAAGGTAATATATGCCTGCAAGGAAGCGAGATCACGCAGTCGAAGATTTACTTGGCCTACATACGTACATTGGCAACCGAAATAAAAACAAACTTCGGTTTGCGGTGGTGGGTTGTTTACTGGTCGGAGGAATATTATTATCGAACTGTAAGTTTGAGGTGAGTTTATTTTTAATTTTATTTTTGCCTTTCTGTCCTGTTTCTGTCTGAATGAGCGAAATATCGACAGGGATTTTCTTTTCTTTTTGTTTCGGATTTTGCCTCTTTTGAGATTTCCCTGATATTTATACAAGATGGATCAAAGAAGAGTATATATTACAGGAAATATCTAAAATTGAAGAATATTCTAACATAGAGAGACATGAGGAAAAGACGTCTTGGATTATTATTAACATCATTATTATTAATATCATATTGATAGATATTAAAAAAGAAAAAAAAGGGGATTAAATGTATATCTGTGATAATAATGTTTAATGTTTCTTCATTTTTTGGGGGGGTTTTTCTTGGCATAAATTTGATATATATGTAACCATAAATCGTTTCTCTTATATAATTATTGTTAACTTATTTTAATTTAATTTTATTTCTTTTCTTCTAATCTGTTCTTAAAATATTGTTATTGTAGGTAATTCACATTTTTTTTTTCTCATTTTTTTATTATTCTTTCTCACTTACTAAATTGCTTGTAATAATTAATTAAATGTAATTATTTTACATTTTAAGACATAGTAGCTTACAACGCCTGTATTGTTATTCTATAGGGACTTGTCCCAGAATAAATAAAGACATTATTATTATTATTGAATTCTATGGTCACATAATGAGGCTTCCCGATCACAGACTTACAAAGGGAATAGTAAAATACGTAGCATCGTCTGTTAATGGAATGGGGGATGGATCCAAAATATTAAGAAAGACTTGGAGTTAGCCAAAATTACTGATGAAGGAATGAAGACAAGAAACAGTTTTAAACTTAAAGTTGAAAAATGGATGATTAAGTAAGAAACAAAAGGGGGTGGCGCCACGAATTGGAACAAAATGGTGCGAAGATAAAAAAGTTGACTTCTCGCAAGAATGAAAACTTGGTGAGAAAATAAGAAGCCCTAAACGTGAACCTTGTTAACTTAGCCTCTTCCACTTTGGCAGCTCTTTAAGACTAATTATATGTATATATATATATATATATATATATATATATATATATATATATATATATATATATATATATATATACATATAATTAGTACATATACATATACATATATGTATTAGTACATATATATATATATATATATATATATATATATATATATATATATATATATGTGTGTGTGTGTGTGTATATATAGGGAGCGGAGTGGCTCAGTGGTAGAGCACTGAGTTGTCATCCTGGAAATCCTGGTTCAAATCCCACTGCGGATTATTGTTATTTTTATTTCATAACAGTGTTAAATAGAAATTAATCATCATGCAATATTAGTCCTAAAACTAAGGCCATAATATCGTTACAAATTAAAATAAATTTAATTCTTGTAGTATTGTTACTACTGTGAATGTACTTCAGATCTTCTTGAAAATGTAGGACAATATTTTTATTAGATAAATTCTATTTATAAGGGATTGTGGATAGATTAATATAGTAATAAAACATATTTCGATGCTCGAAATCAGCTCCTACTTATAATTCTAAATTAATTAGAAAATGTCTAAGTTGCGGTATGCAGGGAACTTGTTCCGGACTTTGTAAGCGGTTGGGCCAAATCCCCGAGACCTGTTACACTTCGCTGCCTCGCGGGCAACTTGAGCGAATTATATTGTGCAATGAAGTATCGATTGGTTGAGGAATAGAGTTTGTATTTTAGGCGAAAAGGATAACATCATAATAATCATTATCATTAATTTATCAAAAATATTTTTCTTAATGTCGAATTTATAAAGGAAATTATTACTTTTATTTCATCTAGCATTTATACATTGACTGATCAGGCAATGCTTTACTATGGATTGAAATAAATTAAATTAACAAATTAGATTGAAATAATATAAATAAATATAAGTAGTAAATAATACAGTCTCTTCTAAGTACTGAACTCAAGACCCTCATAGGCTTTAAGTGAATTAAAAAAATAAATAGTAATGCAAATATCGTGGAACATTCCAATTACTAATTCGAAAAATATAAAATTATCTTTAAAATTGTCGTATTCGACTTAACGCTTAAAGCAGTGTAAATGTTACATAAAAATCGCTCAAGTCGTCTTTTTATTTATTTTGGGTCACTTTATGCTACTATCACTGAGTTGCAATCCACAGCATTTGCAGATTTTTATTTAATTTTTTAAGAGCTGGATATAGGACTCTATAGGATAAAAGACCCTCATGGGGCTCACCCAGCCTCTATAAAGTAGGTACTCAAAGTAAGGGGGGAAATCTGGCAGTTGAGCATGATCTAGGACAAATCACCTGGGGAGGAAAAGGGGCACAAGCGTCGCCCAAGAAATATATCCAATCCAAAGGGATATACTCGTATGTCTGTGGGAGCTGTGGTAGATAAACCATTTAAACTGTTACCAGTTATCTAAAGACCTTCCTGGGGCTCACCAAGTCTCTAAAATTGTGTACCCTAACTGTGTTAACTAACTAATTGTGGGAAAACCAGGTTGTTAAGCCTGATATCTGACAAATCACGTATATTCACAACCTAGAAACAGTACAGTCTCTAGCACGTACCGAACCCATTACACCTCATGGGTAGTAGTGATACAGTTTTTAAATTTACTTACACGAACATTCAAGTTCAACCAGTTATTGGTGTTTTAAGTTATTATCAGTAACAATTGCACAAATATATTTTTTTTTTAAATTTATTTATTGATATTTACAACTATACAACAAGTAAATAGGCTAAGTGATATATAATGACATGATAATGACAAGTAGAGGAACTACCCACTGGTAGTACTCAAATCAAAGTTCAAATAAGAAGGTCACGATGCCATCTTCTTTTAAGACGCCTCGGAGGATTATCGGGAATTGAAGAGGAAGCTAGGTTTGAAACTAGAGGGTTTGAGTGGGAATGAAGTTTGCTATGAAAGGATAGATACCGGGTTCGGGCCAAATCAGCAACAAAAGGGACATTAAGGTCGTTATGGATGACTTTATTCTTAACAAAATAAGGAGCATTGAGGATTTTACGAAGGATTTTGGATTGTAAGGATTGGATACGAGAGGAATTCGATGGCTTAGTGGAGCCCCAAAGCTCTACTCCGTAGCACAAATATTAAACGAATTTTTACATTAGGAAGAAAATAGTCCGGTCAGAGGTCAAGAAAATTCTCTTATATAGGGAGAACTTTTTATTGGTACGCCAACGTTTCGACCCACATTGCAGGTCTTCTTCAGGGCTAATTATATAAGATAAAAATAAATTAAAATATCCATGGCACAGAATAATACTATATGTAGTATATTGTTAGAATAATATTATATGCAGTAATTAGTAGAAATATAAGCCAGAGGGGATTGAATTATGCATGTTATTCTGTGATATATATTATTTTAATTTATTTCTATCTTGTATATTTAGCCCTGAAGAAGATATGAAATGTGGGCTGAAACGTTGGCTTACCAATAAAAATTTCTCCTTATATGAGATAATATTCTTGACCTCTACCCAGACCATTTTATTCCTCATGTGATTAAGGTCAACGAATATTATTCCATAGGAATTTTTATATAAAAAATGTATTCACTAAAATAGAGCCAAAAACTCAAAAAGAAACACTATTATTTATTATAATGCAATTGGAAAAAACCACAATGCAAAGCCTTATGTTTCAAAAATACACCCACTTACCAGTAGACGTTTCGCCTATTCAGGCATTATCAAGACACCAAACAAAAAGGGGGTTATGTGAATCACATCTGGCAGAAAAAGGTGTAATACATCCCAAACATGAAAGTAATAATGAAAGTAAGTACCAACCAGCTGGGAAGGTTGTATCTATATATCTTGATATAACCTTCCCAGCTGGTTGCGTATTACTTTCATTCAGTTGTATGTTGAACGTCTTGGTGGTGGGGTGCTGTCTCATGTTTGGAGCCTGTTTGGGCTGTTGATCGTTGGGATGTGGAATGGGGAAAGGGGGGCACCTTTTTCTTCGAGATGTGATTCAAATAACCCCCTTTTTGTTTGGTGTCTTGATAATGCCTGAATAGGCGAAACGTCGACTGGTAAGTGGGTGTATTTTTGAAACATAAGGCTTTGCATTGTGGTTTTTCCCAATTGCATTATAAAAAATGTATTCTTGTATCAACGGAATTATAATCGTTTAACTAAAGTTGATTTAAAAAAATTGTATAACTCATACACAGGCCGCTATGTGTCAACAGTCTCGTGCAATAGGAGCATGTTGATGACGCGAACTGTTTAGTTTTTCCTCTACCAGAAGATTGTAAACGCGGCTGAAGAAGTTTCCACTTCAACAAGGTAGGTTTACATTAAGAAAAATTCCGGCATCCTTCTGTTAATTTAATCAACCTAAAACATATTTTCGTAATTTGTCAATGTACAAGACTAGTTATACACCGGTTTTCCTGAATTACAAGCTCAAGCAGGAGGGGAGGGGATCCAGAGACACCTCTTAGTCGCCTTGATTTAGTTACCTGACAAGGCTAATTAATATTTCAGCAAGGTACACAGGTAACTAATTTAGTTACCTGTCTACAATAAATATACCTGGCTCGCTTTATCGTCAAACAGCTGAATAATTTTCAGCGAGGTTGAAGTGAATTGTGCGCAATGAAGGTTTAAATAGTTTTAAATTAAACTAATTTAACTGTAAATACACAAGCTATACTTTTTAAGTTGTTTGCAGTGAAATTTAATTGAAACTATCAACAAAGGAACAAATCCGACTTTGGCCGATAGAAAATTTAATCTGTTAACATTATTGGTCACTATTGGATCTACAGATCTTCCTGGGGCTTACCCAGCCTCTATAAAGTGTTAATTGGGGACAAAACGTAGGAGAATAGCATTTCGGATAGTAGAAAGAAGAGATATCCAAAAATAGTTAGCCGTTGGTTAATTTACTTAACGTCACTTTATGCTGCTATGGCTAATTGGACGATGCTACAGTGGGAGCTCTGAATTTTGCCTATCCAGGTTTAACTAGGATAGTGATCTTTAATGTATGTTTGGCACAGAAAAATCTAGGAGTGCCATTTTATATTACCTCCGAAAGACAGCATAACCAAGGTTTTTTAAAGAAAAGAGTAGTGGAATGACTTAATGGGAGCTATTAAGTTTTTCAGTTCTGTTTAATGGAGCAAATTCATTTCTAATATGGTTTGGATATAAGGTCTCGTGAGAATTTGAAACCATATGAATTCAATTATTATGCTATTAATTAGAAAATAAATTAATGTACCGATTACAATCATTGACAATTTGAAATATTCCTGGGCAAAAAAAAAAAATTAATATTTTTATTTTGAAGAGAAAAAAATTGTCCAGGGCGGGATTCGAACCTGGGTCTTCTGCATTCTCTAGCGCAGAGCTCTAACCAACTCGTAATCGTTCTCTTCAAAATAAATATATTTAAAAATTATCATCATCATAAGAATAATAAATATAAAATAAATTGTAATGTAAAATTGACGTAACTCAACGAGATAAAAAAAAATAGTGATGTTCAATGGACATTCTTCTCCATGTTAATATCGGTGAACAGAATGGATTTTTCTGGCCGTGCTACGAGCGAGGTAGCTGAGTTGGTTAAAACATTGCGCTGGACAATCCATAAGACTCGGGTTCAAATCCCGGCCTGGACAAATCTTTTCTTTTCAAAATAAAAATATTTATAAATTATAACCATCATAAAAATAATAAAGATAAAATAAAATTATTTTTATTCGAGTTCGATTTACTTACAGACCATTACTGTTAAACAATAAATTGGAAAAAAAACTGTAGAGAATGCGCAAAGACTGTATTTTCGGCACAGTACAGACTGTACTGACGGCACAGTACAGGTTACTGTGCAGAGTGAGGTACCTGAAGGTTAGCCTATATTGTTAGTCCGGCATTACATAGTTAATTAGAAAGAAGGTGACATTTAAAAGGAGCTGAGAAGCTCAGTGTGTAGGGTACTGAGCTGCTATGCTGAATGTCTCGAGTTAAAATCTTGCTTCGGCAGTTAAAATGTTTAAGCTGTTAACTGCAATGGATGGGCTCTGTGTTAACTAATCACCATCTTGGGCTCACCCAGCTACTATTATGAGGGTATTCTTAATTGTGACGGTAAAGCGTCATCTCTGTGTACAACCGTTGCCTTCAAAACAATACAGTCTCTGCCATGTACTGAACACAATGAACTTCATGGGTTGTAGTACCACATTTTCAATTTTTTTTAATTTACAATAATAAGTTGGAAGTTTCCTCTCTACAGATTTACAATGCCAAGACAAAGGGAGCCTCCATCCAAAAAGTTTTGTAATTTCTATTGAAGTGAAACTTTTTTGAGAGTTCAATAAAACCAAGGCCAACAAGTTTGTCCTCAAAGGGTTTTCCCTCAGGCAACTTATTTTTATTTTAGCAGAAAAATATTTTCCCGTTACCCATTTCGCAGTCATAAATAACAATGAAAATGATATTTCGGATTTTATCTTCTCTGTAGTAAGAATTATTTTTTGATAATTGGGCGACATAAATAGCGAGAGACGAATCCTCTTTATTCAAGTTTGGAATAAACACAAGTCAAACTTAAATAGCTTAAGGAAAATATACAGCCTTCATTTCGAATAGATATTGCTGGTGCAGGGATGTGATTAGTCCTAGATCAAGCTTTCAGAGGCTGGGTGAGCCCATAGAGGGTCCCAGATCCCAAACGGTTCATCCTCGGCTGTAAATAGATTAAATGAATTCTGCCACAACTGGATTTAACCTTCGACATGGCAACTCAGCACTTGATGGATCCAAGTAACGAAAAAATATATATATGAGAAAAAATAGGTGTGCCTGATGATACAGAAGAGAACAACTCTCAGAAGATGGGTGCATAGTTTTGAGAGGGAGAAACGATAGGAAAGCAGCATCTGGCCGGAGGAGAGAAAGAAAGAGCAAAGGGAAAGGAAGAAGGATTATTTGAGGAGGAAAAAGGAAAGAAAGGATGCCTGGAATTACTTCATGTTGCTGTGGCTGGTCGAAATAGAGAAGCAAATAAATCACAACTATTTCTAATAAAACTTGATTGGGTTGTCTGGAAAATAGAGCAGAGATTTATGTTTTCTTTAAAATACTCCTCAAAATAGTAATCCGTTTCTGCTTTTTTTGTTTGGTTTTTAAAAATGGAAACTAATCAGGGCTGAAGGCTGTATAAGGGACATTTCAATTTTAAGTACAAAGCCATACTAGAAGTTCTACCACCTTGATGGCGATGTTCTCCAGGCTATGGTGGAACAAAGCCCCAGGATAACCGTGTAAGCACGAGAAGTGGCAGGGAAAGTTGAAGTCAGCAAATGAATAGTAGATTACCACGTCAAGGCGATTGGGAAAGTGAAAAAGTTTGAAAATCGGATTATTCAAACATGAAGAGGATATGGAGGCGTTACCCATACGTAGGCAAGAATGTATAAAAAGTAATGGAGACAATTTTTATCAATAAAATCAGTTATACATTTAGGGAACGAAAGTTATCGGCAAGATAAACTTTGTAGTGTGGAGCCCAAATAGAGGATTTGGACGCTAGAGAAAAATCAAAAAGAGGATTTTTCAATACTTTTTCTGAAGGTCTAATCCTTCATAGTTCGGATATTTGGATTGTTGAAGAGATGCACAAAGTCTACAAGCTGTAGAAATGGATTTTTGGAGAAGAAGTCGAATTTCCAGAATTGAGCCATACGAGAAATCGTTAAGACAGATGAAACAGCTGCAGTTGTACGGCAATCTGAGAAGAATGGGGCCCGAGAGATGGCCAAAAATGCTATTTGAGTTTGTCCCACAGATTTAAAATCATGATTCTGTATTAGTTACGGGAAAACCCAATTTCCCGATGCAATCGAGTATTCATTGATTATTTAATGAATGAATAAAGAGACAGCCTGATGCATTTTCGATGCCATTGATGAGCTCACCACTGAGTTTAGAAACTAATATATAAAGGAGACAGCTAGAAAGAACCAATGCGGGATAAAGGCTGAGGGGGGATTCTCTTATTTTGATTCAGTAAACTGACCCGAGGGCTATTTAGCCGCTTGGGCCAGTTAGTCTCTCCCTCTCTCTCTCTCTCTCCCTCTCTCTCTCTCTCTCTCTCTCTCTCTCTCTCTCTATCTCTCTTTCTCTCTATCTATCTATCTTCCTCTCACCAACCCTCTCTCTTTTTTAGCCTCTCCCGGCCTCCCTTAACCCTCCCTCCCCATCCCCCTACCCCTGAATATGAATGAGGTGTTTTTCTTCTTCACTAAGCGGCACCGGCTCCTCAACAGTCGGTAAACTTCTTCAATGCGGCCATTCCGCTCGAATTCGGACCAATTCTACTCCCATCTACCACCTCGTCTAAAGTGATGGCCACAATATTAAGGAAAAATCTGGTCTGGTGTCCATCACTGAATTTTTACTTACTATGCAGCTCCTTTTAATCATTTCAAATTATTGTATTTATTGAAAACTTCTTTAGTTACTTTTGATAGACGAACTAGTGGGTTCGCGTAAGCAATCTGCTTGAGACTGGTAAAACGCAGCTGTGCATGAATTATTCAATTTATTATAATCAATTTTAGTTTACAGGTTAGATGAATGGAAATTTTCGTATTTTAATGAAAATTTCCATTCATCTAAAACGTCGTTTAATAATTGAGTTGAGGGAAAACCTCAAGGCACTATCCTCGGCGATTTTATTAATTGATATTTGATATTGATATTTTTTATAACTTGTTATAATTTTAAAATATTTAAAATTATAACAATTAATAAAAAAATTATAATAATATATATTGACGTAAGTCAATAAGAT
This sequence comes from Arma custos, assembly GCA_037127475.1. Taxonomy (NCBI): domain Eukaryota; kingdom Metazoa; phylum Arthropoda; class Insecta; order Hemiptera; family Pentatomidae; genus Arma; species Arma custos. Next base: position 9,322,116 of record CM073762.1, read on the forward strand.
CTTAATTAAAGTAGTATTCAATGAACATTCTTCCCCTTGTATACATCGCAAATTGCGAGAACACGGGGATATGAGATCAGTAAAGAGAATGGATTTGCCTGACCGAGGTAAGAACCAGGATAGCTCATCTGGTAGAGCACCATGACGGAAACATTGGGGACCCGAGTTCGAATGGACATATCTTTTCTTTTCAAAATAATGATACCATTATAATATGGGTTCTACTGGACTATAATTGATAATATTTAATTATGAAGCAAAAAACCATTCTCCGGTCAAGTTTTTCTTTATTATTTACTATAATAACCGACCCTTCGGTCATTTTCAATTTCTTAAATGTTTGTCAGGATTCACATAATATGTCTGTAATTTAACAATATAAAATTATCAACATCAACAATAATAAAACTATAAATAATTACATTAAATTGTCCTAAAAAACCTGAAATATTCAAGTGTAGACCTCTTATGGACGTCTATAATTTAAAAATTACTAGGAGATATATTTTTCTCCATGGCCATTATTGCTCTGCATGCTTAATTATATATATATATATATATATATATATATATATATATATATATATATATATATATATATATGCATAAATTATATATGCATGTATAATTATATACCATTAATAACTTAAAACATCAATAACTTGTTGAACTTTTCGTTTTTCCTAAAAGATTTTATTTCTCATAGTTCAAAGTATTGGTTTATGAAATAATTGATAGTATAAATGATATCAGTATTGTTGAACTTATCGATAATAATAAAAACCAATAAAAACAAATAGTTATAAATGATATAGCTATAGTCCATTCATCCTGTGATTATTGCGGCTTCGACCGGGTCGTCAAATTCTTTACCGTGGTTTCGCTTTCCACACCGCTAGCTCAATATTAGACTGACAGCATCAGATTAAGCTCAGAGGAAGTAGTAGTAATCCAGCGAAACGTCGGCAGAATTTGACGCGGTAGAAACCTGTAGAAATACTTGATGAATGGATTCGAAATATTAAATACTAGTTGTATTTAATATTTGATTTATTGTATTTAATATTATGCGCGACTTTGTCTGCGTGGAATAATGACTTTGGGCAGCATTTTTAATGTTTTAGGATACTTATTTTGCAATTAAAATAACTGTTTTACTGCAAATTGCTTATTTAAGTACATTTTTATAAAAAAAGTTTTCTGTTTTCCCATCTTATGCCGAAACCTAGAGATTTTGCGGGTTTGATGCATGTAGGCATGCCATATAGAGGCATCTATTAGTAAAACACAATGTAAAACGAATGTCATTGGTTTGACTATAGGCACTAATTTTTGTTCAACCTTAAAACTGTTTTTTTTTTCATTTTCCCCAAAAGTACCGATTTTCACCTACGATATTTGCAAATGGCAGGGACGATATCGATGCCTTAGTTCACAAATGTGTTAAGTGCAAATTTTTCAAAAATGAGTTTTGTTATATATAAATAATATTGTAAAATTTTGATCAGGAAGTCATAGATCATATATTGATATATAAAATTAATAGAGAAGCTGTGAAGATTACAAAAATATGTTGTGTGCTTAAACTTGTGCTGAATTTATTGTGTTAAATTATTATCAAAGTTGACTCCTGTAAAATCTTGTTTCGGCACTTAACACATATGTGAACTAAGGCACCGATATGTTGGAGGCAATATTGGTAATGTGTTATATCCAAGAACTTTTTAATGATATTTATTGTTGCATTACAACCAAATTGCAAAAAATCATTATAAATTGTAGCCTATGTGTTATTCTGCTGTATAACTTATATTACTGTAAAGTTTCATCCAAATCCGTTCAGTAGTTTTTGCGTGAAAGAGAAACGAACATAAAAAAATTCGCATTTATAATATTAGTAGGATATATATATATATATATATATATATATATATATATATATATATATATATATATATATATATAAACGCTAATTTTAGTACCTGTTTAAAGCCTTTTAATGAATCTATTGAATTATTTTCACTGAAACACTATTTTATTTACACCGAACTAATAAAATAAATTAGATGTGATTAAAATAATAACATATACTATTATTATAACACTTATCACTCACACTATTTGAAAATTATTTCACAAACTTGAAATTTTAAATAAGTAATCTAACGGAGCACCTTCACTAGCCGGCACTATCCGGCAAACTAATGCGATGTTTTTGAAACAGAGATGGTACCAAAGTGACAGCCAATCAGAATCGAGTACTCTATTATCCGGCCTAAACAAATCCGCCACTTCCTTTCTAATATTCAGTCAGTTTTCTGCTTTTCTCAAGACTACATCACACGTTTATAAAATATGTCTTCTCTGAAATAATTACTTTTGGTATGTATCTTCATATATATATATATATATATATATATATATATATATATATATATATATTCATGAAATATATCTGAATATAGAATATATATTTAAATTAATTAAGCTGAATTTACTGTGTTTTAGATATAAATATATCTACTTCATAATTATAGCTTCATCACACAATAAAACCATTAAGGCTAATAAATATTTTAATTATAACTTATATTATTTTTATTAATATTTTAAAGGTAAAAATATAACACTCATACTTAAACTGAATAGAAGATGTATAAGTAAAAATAATAATAACATATTCAAAAACTTTTTAGAAATCTATTACCAATTTTTTTTTATAATATTGTAATTTATAATAGTTTTTAAAAAAAAATTCTTTGCATTTTAAATTATTTGAGCTTTGTACCTAGATTTCCTAGATTATTTCACGGGTAGTATATTATTCTAAGTTATTATTATATTATTCTAATTTTGTTCTTTTGTAACAACAATATTATTTTTATTGCAAGCCAAGAATTAGTGACTTGATGTTAAACGAAAAGCTGTACCACTTCAAGAGATTAGGAATGTTGGATTCAGTGCAATAACGGTTTTGCAGGGAAGTAAATTAGCCGAGAATACGCCCAACATCTATTTTGCGGAGGTAATGTGTTTATTCTATGAGTGTATTTATTTATTAAGTATAAATTATTTAGTGACAAGAAATTTTACTTTTAAAAGTACTAATGATCATCGATTCACCAAAATGAAAATTCAATATACTCACACACAAATATACAATTATATAAGTAATTTAAATTTTAACATTGTGTATCCATTAGGTAATCATTTTTTTATAATTTCTTTTTCTTCTAATTTATTCTTGGAAATATTAAAACTATTTCATCATTAATAACACCATAACGATTTCATTATAGCAGTAATATTTAAAATATTAAATGCTTTCGATATCTAGAAATATTTATTAAACATAAATCAATTCATGATGACGATTTTTTCCATTTTGTTTAATAGCTTACATATGATACACAATATTAATCCAATGTAATGGGCTTATTTAAGCATTGTGTGCATGTCTTAATAAAACGGTCTCCACAAGAGAGTTACTGGGGGGGAGGGAGAAAAAAGAATACATACAATATAATTTCAGGGATACTCAAAACAGTTTTCAGAATTATGTATTTTAAATTTATGGACTTTCTCCGGCTTTAGTGGCATGAGATAAATTGATTGCCACAAACAGTAGTCAATACAACTTTTCTAACTTTTTTTTTACAATTTTACATCAGCACCTTGCCTGTACAAGTACAAAGAGAGGTCGAAGAATACCGCAACAACTCCTTTATCTTTCCGGATTTGGGCTACTAATAAATTAAAAGAGAGGTTTCGCCAGTGCCTCCTGGAGCATCCAAAAAGAGCAACCTCCTTCGCCACTGGCAACTTTTTGAATAACTGTGTCAAAAACTAATCTTAGTTTTGCATTTAAAAGTGGAAGGACTTCTGTCATTTGTTCCATTAAAGAATGCAATGATTATCATTCTCCAATAACCCTTTTGCCTCACGTGCTTCTCGGAATGTTGGAAATTCTTGATTATTGAGCTTGATTATTGAGATCGTTGAAAGAGGTTGGCCCACGCACATGGTGTAAAATCATTAAAACATATGTTTATTATTTATTTCAAATTAAACAATTATATTAAATCATCCCCTCTTTCAACGCCTTACAACCATTTTTCGCATTAAAAAGTAGCCTATGTCCTTTCTCAGGCTCTAGACTATCTCTGTAACAAATTTCATTTAAATCGGTTCATTAGTTAGTAGTGTTAGGCGTGAAAGTGTACCAGACAGACAGAGCTACTTTCGCATTTATAATATAGCTTTTGCCTGTAGCTTCGCTCTCGTGGAATTTGGTCTACCACATAAAGTTTCGTGACAGATCATTTTAAATAAATAATTTAATTTTTATTAAGTATACATATACTCGTACATCCAAAATTTCAGATGTCTAACTTCAAAACTGACGGATTCCATACAATCTTTGAAGCCCTATTATATTAAGGGGAACCCCTTGTGGGTGGAATTATTTATAATAATTGTAGGATTATCAGGATATCAAAACAATAGTTTCACTCGTGTTCTTTCTATTATTTTAACAACTATTATCGTGTGATTTGCCTTTAATTATGTACTATAATGGATTCTCCACAGTACTTAAAAAACTATCTGGGGAGCACGTGCTCCCGTGCCGCCCCTAAATCCGGCCTTGCAGTAGCAAGTGTTATTCTGATGTATAACCTATATTACTGTAAAGTTTCATCCAAATCCGTTCAGTAGTTTTTGCGTGAAAGAGAGGCAAAAATACAAACTTTCGCATTTATAACATTAGTAGGATATTTAAGAGATTACATTACTTTTTTATCAATACTTATTTTTAAATAGTATTTCCAAGTGTTCTTGTTGAAGTTATGGTGGTGTAATGTATTAGTTCTCGGAACAGCGTATCCACTATGGATATCGAGTAGCTGTACGCAAAAGATACCGGAAGTGGATGATCGAAGTACGGAAGAGTCATCTCAATTTACGACCAGAAAAGCTTATAATATTCGCCTCAGCAACACAGGAGGGGTAAACTCTTAACGGATCGTTCGGGCTTCAGGTTTGGTGGGGGGGGGGAAGAGAGTGGAAAATACAGTCAGTAGAGTATACACTCATACGATCCGCCGATCTGGAAGGTAACCGCCACCAAGGTGGAGTAGAATATATATTAATTCTAATGGATGTTCGACTTCAAAGCCGAAAATAGGAAAATTTGTGTAAAGGAAAAAAAGAAATACGAGGACCGAAGTAGAACTAAAATGCTTGCAAGATCAACTGATCTTCGAATTAGTTCAGACTTGGGAGAATTCTTATTCAGTTATCGCCCCAAGATTGACCATATGGAACCTGCAGACCATCCTGGGGTTCACCCAGCCTCTATAGAGTGTTCCCACTGCTCATAACTGGCGGTTGAGCATGATTTCGGTCAAATAATCTTCTTGTAGAAACCTTGAAGCAGTAAAAACTCTGAGCTCATGAACTTAGCTCAAATCTTTCATAAGTTGTAGAGGTTTAGGTTTTTATTATAGAAATGTAACATCGTTCAACAAACTTTTATGTATCTAACCAAACAGACCATGGAATTACTCATTCGTTATCGTGAGTCAATACCGTCAATAGCCTATATCAGGGGTTCCCAAACTTTTTTGTACCACGCCCCTTTTGTTGAAATGAAAGCTTCTCGCGCCCCCCCTTAACAATAAATTGTGTGGGCCTAGGAACAAAACAAAAACAAATAAGTATTGCATTGAAAACAAAACATTTATTTATACTGCCATAAGGTACAACAATATCAGTTTTCATAAAATACAAAAATTATTAATAAGAGAAAAATAGATTAGGTTGGTTAGTGAGATGGATGGGATTGCATTTTTCTTACTAATATGCCTATTCGTGGCTGAGTTTTAGTAAGTGCACAAGGCAAGTTACTAGCAACATCAAGTTTATTCCGATACTTTGTTTTAATTGCCACAAGTGTTGAAAATGCTTTTTCGCACAAATAGGTGCTTGAAAAAGGCAAAAAACGAAGAGCTTCCCGTGATACACTAGGATACAATTTGAAATATTTTAACCAAAATGAAGGTTTGTACATTATATCAAAGTGGTCAATTTTCTAAACATCATGGTTAATTCAGAATTTTAGAAAGACTACTTAAATTTAATTTAATGTTCAACTTGTCTCGCGCCCCCCCCCCCCTGACATGTCCTCACGCCCCCTCAGGCCTATATAGTCAATACCTTTTATCAATTGTAGTGGTACAATTTTTTTTTTTTAATTCAAAAGGAGAATAACCATTCTCCGATTTCAGATAGGAATAATGAGAATTAAATTATTGTTATTTTGGCTTAGATTCTTCACACTGTATCTCTGTGAATAAATGGTTAAGTCTAATTTTCTCTAAAATGAGTTTCTCGTAGTTGAGTAAGCGGAATCAAGTTATTTTCCTAGTGAATAAGGGGCTTGGTAAGTAGGGCATTGGCTTGAAAAGGAGTTATTGTTTATATTACAACTCATTTTCAAGCCAAAAACTACGAGATTATTACGATTCCGGTTATCTGATAGCAGTTAACTCTATCTGGAAAAATATGACAACCACTTATTCACCGTGGCTGTAGATATTTTGTTTTCGTTGTCATAAAAAAGAAAACATTTAATACTAGAAATTAAATAATTAATTGCATAATTGAAATGACGACAAGGCAGAAAAGAAGTATACAGAAATATGATTTGTATCAAAGCTGATAAGACTATTTGGCATTATATGCTGACAATGTCTGAACTGACCCGATCGACTTTACTAGAAATGATGAGGATAGGATAATTTTATTCGATCTCAGTTTGATGAGGCAGCTTTCAAGTTTGGAAAGTTGAAGGGTTTAAATGGATTTTTCACAAGCTTACTGATTCGTAAATTCTTCAGGTTTTAAATCTCAAATGGTCTTTACTGCGATCAACTTGTCACTGATTCAGGCAATAAAAAAAAGATAAGGTCAAAAAGGGAGAATTTTGAAGGTCATACTTAGCACGTCCCCCTGTGACCTAAACAATACCGACTCAAGTACATTATTCAGGCCAAATCGATGACAAATCGGACGTAATGGTTATTATGGATGATTTTATTTCTGATAAAGTGAGAAACCAAGTTATTTTAGTGGAGCTCCTTACGTTCAAATACGTCTTATAATAGTCGTGTAGGTATTTTGTACTTAATTGGAAATTTAGAGGTTAAGTCTGGAAGTAGCCTGAAATGGCGAGCAGTTACTTACCAAAGTCCAGACTCCGTAAGTTCAGATGGGCCTCATGATTGTGATATATATGAGTGTTTTGTAATTAATTGAGAGCTTAGAGCGTTTGTCTAGTAAATGTTGAAGTAGCCTGAAACAACAAGCAGTTGCTGTTCGATTCAGTCTAGTATGAGGATTTTTTAATGGTTAACAGCGTGTAGTTAAACGTTTGTCAAGATGTAGTTAAACGTTTAACTGTTTTACAGGAATCAGTTGGATGTTATTAAACGTTACAGGAGGGCAGGATGTCGTTGGATTACGACGGAGGGTAAAGGTGATTTATTGAGATTTGCTAAAATGTATTTTTATTATTTAGTTTGTCCACTTTTCTTCAAGACCTATGATATGAAATTGAAAACTTTGGGATGCAACAACTATATATGATTGATAATATACACGTATCATCAGAATAAATATAAACTGTACAAATATACTGCATGAACTGAATTATATTAACCTCTTTATAAATATATAATAATAATAATAATAATAATAATAATAATAATGTCTTTATTTATTCTGGGACGAGTCCCTAGTCAATATAAATATATTGAAGAATATACGATTTCGGCGGGGAATATATTGAGGAAGGAAAAGGTCAGAGTGGAGGTAAAAAAAATGTCTTATATTGGGAAAACTGTTTATTTGGAAGGTGAAGTTTCGACATACATTGCAGGTCTTCTTCAGGGCTAATAATACGGGTTGTAGTGACTGAATTAGCCCTGCAATGTGGGTCGAAACGTCGGCTTCCAAATAAATAGTTCTTACTATATACGAGAATTTTCTGACCTCCACCCTGACTATATTCTTCCTCATATACATAAATATATGATCAGCTCATATTATTCAATATGGAATATTGTTTATGTATGACCATACACATGCCTTTTGTAGAGTTGATATTATTCAAGTCGTCAGCTGTTTTTATTAATAAATCAGCTGTAAAACATTATTCAGGTTTCCGGAAGGGCGCATATGGATACGCTGATACAGCAAAGGATACGGAGCATGCGAGACAGCAGATGTTTCTCCTCAAGAGCTGAGGTAGCAACAGCAAATTGATTCGTCCAAAGTTTGTAGCGACCTTCGAGATGGGGATCTCCAAGATCTACAGATGTTGGGGGACATGGGCTTAATACACATGTTCCTCGGGGAATTATATTTGTTTTGAATGTTTGAATCAAGATTCCGATCGTGGAGTCGTTGTGTGGATCGTAGTATTCATGTTCGGGCTCATAAAGTCGAGTTAGAGTATGTCATGAAAGACTTTACGATTTCTTCAATAAGTTCAGTTTATATATTAACACTGTATTTTCCAACCTAATCTAATTAAAATATATGAACATTTAACAAATAACAACAAAACAAGTACCAATACTAGCTTTGACATGTCTTTTATTCAGTACATGTTAGAGAATGTATCGGTTCTATGACAACGGTTGTGTGATTTGTCAGAGATCAGGCTTAACTGCGTGTTTTCCCAGAGCTATTTTTACTATCATTCTTGTATTCAATAGCTCAGAATAGGAAGGAAAAATGAAAGATTTAGATAGACGGATTGAAAACAACTTTATTCTGGATTTTTGGTCCCTTAGGGATAACAATTTTGAACAGCCGAAATTTATATCTGGGTCGAATAATACTTAATAAAATTCCACAACATATATACTATAGTAAATATACGCAGATAATTAATGAAAAAAAAATACAACAAAAAAGAAGCAGATAGAAAAAAAAGGTATATTTAAAAACCTGTGTTACTATTAGTAGTTGTAATTGTAATTTTGTATATTTATTTGTCACAGCCTATTTGAAACAAGGATCCTCAGTATAGCAACATTGCACTCTACCAATCTACTACCCCGCTCTCATGAATAATTTAGTGGTAATTTTAATGTTATGTCCAGTCTAGTAGCTGATCCTATTGTCCAGCTATTGATAACTGTAAATTCACATTATCTCGTTTTTTCATATTTAAGGCGTGAATAAGAATAAAATCTAAAATATTGCCAAAATATATCTTTATATTTAGGGACCGGAGTGGCTCAGTGGTAGAGCACTGAGTTGCCATGCCGGAAATCCTAGTTAAAATCCCGCTGCGGGCCATGATTTTTATTTAGTCTGTTTGCAGCCGGAGTTTGATCACATAGGACCCTCCTGGGGCTCACTCAGTCCCTATAAAATATTATAAAAATAGAGTACCCAAAATATGGGGGAAAATCTGGTGGTTGTTAGTGCAGCTCAATTTCGAAAATCGTTTTGTGTACTAGTGAAGGCTAAGGTGTGACTGACTAAAAAACTATGTTGGGCAAATCAATGATAGGATTCTTTAATATTAAATATTTGATAGGTTTGATAGAACATAAGAACTATTTTTGGTAATGGTAACATTACATCTTTACTGCGCAAAAATTACTAGGGGTATTGCTAATTTTGAAGTCTATACTTAACCTAGCATTAATATTATTATATACGAGTATTAAATATAAAAATAAAATAAAAAACCTGCAAAATCATAGGCTACAAATTTAACCAAAAATACACAAAAAAAAATTTAACAAAATTTTATATTTATTTTTAAATAAAAAAATACCAGTGGAGTGGCTCAGTGGTAGAGCACTGAGTTGCCATGCCGGAAATCCTAGTTAAAATCCCGCTGCAGGCCATGATTTTTATTTAGTCTGTTTGCAGCCGGAGATGATTCATATAGGAAGGATCTAGGATCATCCTGGAGCTCACTCAGCCTCTATAAAATATTATAAAAATAGAGTACCCAAAATAAGGGGAAAATTTGGCGGTAGAGGGTGACCTAGGACAAGTCACCTCCATGAAACAGTACAGTCTCTACCATGTACTTATCCCCAGACCCGTTCACGGGTTGTAGTGGTACAGTTTTTTTTTTATCTTTATATTTTTTAAATGAACCTCATAAAGTTTATTATATTAAAATAGTGGATGATTCGCTGATATACCTATATATATTTATTTATATGTATGTATAAGTATGTATGTATATAAGAAACACAACTAAATAAACAATTAAAACTTAAAAAAAATTTTTATTAATAGATTTATTGTCTATAATTACTATGAAATATATAATATATTACTGTTTACTGTAATGCAGTTTTACATTCTTTGTAGGCTGTTTGAAGAAGACAAACTAAAAAATTCACTCGGTGAAGCCATTTCGTATGTATGAAGCTGTGTAATATCAGTTTGTTGTTTATTAATGTTACCTTCAAAACTACTCTCTATATCATCCAATATTCATAAAAGAAGGTTGTACCTATTTACCTGAAAACAGGGCATCATTCTTGAATTTTTACTGACGTTTAATGATTCCTGAATGCATCGTTCATGATCATGCAATAAACAATTTGTAATATAATTTTGATGAAAACCTCAACAAAGGAAGATTGCTCGGAAATAATTTTAGTGAAGTTGATCACGCCAGCTTATCGTCCAACCTCAACGTAGGCCAGTTGAAGGTCTTCAGTCGATGCGAAAGAAAAAAGAAAAATTCCGTTCATGGCCTATAGATATCGCTAGGAACCGTAAAACCACTATATACATGTTGTATTATCATATGTATGATTAGCATACATAATAGGTTTTTGGTAATGGAATATGTAAAAAATATAGAAATTTTCTGCTTGTTTTAGCCTGCTAACAAAAAATATTCTATATGTTTAATTTAAATATCACTGTAATAATTTAATCTATCATTACGCTTTCAAATTGCACATTATTTTTTAACTTATTAATTTCTTAATAAGTGAAAAAAAGGTATTCACAATTATGTTTATTTCCTAATGCGCAGTTAAGGAAGTATACCGATTGTAAAAATTTTCGGTTTTCAGATTTAGAGTGATTGGGTCTGGAGTTCAGTACGTGGTAGCTACTGTACTGTTTCATGGACATCGATTTAGCAGCGAAGTGATTTGTCTTAGATCTCGCTCAACCGCTAGATTTTCCACCTTATTTAAGATATCCATTTTATAAAGGCTGGATGAGCCCCAGGTGGGTCCTAGATGCCATATGATCCATCTTCCGCTAACAGATTAAATAATAATCGGTCATCAGCGGGATTTGAACCAGGTCTTTCGGCAGGGCAACTCAGTGCTCTACCACAGAGCCACTCCGCTCAAAGTGTACTTAATAGTCCCTAAATACATTTTGACCAATTTCCGTGAGATCTTTGTCCGTTTATTCATTCTCCGTATATCTCATACAGTACATTATTCTGAACGGTATTAATATTCAGCCGTTAAATATAATTTAAAAATTTAAGGCATTATATTTTAGAGAGTATACATTCTATTGTTATTTGTGAACATCTATTTCATCTCAGATATGTTTAATTTTAAATGTATTAAATGTAGTAAATGTAAACCAAAATAATTATCGAGATATTTAATTATTCACTAGAAATCGACTAATAAGAATTGACTTCAAATTCTGATTCAAAATTATTTCTACTGTATGACCTACATTTTAGTTTTAATTATTCACAAATATATCGTACTTTTGTTTATTTATTTTTATCCTTTTTCTGATTTTTTTTTTTGTAAATGTTATCTTTGTAGATAAATGTTTTCCAAGTCTTTTGATAGAAGATATTTGTCCCGAGTTCAAAGCAATCCAGCTATAGCTGATAAATTATTTACTCTATTAATAGCCACATACACGCAGGCCTTCCTGGTGCTCACCCAGCCCTTATAAAATGGGTGCGGTTGGACGTGATATCGGACAAACCGTTGTCCTAGAAATCGAACAGTCTCTACTATTTACTGAACCTAAGACATTTCATAGATTGTAGCGGTGCAGTTTTTAAAAATAAACGAAAATGGATGCTAAAATAATGAATTTGAATTTAAAATAATGGGAGTTGATCCGCCCCCAGGAAGATAGACTGCAACCTCGAGTTTTTTTTTTTTTTAAATAGGTTTTAATATCCTTTGAATTTTTTAATTTTTGAACTCAAAATGTTTACCACTTTAAAATAAAAAAAGTATCAAGTGTCTTGTTTGCAGCTGCAGTTCAATGTTTGCATATCTTCAGTAATAACCTCGACTTCATGTTATTATTAAAAATAATACCGAAAGATAACAGAAGGCTTTTTTTTATATCGAAGCATTTGCATGTATTTATTGTAAATTTATATAATATTGTAAATAAAATTTTGGAGGATGTGAAAAAAAAAAATTAAAAATCGAGTTCTCAGACTGTTTATGTCTAAGTCTCACTAAGTCTGTTTTTATTATATATCATTTACTTCTGAGAAGCATTTAAAAATTTAGTTAACTTTCTAATATGCGGTTTAACTATTGAAATTAAATCATTTTTGAAGAGTAAAACATTTTGAATTTTGAAAAGCGAGTTTCGTCTTCACTGCACATTTCAAGTCCATTTCTACATAAGAGAAATGTAGCGAGTTCAAAAATATATACCGATCTACGAAATAGAAAATGAAAAATAATATAAATTAGAAATAAATTCTTATGAATTTGGAATTCTTCATATGGATTCTTTTTTTAATAAAATAGAACAAGTCTTGAAAAAAAAATGTTGAAGAAGTAACATTAATTTCTTATATTAACAGATTACTATTTGTATAGGTATGTATGAATTAAAAAAACATGTAATGGTATTTTAGTGCCAGATGTTAAATTTTGTTCAAATCGAGATAATATTTTTCGAAAAGCTTTTTTAAGATATACTATCTGCCTAAAAAACATGGAGCGGAAATGGAAGGAAGCGGCGGCCAATGAAATGCGAGTATTCTCTATAACTCAATTAGCCAATCAGATCCCTCAACTATCTTCAGTCTAGTTCGGTTCTTCATCCTCCTAACAGCTTATTTAGTGTCGATACATATTTAAATATTTAAGTGTCTTGTGCATTTATTTAAATTATAAATTTATAAGTGTCTAGTGAAGTCATTATATAAATATATAATAAGTGTTTTCTGCAGTGATTATTTAAATAATGGTCAATGGTCTAAAATATAAATTTATAAATATATATATATATATATATATATATATATATATATATATATATATATATATAAGTGTCTTGTGCAGTGATTGTGGCGATTTTATTAGTGTTATTTATTTTAATTGTGTATTTATATTGAGTACTTAATTATTAAGTAATTATATTAATTACTATTAGTTTGTTTTAATTTTATTTTATTTTGTGAGTGAGTAAGGAGCCAAGACAAGTTGCTGAAATAGAAAAAAGAAGACATCTTAAAAAGTATGATTATATATTTTCCCATATGCATTAGCCAAAAACATATAATCTAAGTATTTCATTAATATTTAAATATTTTATTGATGAATATTTCATTAAACAAACCTTTACTGCTGATCTTTTTGAAAAATTAATTTTTTATAAGGTTCTTTTTATAATTGAAAATTTCAATTTTTAAAATTTTATAAAATTATCAAAATTTTTAACTTATAACTTACTTAACTTATTACCAATAAATTTTCTTTTTTCATAGAAAAATTTTACATTACTATATTATTATAGTAAAGTATTATTATATATTTCATAGACCATATAATTATAATATTTTATTATATAATGCATCTAGGAAATCAGCCTAGTTTGGAGAAAGGGTTTTTTATTTGAAAAGAAAAGATATGTCCAGGAACGGGTTTCGAACCCGGGTCTCCCACGTCTCTAGCGTGGTGCTCTAACCCATTGAGTTAACCTGGCTCGCTTCTAGGTCATACACATCCTTTCTTTTCACTGATCCCATATCCCCGTGTTCACGCAATTTGCGGTATATACAAGGGGAAGAATGTTCATTGAACATTACTTTAATTAGGATCTTGTATTTTTATATTATTATAATTTATTTTATTTTATTTTTTATTAATTGTTATAATTATTAAACATTTTTATTTCTAAAGAAAAGGTATGTCCAGGACCGGGATTATTATTTGAGGTTTATTATTTGCTTTGTGAAATAATGATATTATATTGAATTTTAATTTATCTTTTTTTTTTTAATACGACTTTATTACAACAATTGTCATATGCCGTAAACTGACAATGATTTTTTCCACTTCTCCCGGTCCTGGCAGTCCTCCTCTGTAAGCCCTCTTGCTGCCATTCCTTTCTGCAAACCATAGTACCATTTTTTTGCCGGATGTCCTCTTTTCCTCTTGTCCTTAGGAACATAATTTATTATTCTCTTGAGCCATCGATTTTCTGACATTCTCATTACATGGCCGTACCAGCTCAGCTTTTTCGTCTCAATAGTGTACAAGATATTGTGGAGTTCCTTTCTCTGATCACGTGATTAGGGATGTGCTGGAGTTTCGATATGCTACTACTACGTCTCCAGAAGTCCATCTCCATCGCTAGGAGTTTCTTTTCTAAGTTAGTAGTGATGGCCCATGTTTCTGACTTTTGGCAAAGGAGTGAAGTCTTTTCTTTGTAGACAATTGAACTTCCTTGCTCCATAATATAGAATTTAAAGTTCTTATTGTCTTTATTCCTTTAGTGACCTTTTCCCCTTATGTCAAGATCGCAGCCAGTACTAGTGGATAGCCACCTACCAAACTATTTAAAATTTTCACTTTTGGTAAGACTCCAATTTTCTAGTGTGAGGGAAGCATAGTCTATATTCAAAGCCAAATATTCTGTTTTTTGTTGATTTCTTCTTAATTTATCTTAGAAATAAAATTTAATATTAACTAAAAAGCGGTTTTTTCTTCTTTCTGCTGTTGACTTTTAATAAAAAAAGCATGTTTACTTTGGAAATCGCGTAATTCTTAAGTAAATTCACATAAATAAGATCATTGCACACCGGGTGTGCAGCTCGCTCCTCGGAAAATTTTTATTGCTAGGAGCGGTTTGAACACCATGTGTGCAATGTAAGGTAAAATACATCATTAAAAATCTACAAACATTTATTTCAAAAATAGTTAGACAATATAAAATAGTTTGTTTGTTTGTTCATTTAACGTCACTTTATGCTGCTATGCTTGGTACACAGTAAAACCAATGCCAAATTTTGTTTTCCCGTACTTTAAAGATTTCATTAGTTCAAGAAAAATCTTATTTCCACGACTAGTTTACTTAAAATAACTAATAATTGCACATTACTGTCTTATAGCCTCGGAGACCAATTGCACACACGGTGTCCTCGAATGGGTTAACTGAGGTTTCGTTATGTTTATCATTTTTATTTATGCATCATTTATGCATAGATTTTTAAGTGATTAAAATAACAAAATAAACGATTTTTGATTAATAAACATACTAAAGTAAAGTTATATGTATTCTTCTCTCGCAGTCTTGTATTCTTGTCTTGTATTCTTCTCAAGAAAGTATTCTGATCACGAAAATATACGATTTTCCGAGTAAGTAATTTTTCCTCGCTTTATAGAGGCTGGGTGAGCCTCAGGAAGATCTGTAGATCTTACAGTGCCTATTTGTGGTTGCTAGCAGATTAAGTAATCTATCTGCTATAATAGGATTTTTCTGTAAATCCTTCAGCATAGCAACTCAGCACTATACACTCTAAACTAGTCTAATATTGGAAGTATCGATATTGTAAATTGCTTTGAAAACTCATAAAAGAATTTAAGATTATTTTCGGAGTAGAGCTATGGGGCTCCACTAAGCCATCGAATTCCTCTCGTACCCAATCCCTAAAATCCAAAATCCTTCGTAAAATCCTCAATGCTCCTTATTTTGTTAAGAATAAAGTCATCCATAACGACCTTAATGTCCCTTTTGTTGCTGATTTGGCCCGAACCCGGTATCTATCCTTTTATAGCAAACTTCATTCCCACTCAAACCCTCTAGTTTCAAACCTAGCTTCCTCTTCAATTCCCGATAATCCTCCGAGGCGTCTGAAAAGAAGATGGTCACGTGACCTTCTTATTTGAACTTTGATTTGAGTACTACCAGTGGGTAGTTTCTCTACTTGTCATTCTCATGTCATTATGTAACATGCATTCTATTTACTTGTTGTATAATTGTAATACAGTTGTAAATATCAATAAATAAATAATAAAAAAAAAAAAGATTATTTTTCCACAGATAATTGTCAATCTGGTTTTGTCTATTCTTTCAAATATCCATGTTTTTTCTCTAAATGTTTGTAGTGTTCTGTATTATTCCGAAGTTTGAGGCAACATCAACCAGGATTTTTCAAATGTGTAGTTCATTGATGTTAGAGGTATTCTGTTTTGCTATAAATTGGAGTTCTGAGAGATGCGTATTTTATCGGATGTTTATAGTTAGCCCTTAAACCCTCCCTATTGATGAAATTTGATTCATCTGAGACTTAAATTATAAAACTTAAAAATGGATCATTGTTCTGTGAACTTTGGCAAGTTTGCATGTAAAACTAATTATGTGAGCGTGCTAGCAATTAAGGTTGGATGTTGATCTTCTCTCGAGAATTTCCGAAATTCGCAGCGGAAGATTTGGCCTGTAGGCTGTTGGTTTTGGCCGAAACCGTGGAAGTTGTATCAGCATAAGCTACCTCTAGCCAGGTGTATGAAGGGTCGTCTTGCGTCAGCATCTCCGCCCGACTTCGAATAATTACTGTTTGTTCTAAACCGTCCAGTTTGCGGATAATTTGTTCATTATACAGATGATTATGTTACCATTTATATCTATATATTTTTTTTATTTGCTTCGTAGATTTTATGGATGTTGAGATAAGGAACGGAATGTCATAACTGATAGAGAACGACAAAATCAAAATACAACTAGACAAAAAGTAGTTCCTGAATCCGTTGCTAGGCTACGCCGATATAATGTTACTACTCGAAAAAATCTTTTATAAAATAGAAAGTAAAGGTAAAAAAAAATCAAAATTATAATAAAATGACAAAATTAAAAACTGATACAGGTTCAAAAATAAAAAAAAATTCAATAGGAATATAAACTTTGACAATTCAAAGGAGTATTTGGGTTTAAAAATTAAGCTTATAAATTATCATACAGATATCTTGAGTAATTATTCGTAAATTATAATTATAACAAATAATTATTTATAAACTTAACTATTATTACATATTATTACTTTCATGTTATTCACCAATTTTTCATCAAGTTTGTTATTCACCTACATTCCATTGTTTCAGTTCAAAATTTTAAAACACGTATATCCTATTCTATATTTTAAATAGAATATAATATTCTATAGCTCTAAGCCACTGAGCTACCAGGGGTCGTATCCAAGTCAGACAAATCTAACTTTGTCTAGATTTGTTTAGAGCACTACACCGGAGATGCAGTTGACAGATGATTCGAATCCCGGCCAGGACAAATCTTTTCTTTTCAAAACAAAAATATTTAAAAATAATCACCATGAAAATAAACATTAATAAAAATAAATTATAAATAATTTATTGACGTAAATCAACAAGATCCCAACTAAAGTAATGCTCAATGAACATTCATTCCTGTGCGTACATCGCAAAAATTGCGATAACACGGGGATTTAGGTTCGGTGAAGAGAACGGATTTGTCTGACTTGGATACGACCCCTGGTAGCTCAGTGGTTTAGAGCACTGCACCGGAGATGCAGACGACCCGGGTTCGAATCCCGGCCAGGACAAATCTTTTCTCTTCAAAACAAAAATATTATTCTTTTACTTTCATTTTATATATTCATATATTTTATATTTATATATTCATGTTATTTTCATCAAGTTTGTTATTCACCTACATTCCATTGTTTCAGTTCAAAATTTAAAAACACTTATACCCTATTCTATATTTTAAATTATTCCAATTGTTTAATTATCATATATATCATTTTGTTGTTTATTCCAAGTACTTCAGTCTTAAATATTTTTATATTTTGTCTTGTATATTCATCCTTGGAGAGGACTTGCAGGTTGGATTATCGGGAAATGAACTAATTAATTTTTAAACTTGTGCGTTTTGATGCGAGTAAAGATTTTCTTGAATGGATAAATATGGAGTTTGGACCGAATAAGCAACGAATGTGATATTAAGGTTCATTGTGGATGACTTTTTTCGTGACAAAGTAAGGATTATTGAGGATTTTACGAAGGATTGGATACGATAGGAATTCGATGGTTCAAAGCTCTACTCCGTATGTCCAAACATGTCTTATAAGTCTTATAATTGGGAGCTTAGAGTGTTTGTCTAGTAAATGTTGAAGTAGTGTGAAACGAAGAGTTTTTGAAAAAATAGAATGTAACTAGTGATGTGTCGGATGTCCGTGTCCGCGGATATCGGAGGGGAAATAAAGATCCGTCTTAATCCTTATTAATTTGCATTACATAGAGGAAATTTTATAAATTCACTACATCCTAATAATCTTTATTCAGGGTTATTTTAAGTTTACTGAAAACCACTTAGGTACATGTTAATAGCCCTATAAACAGCAAATTTTGTTCTAGAAAACGTCGAAATGAATAAAAATTCAGTCCTCCATTCAAATAACCGATCAATTATCAGCTGATCTTAGTTGGTTTGGAAAAACGAAATTTTTATTTCTTATTTGATTTTTGCCCAGAACAAAAGTTGCTGTTTATAGTGTTATTGACACGTACCTAAGTGGTTTTCATTAAAATTTAAAATAACCCTGAATAAAGATTATTAGGTTGCAGTGAAAAACTATTGACATTTAACATTTGACTCAGTAAATCCTTTCAACGTTTAAAGAAAAACTTCTTTTCTTTGAAAAATTGTATATCTCATTACCAAACTTTATCTATGCCACCCAGTGCAATTCGAAAACTCGAAACATTTACCTAACCTACTGTCCTGTCTGTCACGCAAAGCGTCAAGTGGCAAAACTATCAAGGTCACGCGCAGGACATCGCATGTTATAAAAAAGTTAAGATCCGTATCTGCGGATCTCGACACTAAATATCAGTTTTCGGATCCGTATCCGCGAATATATTTTGTTAAAGATCCGACACATCACTAAATCTTACACATTAACCAACTACGACCGATCCAATCATGTTCTAGAAATCATCAGAATACAATGCAATAGTGCCTAGGTTCAATCGCCTGTCGATAATTGGAACCGAATTTAATCTTCTTTCAATCAATTTGTGTCAGGGTCTGTGAATAGATTGAATCGGAAACACGATTCGTGTGTATCACAATGTAGTTATTCCACAAGGTGACTAAAAATAGCCTCTTTAATTATGGTTGTGTTTTTTATTTACCCTTTGTTAAAAAAAAAACTATATAAAATTTTATTATTTTATTAATCCTGTGCCACTACAATCCTGAAGGGTTTTGGTTTCAGGTAATAGTGGCAGTACTATCACAGTATAGTGACAGTACTGTTTCTAGGACAACGTTCGTGGTAGAGCACAGAGTTGCCATGTCGAAAATCCTGGTTCAAATCCCGCTGCTGGCAAGACTTTTATTTAGTCTGTTAGCAGCCAGAGATGGATCATATAGGATCTAGTGCCCTCCTGGAACTCCCCCTTATTTTGGATACCCTATTTTTATAATATTTTATAGAGGCTGGGTGAGCCCCAGAAGGGTCCTAGATCCTATATGATCCATCTCCGGCTGTCAACAGACTAAATAAAAGTCTTGCCCGCAGCGGGATTTGAACCAGGATTTCCGGCATGGCAACTCTATGCTCTACCACTGAGCCACTCCGCTCCTGTTTAGATAAACAGAGGAAATAATTAGACAATATTACCAAATAATTTATAATGAAAATGAAAAAATAATAATCTGATAAGTGGTATTTGAAATTAAGATAGATGGTGAAATATACAGAGAAATATAAAGAAATGTTAACGATAAAAAAAAGGTTTTTGATATAGACATTTTTTTTAGATGGTATAATATATAAAATAAAATATATAATTTATTTTGTATTTATTGCTCTTTTGATGGTGATTATTTTTAAATATTTTTATTTTAAAGAGAAAAGATACGAGCCCTGGTAGCTTAGTTGGAAGAGTGCCGCACAAGAGAGGTCCCGGGTTCGAATCCTGGCCAGTACAAATCTTTTCTTTTCGAAATAAAAAAATAAAATAAAATAACGGTATTAGCTTAAATATAGACCAGAGTGTAGTTACAACAGAATGGACTGTCATTGAGAACCTGTATAGAATTATTCTTTATATGTATAGTAATTTACGTGAGTTCTTTGTGCTACAAAGACAAATTATGGTTTGCATTGACATTATTGTATGAATGGCCCCAACCTGGATAGCTATTGAACCTTAATATCTCTAATCTAGATTAACCAATTTATTGAATGAACCTTATTCAAAGGATTGACAGAATACATGGTGTACATAAATATGACCAATCATGCTCATTAGCTGACATATTTGATGACTGACATATTTGTTGTTGAGAGTTTTAGAGAAAGCTAGGAGAGGAACAAACTCAATTTTCGTTGCTTTGTGATCAAATGAGTGTTGTTGACAGTCTCTGTGCGTTCCATCACCAGGTCTCTCAAAGGCTTCATTTCTTGTTAATTTGTTACCTTCTAGGAATCTATAAAGGCATTCAGTTATCAACTTTTTTTTTGTTAATTATCGTTGTTTGATAGTCGGCTTTGAGTATATGACAGGAAATATATAGGATTCAGTCATTGCAATTTTCTATATATTTTTTTCTGAAGAATAAAAAAAATTCACAGCAAATTGATTTTACATCGAATTTTCGAAACTCCATAATCTGAAAAAAAGAAATGGACATAAAAAACCTGGAAACTCTGGAGATCGTAACACAAATATACAATATTTAATTTAAAATATTAAGAATGAAAAAAAGATAAACTGAGATGAACTTTGTTCATAATAAATAGGTATTATTTAACTCTAATTGAATTGTAAATCCATAGCAACTAAATTCAAAATTTTTAAAATCAATTTTAAGTACATAGAAGATGGTCTCGAGACCTTCTACTATAGAACTTTATTGGAGTGCTACCGATGGGTAGTTTCTCCAAAAGTGTTTTTTTTTTTCATGTCATTTGTTCATATCAGCAGATTTACCTTTTGTAATATTATTACAGTTGTAAATATAAATAAATTAATCTATTAAAAAAAAAGTACATAGGTAGTTAAATCAAGCAATGGAAGAGTTGCCGCTGGGGATTGTTCTTCTATATGCCTCTCATGTCATTTGGTAATATTTTGCTGATTACAAATCTGCCAATTGTAGATTGTTTGTATTTGACAGGTATGGATAGAAGTATAAAGTGTAACACATCTTTAAGCAGGGAGGAAAGGTAAAAATTTGTGTGTAAAGGAGATAGTTGGGGGGTGCAGTCAATAAGAACACTGAATAAGTAATAAACTTATAATTAAGTGCCGACGTTTCGACCTACAGTGTAGGTCATTTTCAGGGCTATGAGAGAGAAACAAACAGAACAAAAAATATAAAAATGTACAGTAACAATAATATGGTGACAAGTAATGTAGAAAATTAAAATAGTGGCCGATATGAAGATAAAAGATAACGAATATTAAAAAAGTGACAGAATATAATAAAATTAAGATATAGACAGATTTAAAAATTAATGATAATTAAAAGAAATTAAAATAGTGACAGATATAATAAAATTAAGATAAAGACAGATATAACAAAATTAAGGATAATGAAAAGAAAATTAAAATAATGACAGATATAATGAAATAAGACAGATTTAATAAAATTAAAGAAAATGAGCAGAAATTATAAATTGTTAATAACGCATATAAAATAAAAAATAGAAAATAAATAAATAAAGTAAAAATAATAATATAAAGGAAAATCAAAAGGAGGAGTTAAACAAAATAAACCAAAATGAGGATATTTACATATACAGAAAGGTTGGACCATGAAGAATAAAGAAAAACTAGTAAAATAAAGGTATAAAATGTATGATAACAGACTTAAAGATGTTACATGTTACAGAAAAGTATGGAACTGTATGTACAATAACAAATGTGAATAATAGAAATAATATTGTACAGTAACAACAGTGTACAATGACTGTTTTGAAAAATAGTTGATGGGATTAATGAATTTGAAAAATTAAAAATAATGTGCTTAAAAATATGAACTCTTGATTACCAACATATGAAGGATGCCAAAATGATAAGGGGGAAATAATAGGAAAATTAAAATTGGAGAAAGGATGAAGAGAAAAGTTTAAAATAAATAAAAATTTGTGATTAGGTATACAAAAAGTTATTAAAAAATTGTCAATAAGGGTATTCATATTGGTTCAGTATATATTGTAGCCAACGCTTGTGCAGTGAGATCAACGCAGAGACTCCAGCCAGAGCGGTTTTCATAATTAATAGCGCCAAGTTTGTTGATCCTGGGTGAACCCATGGAGGGTCTGCAGACCACTTTGGTTTACTGTGTGTAAAGCTGTTAATAAGGAACAGTGGCTTTGTTTTAAGCTAATTTTAAAATAATAATCAGGCTTAGCGAACCCGAAAACTCGATGCAATACAAACTTCTGTCCACGGACCACTTCCCAAACCCAAATCGGCCATCACCAAATCATTCTTAACGCAATCCTCTCACTTAAGCCTCGATCTATCCCTCAGATGCTTCCCAGTCGGTACAGCGCTTGTTAACATCTTAGGAATTCCTTACTAAGCCTATCAACTTTACAGGCCCATTATAATCATCTTGATGACATCACTTGAATAATATTTACTGGATGCATGCTTCGCAATTCCGCTTCATGTAATCTCCTTAATTCCCAAGTTGTATCATCCTTTTTTGGACCGAATATCCTACACAACACCTTTATTTTTAAATAATTTTTATTTATATATAAATACTAGCTTATGCCCACGGCTTCGCTCGCCTGGAATTTGTTCTGCCACATAAAGTTTCGTGAAAGATCATTTTAAATAAATAATTTAATTATTTTAAAAAAAAATATAAATTACTCGTACTTCCAAAATTTCAGATGTCTAACTTCAAAACAGACGGATTCTATACAACCTTTGAACCCCTATTATACTAAAGGAGAAACCCTTGGGGTGGAATTATCCAAATTTCTTTCTTAAACTATACAAAGAACCTATCTACAAATTTCAAGATGCTAAGTTCCTATTTGCCTTTAATTATGTACAATAACAGGGGGGAGGCACATGCTCCCGTGCCCTCACATAAATCTGCCCTTGCTGTAGTCTATGATGTATAACCTATTTACTATATAAGTTTCATCCAAATCCGTTCAGTAGTTTTTTGTGTGAATGAATAACAAACATTCTCATTTATAATATTAGTAGGATATCAAAACAATAGTTTCACCCATGTTCTTTCTGTTATTTAACCGCTATTCTCATGTGATGTGCCTTTAATTATGTACTATAATGGATACTCCACAGTACCTAAAAACTAAGGGGGGCCGTGCACCCGTGCGCCCCCCATAAATCCGCGCTTGCTATAGCCTATGTGTTATTCTGATGTATACTGTAAGTTTCATCAAAATCCGTTCAGTAGTTTTTGTTTGAAAGAGAGACAAACATACAAACTTTCACATTTATAATATTAGTAAGATTATTTAGACTAATTTTAAAAAATATTTATAATTTCCCCCAATGATCGAGCATGACAAAATACTAAGAAGAAAAAACGATCCGTTGCTAGGCAATACTGATAAAATATTAAATCACTTAAAACTTTTATATCTAACAGAGAAATAAATTCTTCTATTAGAAGAAAACTAAAATTGTTACATTCCTTACAATAAGGCCTACGCTCTATCAGTCTAAACATTTTTTATTTTTTATGAAATATATTTTAAATAATTTATGTAGCTCTAAGAAATACGAAGCTGGTTGTAAAATGGCAAGACGACGTTTCCTCCGCCATTTTCGATGACAGCCCGGACAATCCTTTCCTCTCCCCCTCCAACAATTTCTCGGGTAATCTTCTCTATTCCATCCTTTTTGCGGCGCCACTTCAATTTTCCTTTTATCGATACATTTTAATACATTTTTCCCTTGTCCATTTTTATTTAGTAAAAATGTCATTTCTTATCTCTTCTTTTCAAAATTTAATGCATTTAAATAAAATCATTTATTGAAATTACAAGTATATTAAATAATAAAAGTGAATATGATGAATGGTATATAATGCAATGCAAAGTAGAGAAATTACCGACTTGTAGTTCTGAAACAACAGACCCTATTTCAATTTCTAAATTCCACATTATTCAACCATTATTCAATTATAAAATCAATAAAAAAATACTAATATATAGGGCTATCAATATGATACCCGCTAGCTTGAAACAAAATGACGTAGGATCAAAAACCTCAAATTTATTTTTTGAAAATTACAACTGAATTACAGTGAATGATACATAACAGCATGAGATAAAGACAAGTATACACAGTAGTAGTACTAAAATAAAAAGTTCAACATAGAAGGTCACGAGGCCATCTTCTTTTCAGACTCCTAATTGGATTATCGGGAATCGAAGAGGTAGTTAGATTTAAAACTTGGGAGGGATTTCAGTGGCAATAAAGTTCCTAATGAAAGAATTGATATCGCGTTCGGGCCAAATCAGCAACAAATGGGACATTGAAGTCATAATGGATGGGTTTCGTTCGTATAAAATTATGATACTAGAAAAGTTCTTATTCACTCAACTTTCATCTAACATTTTAAAATAAATTTATATACTTAAATTTATTCCCAATGGATACTTAATTTTCTTACTCTGTAATCCCATTAAATAATTTTTATTATCATGCACTAAGTTTATTCACTCTCCTTTACTCGCAAGGGAGAATGAGATTGTGTCTGCCTAAATCCTAGTCCATCATTAGGGCAGCGGGATGTACATTTTAATAACAAATATTTTTTAATTTGTAATTTAAAATACATTTCAGATGTTGGTTAAATTTGGTTTGGAGAGTAAAGTTAGGGTCTCAGGGAATAGGATTATATGTAGCTTGGTATGATAATAAACTGTGGTCGTTTTTTTAATAATATTCTGAGAGGTCAGGAATAACTCTTTTATTTGAGTTTATTATTATCATTTAATGTAGAAAGCTTGAAAAGATTTGTAGGAGCATTAGCACATAACTTCTAAGGGAATTCCTAGGAATGTTTGACTTGAAGAAAAGTAGATTTAATGAACGACTTAGCCATATTTTATTTGTAACAGGCTTTTAAGATTTAAAAAAATCACGAAATAGGAAAATTTAAATGCCTTTTCTGCTAATAGGAATATTAAACTTAATTATTATTAAACTATGTATAGCATGATAGATACAAGTAACAGTTAGTCAAGATTCAATCTATTATTTCAGACAAATGATCTTGGTTAGAAATGGCATGCTGCTTGATCTGATAAAATAGAATTTGTGAAGCGCTATTTTCCGAAGTAGGTGCGAAGTAGATTAGCCGGGGACTAAAGGAGAAAAGAAGAGGGTTGAGAGAGATAGGGAGAGATAGTGATAGAGAGAGAGAGAGAGGGAGGGAGGGAGGGAGGGAGAGAGCACCCTCAGAGCGTGATATAGAGCCTTAACAAGCCACTGTAAAATATATCAACGCCCTTTCAACTAACAAGCGGGCTGTCTTGGAATTATAGCTACATAAAGCATATTTCTGAGGCCATCCCTTGCCTGTAGTTAACTAGAAAGAAATACATATTTCTCCTCTTTATTACCATACACCAGGCATAATCTTTAGTCTACAGTCCTGTCTACCTTTGTTTTATAGCAGAGGGGAAAAGAATAAAATTTACAGAACAAGTTCTTTTTTTTTTATCACAGAAGGTTTTTATTTATTATATTAACAAAGGTTAATTAAAGGAGTAATTAAAATCTTATTTAATACCATAAGCGACTGAATGTAAGAACTGTCGTATCTAAATCGATACTCTGGCGCTATCTGTGGTAAAAAAATTAAATAAATAGGCAGTCAATCAATTGATTTATAATCTATTATAATGCAATTGGGAAAAACCACAATGCAAAGCCTTATGTTTCAAAAATACACCCACTTACCAGTCGACG
This sequence comes from Arma custos, assembly GCA_037127475.1. Lineage (NCBI taxonomy): Eukaryota > Metazoa > Arthropoda > Insecta > Hemiptera > Pentatomidae > Arma > Arma custos. The sequence goes on from CM073762.1 coordinate 9,348,368, forward strand.
TTTCGCCTATTCAGGCATTATCAAGACACCAAAAACAAAAAGGGGGTTATGTGAATCACATCTCGAATAAAAAGCAGTTGTATGTTGAACGTCTTGGTGGTGGGGTGCTGTCTCATGTTTGGAGCCAGTTTGGGCTGTTGATCGTTGGGATGTATTGCACCTTTTTCTTCGAGATGTGATTCACATAACCTCCTTTTTGTTTTTGGTGTCTTGATAATGCCTGAATAGGCGAAACGTCGACTGGTAAGTGGGTGTATTTTTGAAACATAAGGCTTTGCATTGTGGTTTTTCCCAATTGCATTATAATAAATAATAGTGTTTCTTTTTGAGTTTTTGGCTCTATTTAGTGATTTGATTTATAATCTTTAAACTAAATTTGATTAAATCTAATTGTATAACTGATACAGAGGCCGCTAGGTGCCGCCAGTCTCGAGCATGTTGCTGACACCAAGCCACAAGATTACTCCCTACCAAAAGTTGATAAACGAGGCTAAATTTTTACTTAAAAAACAATTCCACTACAACCCATGAATAGTATTCGGCTCATTTATCGTGAGGACTGCTATCTATCGTAGAAACCATGTTTGTTTTTGTAATTGATAAGTTGAAATTAGAATTGTCGGAACTGCTCATCTCCTTGCACAACAGTAGTCTTATAACTAGCAGTCTACACCATGTACTGTGTACCCAAGTTAGTTAGTTATACAGTTCATGATAATCGGGTTTTTGAAATATACTTTTCAATAATAACATATTTTGTGGAATAGCCGTAAGTCCACTGGTTTCTTGATAATGTTCTTTTTTTTTACACTTTTACTTTAATTTTTTCATGTGGTCTTTTGTCTTATGTTTTTGTGTTGTTTATTACTACTATTTATATTTTTTCCTGTTGTGCTTTTTGAAGTTTGGGAGTGTATATTGGATTTTCAATTTCTGAAGTATTTATCAGCGGTTTTTATCTAACCTTATCCAGCCGGTGTCGAGTAACCTTCCTTATGATTCATTAGTTGCATTTAAGCCTTGTAGGTTGTGGGATAGGTTTCTTGGGTGCATTATTCATGTTTTGTTTTCTTGTTATTCTCTTTCTACTCTGAATGGGCGAAATATTGGACAGATAATTTCAATTTCTGTTTTAGTTTGGAGACTCAAGGGCTTTTCGTTGGAATTTTTCCTCGGTCTCATATTTTTTTAATTTACTATTAAAAAAAAGTAATAAAAAGAAATAAGGAGATTTAATGATTTTACTGTTACTGAATAAGAACGTGTTTGTTGAGAAATTAGTATCCTAATGCAGCCCCGGAGCACGGCTGGATTACTCTTGGGAAATCAAAGAGTTTCATCAATGAAGCAAAGTGAACTGGCAAAAACATCAGGCATGCTTTAATTTACTGTAAAATCAGGAAGCTTATAAAGGATCTGACTAAAGCTTACGAAATAACAATCTACTTGTTTTGTTTTGTTGTACTAACTTTTAATGACTTTGTTCAACTTGAATATTAAGATGTTTAATTATAAATTGTTTAATTGACCTGCCTTTGCATGATATAAGAGGAATTTCAGATGAATTCCTAGCCTAATGCTATTTACTAACTAAACCTGTTTCATATAATATTTAGACGAGGGAATTTTACAATTCAGTATATTTAAATAACCAATTTAGTCCTATTTTAGCTTCCAAGTTATACTATTACTTATTTAGGCAATGGGGTACTTGTGTGTTAACGCAGTCACCGTTACTTTTGCCTACTTGTTCGCATGCGCGAGCAGTTATATTTTGTAACAGTTATCTTTTATAACAGCTATCTTGCATAACGTTTTTAAATATATTTATTGGGGTTAGAATTTTAAAGTTTTTAAAATAATCATCAACAATTACAAATCAAAATAATTTATTTAAAAACAAAGAATAGCCAGGATACATATGTACATATACGTATGTACATATATGTATATCCAAGATTATAATTATTAATATATAATCTATGTATATTATTAATATATAATAAGTTAATAAATATTATTAACTTATATATTAATTATTATTTAGTTAATAAATATTATTGTACCTACTTATAAATACAATATATGTGATTATCACATGTCGGTAAGAAAAATGATATGAAAAGGACATAAACCATTAAAATAATATATATAATTCTTATGATGGTGATAATGGCGGGCGACCCGGGTTCGAATACCGGTCTGGACAAATCTTTTCTCTCCAAAATAAAAATATTTATACGTTAAAATAATAATTTCGATAATTATTAAGTTAGTTAAGAAATAAAATCAGATGAGAAATCAATATACAATTAATCAAGCATCAAACGTAATTAGTGAAAGTTACAATAATTGTAAAATTAATATAATTTAAATTAAAAGAACTAAGAACTTCTATTTGTCTAGGCGAAATGCATGATGATTTAACTAAAAAAAATTTAAGAAAAAATATAACAAAATAAAATTAAGGTTATATAAGTTTAAAGATAAAACTATATACGTAATTAAAACAATATAATATGTCTATTGTAAAAAAAAATAATAGAAAAATCTAAAACAGGAAGAAAACATATCAGTGGGTTGAGTCTAGAATTACCGAAATAAATATTGAACAAAACAAAAAAATAATCAGAAAAATATATTCATATCAAGATCATCGATATGAATTGAAATTGTATATGTATTTTATTGAAATAGAAGCTTTCCATTAATAGGCACCATTTAAAAAATAAAACAAAAAACAAAGCAGAGAGAAACAAGGCTGAATTTTGTGGCTGGAACCAATTCACTTTTTCAGGGATAGAAAATTTTGGTATTTTATAATTAATTAAATTGATTTTATTAACATAATTACAATGAAATAGAAAAAATTACTTCACGTATATTAATATATAAAAACCTGGTGAACCGTGAACGGGTTTGTGATTCAGTACATGGAAGAGACTGTAATCTTTCATGGGCAACGGTTGTGCAGGGAGGTGATTCGACTTACATCATGCTCAACCGCCAGATTTTCCCTCTTATTTAGGACCCTAGATCCCATAGGACCCATCTCCGATCGCTAACAGACTAAATAAAAGTCAAAGCAGCGGGATTTGAACCAGGATGTTCGGCATGGCAACTCAGTGCTGTACCACTGAGCCACTCCGCTCCCTTATATTACTATATGTATATGTATATTTTGGGATTCAGTACATGGAAGAGACTGTAATCTTTCGACCTTATGTATTATGTTTCTACTTATCTTTCTTGACTGTTAACACGTGTAACATGTTAATACATAAGAGGTACTTACAAGTTGATGAAGAATGAGTATTTATATAAATATATATATATATATATATATATATATATATATATATATATATATATATATATATATATATATATAAGCATAAAGAGAAAAATCTGCTCATATTTTATAAATACTTATCTTTAAGACAGCAATTCTTTGACTAAGCGATGACAAAGGCTTTATAATACAAAGAGGAAACCCCGATGTGTATTTTCCTAACGACGTTGCCTCTCAGAGGTTTATTTATATTGAAGCAGGCGGTGGGTTCAGAACCAAAGAAAGAAAAAATATTACTTAAAAAAGTATCTCCTTGCCTCACAGAAGGCCGTGGAAGAAGGAAAGAAGAAATGGAAATTTCTCCTCGGTGTAATATTATTTTCTTAGAGAGAGAGTCTTTTGTTCCGAGGCGTTCTGACTTAATGTGTTCCAACATCGTACTGTCGTGGTCTCTGACTTAATCTGCTCCTGCCTAGTATTGTCTTGGATAATCCACAACCGGTTTTGGATCAAGTTGGACCAGGTTAATGAAATGAAAAAATAGTTCCCAACTGCTTATTTTATGATAATTACTTAATACTCCATAATAAAAGGGGTATTAAATTATTAAGAAGGGATGGAACCCCTTACTATAGTTTGAACTGGGGCTAGCTATACAGGCTAAGTTACATAAAACTATTAGTTTCATTATTAACACTGCCGTGAAATATTTATCATTATTAATAACGTCAACGAGATCCTAATTTTAAAAAAAAGTAATGTTCTATGCAATTTGGTCTCCATATATGCATCGCAAAAATTACTAGAACCGGGGATATAGGATCGGTGAAGAGAAAGGATTTGTCTGTCCTGGTTACGAGCCTGGTAGCTCAGATGGTTAGAGCACCGCGCTAGAGATGTGGAAGATCCGGGTTCGAATCTCGGCCAGGGCAAATCTTTTATCTTTAAAATAAAAATATTTAAATGAATAATTAAACATTGAAGTATAGCGGGTAAGTTTTGTTCCGAACGAACAGCCCATTCGGAAAACACGACCTCAGCAGCCATGTTGGGGCAGCGAAACTCAAGTTTTGCCACTAAAAGCCCTGATTTCAAGCCTATTAGGACCTTAACCAAGTAATGACTTAGCAAATTAATGAGAGTCCATTTATCTAGGAACAGATCCAGCCCGTGTCGATTAATTATCATACAGATTAAAGTAGAAAATGTTGGGGCACCATTAAAATGTTGGGGCGCCATTAAAGGCCACTGATGCCCCATTCATTAGCCTAATGAAGAGAAATACCCGCAACGAAAGGTTTCATTAGGTTTCATGAGGTGGAGGTTAGGAAGGATTTTTGTTATATCTGTTTGTGTGTATTGTGCAGAGTTCAATGGTTACAGGAGTTGAACAAATAGTTTGTTAGCAATGAATGGTGTTCTCTTTCTCTTTGTCTAAAAATAAATTTTGGAACTTTAATAGAAATTCTAATTTAAATTATTTTTAACTTTCGTCGAATGATAAAGGAAGTTGCTGAGAAACCAAGCTGAAAGGAACCTATAGACAACGGTTCTGCAAGGAGGTGATTTACCCAAGATCACATTCAACCGCCAGATTTCCTCCCTTCCAGCCTGGGTGTAACTTCTTCAAATCAATCATCTCATTTGAATTATTTATTTGTGCATTATTAAATTGTTTTCCGCATTGTTTTTTCCTTGTTAATTTTGTTTAAAGTCTATTTAAATTTGTTTATTCGTTTGGTTAATTTCTTAATTAATGCAGTGTTTTTTTTGTTATAAATTTCTAATTGATTATTGCTGATTTGTTATTCGTTATGAATTTTCCTATTGGCTTTGGAAGAAGAAGCTTTGATAAACTTCCAGACGTTTTGAATAATTCCAAATATGAAATTATTTTAAAAAGGTCAAGGAGATGTTTTTGTCGAAAGTGTAGGGAAAAAAATTACTAATAGAGGATAGGAACATTTCCACGCTATTTTAAACACCATTAAGCTATTTTGACCACATAAATAAAAAAAAACTGGTGAATTAATGTTTATTGTCACTATATCTACAGCCCCGGTGAGTAAGTCTGGCTCCAAAATGAGTTTCTTGTATTTTCGTAGTGAATAAGGGGCTAAGTAAGGTATTGGCTTGAAAAGGAGTTATTTTTACATCACAAATCCATTTAAAGCAAAAAACTACGAGAATGATACGATTCCGGTTATCTGAAAACAGTTACTTCTCTCTGGAGAAAATCCGACTTAAACACTTATTCACTGATCTGTAGATATATCCATCTTGATATCATATGATATTCTATTTCCATAAATTTGAGTAACAAGTATCTGCTATCAATGTTCAGGTTAGATACAATGAAGGATAATCGTTAGGGTTGGTTAGTGATAAAAAAACTAATTAAACAGTCATCGATAAAGTAAAAAATAATAGTCTGAATTATTTAAATTTAAAATTTTAATTATTAAAATTACACTGTTTTTTATATAGAGATACCCCGAACAATAATTATATACACCTTCAAGTACTTTATTAATAAATTTACAAAATGAATTATAAATTAAATTTAACTTTAAACTCTATGGGTACTTGGGAGGGAGAAATTTCTAAATTGTTAGAACTGTAAAATGATTATTTTATTCAAGTTTGCCATGCAAAAGCACCAGAGGGCAGACACCACGGCCTCTATAGCTCTTTAGATAAAGCAATAGATTACCTTAGCCATTTCAAAGTAGCAAACAAAATTAGCTTAGTTATGAAATTTATTCGGGAACTTCTGGATCTAAATTACAAATCATTTGATTCGCAAAATATACAGCTATGCTCAATGTGTAATTTGAGCGAAATCGAAAATAGTTTTCACTTCCTGGCAGTATATCCCATCTTAAAATCGTACAGAAAAAAAATTCTTAAAACATGAGCTGATCTCAAAACAGATACTAATAGATATTCTGAATGGGAAGAATTTAATAGGTTTATATAATTTTGTAAGAAATCCAGGTCGATATAGAAAATTTTTAATTTCAGTATTTAACTATTAATGCCAAAAGGAAATTTAATTTATTTTTATTTTTATTATTATTTATTAGTTCAATCAAAATCCCGGCAGCTGTATAAAGTACCATGCTGTGGGAGCTAAAATTGTAAATAAAATTAAAAAGAAAATCACTGTAAATAATTTATTTAAAGAGGAGGCATTTATATCTGTCTATTCATAAATTGAAACATGTGTTGGTCTGCATAAACTCAAAAGAAAATATCAACAAACAAATATTTTAACTGGTTTTTAATTCCTTAAGCCTGGGGACCGGCTAATACACAAGTGTCAAACACTACAGCGTAGTGAAGATATTAGCAAAGCGGAGGTAGATAGGACTAAGGTAGACAGTTCGGGGACTGAGAGGGAAAACAGATGTTTAAGCTGTTGGCTAATTAACCAGCTACAGCGAGCTATTAGAGATCCTGATGCAGCTCATTATCTCTACAGCACAAATTAGTGATAATGCGAACAAAGTACGGTTTGAGGTCAGCTGAGCTGTTACCTTCAGCCAGTCGAGTTGCGATGGGTTCAATAATCATTATTAATTTTGATTAATTGAACTAATTGTTTAGTTATGAATAGATTCAATTCGATTCCTCAAACGATGGTTAGCAAATTTAAAACATTGTTTTATTACAGAATATCGTTAAACATTTTTTTGATTTATAAAAGATGTAGAAGTTTACATATAATTAAAAATAAAATTTAGAAGACAGGTTTTGAACATTTTTTTTCAAATACTCTCTTAAATTGCAACGGTAAATATTTTTAATCCATTCATCACGCATCCATTCATCTTTTGTTTCATATTTTTCTGGTATTTCTTTAGATTAAAATCTGGGAAAGCTTGTAGCATGGGCAGCGAAACGTCGGCAAAGAATTTGACGACGCGGTCGAAACCAGAATAAATACGCTATGAATAGATTAAAAAAAAATGTATTTGTTTGAAATTTAAACAATATATTTATTATTGTATAATAATAATATATCAAGTAAATATAATGAAAGATATAAGTACAGAAATTATCCACTGGTAGTTCTCGAATGATTAAAACTTAAAAATAGAACTTTCCCACTATGGCTGATGAAGGTATTGGGTTCAGGATCCTTAAGAATAACAAATGTGTACAGTAATAATAAAAAATATATGTAGCCATGAGGCTACATAATAAAAATTAGATGGTGTTTACATAACTACTTAAAAAGTAAATAAAAACCAAAAAATTAGTTCTAATCGTGAAGGAAAAACACGAGTAAAACAAACGGTTATAACAGAAGAAAATTAACAAGCCATTAGTTATATATGTAATAACTTTATAATATATAACCTAATAAATGTAATAATGTTTAACAAAAAATATTGCATATTACAAATATATTTTCCTTTTATTACTTGTGTGGCATTTTACAGTAAATATTTATGGAATGCGCGGTGTGTGGGGTTTGTAAATTCATTGAAAAACTTGAATTGTTAAATTCATTGAATACTTTATAAATCTCGCAAATAAGGATATATTGTTCATATATTCGCTGCTGAATTGATGTTTCAGAGATACTGATAGCTCAGTAGTGTGCTTTGTTACTGATCACTTGATTTCAGGACCAAGATAAAATATTTATTCTGTTAACAGAAGCTGATCGATCTAATGAGATCTACAGTACCTTTCTGGGTTCACTTAGCCTTTATATAGTGAATACTCTTGATCTAGGTCGAATCATCCACTGGGTCTTACAGTAATTTAAAATATAATTCATTGTAATAGTTTCTACCGATTACAGGAAAACAATATTCTTCGTGGATCATAGCGGTAAAGATATTTTTATTTTCTACTTTATAGATACCGTATATTGTTATTTCAATGTAATTAAAAATCTCTTAATACACCTATTTAAATATATATTTATATATATATATATATATATATATATATATATATATATATATATATATATATGAGTTAGCTGTAAATATAATGTATACCTTATCTAGAATGTAATTTAGAATCATATGTTCAGTTATTTATTGTTTTGTTTTATTCGAGATATTATTAGAATTGATTAGTTGAAAACACCTGTTACTAAAATATAGACGTATCATGTGATTGCTTTATTGTCAGTCTAATTGTAACTATATATATATATATATATATATATATATATATATATATATATATATATATATATATACATATCAAGCTCCACTGACTTTTTTTTTTTTAGATCATTTTCTTATTTGAATATATTTAAAAAAATATCTATACGATATATATTCATGTTTTTTTTATGTCGACTTCCCAAGCCAAACCCGAATTGGCGCCGTATCAGTTACGAGGTTGCTAAAGGGACGCTTTAACAATCTAAGCCATCATGAATGAATAGCCAACTAATCCAGGAGTCGACAACATATAGTTGGCGGGTTACAGAGTGTCCATTTAGATAGTATGAGGTGATCCATTTTAGTTTTGAAAATAAATTATAAAAAATATATATATATAAATATAAAAAAACTTAAGCATCGTTACCGAAGTGAATGATTATAAACAAAGTTCATTCAATTATGATAATAATTATTTTCTTAATAAAATATTTCTTATTAATTACTAAAAGATTTTTTGATATACAAGACAGAAATAAATAATTTGAAGTTATACTTTATTCAAAACACAACAGAAAATTGTACAAAAAAAATTAAAATACCGTGAACAATCGCTTTTTAAGCGATTTCTAGAAATTCTTAGATTTCTAGAAATCTAACCCTACTCACAAAGTCACCAGTCGTATATTGTTTCAAACTTATGCTTAAGTCAACACTTTTTTTTTATTGAGAGTTTCCCTAAAGTTTAGGATTTCTTCAACCAAATTCCAGGTTTTCCTGTCAAATTCGTCCTTTTGATTTTGATATCCTGCCATGTCTTCCTGGACTTGGTTCCTCCATGAAGTTCGCGGTCGTCCTCTTCTTCTTCTTCCTTCAGGGCACCAGTGCATTGTCATTTTTGGTATTCTATTACTTTCCATCCTCAGTAGATGTCCAAACCACTCTAATGGCTTTGGCGTATTTTTTTCGAGAATGGTATTGTTAATACCCATCATCTCTCGGACTACTGAATTGGGTATTTTATCACGCATAGAAATTGCGCCTGGTATATTCGATCGGATATTAGAATTTTCGTTCCAAAAAAGGATGAGACCACTGGGGAATATAGGAGATTACAAAACGAGGAATTGCGAAGCATGCATCTGGTAAATATTATTCAAGTTATAGCGTCGCGAAGATTAGGATGGGCCAGTAAAGTTGCTGGGCTTAGTATGGAACGAATTGCTAAGATAGAAGGGATACTCTGAGGCGTAGATGGGAGGATTGCGTTAAGTATGATCTGGCAGATTTGGGTTTGGGTAGTCGTGTGTGGGTGGAGGTTTGTAAGCAGAGATTGGTGGTATCGGCATCGAGCCTTTGGGTTCGGTAAGCCTTATTATTATTAATATCTTAGCAACATAACTGATACATAGGTTAGTTTTGTTGAAGATAACTTTATCTTTACGTTTCCTCAATCCTATGTAATATCATTACTTATCAACTGTTCACATCCCCACTTATGAACCTCCCTGCCGTCCTAATGTAAGCGATCAGGATAGGACAGACCCGGATCGATAGGAGGTGCGGAGGGTGAACTGCGACTATTGTGAGTAGGGTGCGGGGTTCATAACTTGTGAGTTATCTCCCGCCTTTATTGTCCTTAGGACCTTTATTAGCGGCGCCAATGGCACTTAGGGTCCTTTGTGCCTCATCCGCTGTTCTATCCTTTCTGCGTTCGCTTCGTATCAAAATGGTTTTTGTCACCAGCTTCTTCCTCTCAGCTAACCTAAAGGTACTTTTACCTTAATAGGACTTATTAGGTTTTGGTTGGTAATAAAATAAACAAACCTTTTCCGTATTAAATTTGTGAAAATTGAGAGCTTTCCAACATTTTCTTGCCTGCTTACGAACATTTTTTATTTTTTTAAATATTTTGTTTTATTTTATTTTAAAATATGTACAAATTTTAAAACATTGGTGGGATAATACCTTACAATGAAAATGAGTTCACATTACACCGGTTACTGATTAATATGTTTTTGTTGTTGGTAAAATTTAAAAAACCAACAGAAAAGAGAGTACATAGGATTTACTTATGACAAAATTTATGTATAACATAATACAAAATGCATATTATTTATAATAGTATGTGTTTTGTTCGTTTGAGTCTGCATTTTCGTGTTGTTATTTTTGTATAATTTCCTATTTCTTGTATGAGTGTGTTGTCTGAAAGTTGGCATGAGGTGAAGAATCTGAGGGTTTGTTATTGTATGAATTTTTGTATTGTTGGGATGTCCAGTTCTTTGTGCATTGTGGTGATTTTAGTATATATTGGATAGTTTTTTATGATTCTTAGACATTCGTTTTGGAAGATCTGTATTTTGTTAATGTGTGTTTTGCTAGCTAAAATCCAGACTGGGCATGCGTAAGTTATCATGGGCCTAATGACTCCCTTCTATAATATTTTCTTATTTTTTCAGATAATTTTGACTTGATTACGAAATATACTAACATGCGCATGCCCAATATTTAGTTACATGTCTAAAACTAATTACAAAAAATTACAAATATTCCAAAGCGATTCCCTTAGAAGTGCTGGAAATTATGCATATGACACTAAAGTTAAAATTATGCATAAAGAATTAAGTATACCTTACATTAATATATTTATCAACAAACTATTTTAACAATTTTTTTTAAGTGTAAAAAAAATAAGAACCCGCTTATAGAAAATATTGGGAAATATACAAAAAATATTACAAGGCATATTATTACATAAACGAACCAAACATTTATTATTGTAGGATACCATTTTCTTTCATTTCATTGATATTGTTATATATATGTATATAAGTTACTAAGAATGTATTGTTATAATTTTTGTTTATTTTATTATTACCAATTTTTTTTCTCTTTTTTTTCTTCTCTGTTGGAAGTTTTTTTACATTTTTTCTTTCATAGTAAATTATGATTCTCCAGAGATATATTTAAATTTGTACAATTATTTTTATTTGAGACTGGTGTATTGGTACAGCATTTTTATTTTGTCAAATGTAGCAAATTATACAAGAAATAAATAAAAAAAACATTTTCTTAATAAAATGGTTAATTAAACAATTTCAATACCCTCATTTCAATAGAAATGTTTTTCTTTATTAATAGCAAAATGCTTATTTTTTTAACTCACGTGGAGCTTTCGAATAGCTCTATTGAATAATAGAGGCTTTTGAGTTATGATGTCCATTAAAGGAGCGATGATTCCTTTTTAAACTATTATGATTTTTTTTTTAGGTGGGCATAATTTGCATTGCGACCATACTTGGTCTATTGTGCGCCCTATGTATGCCATTATTATAATTTTAACTTGGCTAAGCTCACAAATTTTAGAACACCTGCAGGCTCGATTAATTCGACCTGCCTAAGGTCAGTGACCCTATCCTGACCAAAGGTTGCAAACCTATCACATAGGCAGATAACATGATAGGGTGCCTCGTCCTCTGTAAGGCAATAGCGGCATGTGGAAAGGCCCTCCAGTCCTAGCATGGACATATGGGCAACTATTATGATTATGATTATTTCATATCAAATTTATAAAAATATTCTTTTCATGTTCCCGAGATTACTATATATTGCTAATGTTACTCAATATAAATTCCAAAGGTCCATGAACTAAACTTAACTAAATATTCTACCCCTGATACTTCTTCTTCTTCAATCACCTAAGGACCATTATCGACCCCCGCAGTGAAATATTATTCCCACAAAGCCGCCCGCCGGTGCGAACTGAGAAGTTGGAAAGGCTCTGATGAAGAAAGTTGGCAAGTGATTTAGGACTTGAGGCGGGAAAGGGTTGCCAATGAGGACGGCGAAGAACTACTTGGCTTTGGGATTCCTCTTGTCAAGGGTTGAAGGCCGTCGACCTGCTGGAGGCAACTGTATCTATAGTTGATGTGGTCCCTGGTGTCGTCACCAGTTCTGATCCTCCAGCATACCTTTCAATAGCTGCAACTGGTAAATAAGTAAATAATAACCGAATATTGTACTGTAATATGTGTTATGTGTCCCACCTCTACGATGAGTTTAAGTGACTCTTCCCTTCTATCCGTAGAATCTATTTCCTAGGGAACTTTCCTGTACCAAACCATCAAAACGCAACACACATCCTACATCTATAGTCTCCTACAATTTAAATCCTCCAGAGCACAAGTTCTCGCCTTCCCACCCTTTATATCCGTTCCCATAGAACCAAAACTTTTGAGCGTTCCCTCCTAGCCCGTTCTACCTCTCTTTGGAACTCACTCCCACCTGATATCCGTCATGCGTCTTCTTTATCCACATTCAAATCCAAACTTTTCCTACTGCTCCTTAATTCCCAACCAGATGCTCTCTAATCAATAAAAATTAATAGCTATATTCAACCTACTCGATTGATGAATTACCGTAAATATTCCTAACTCATAATGATATTTTTTTTTTATTTTTAAAGAGAAAAGATAGGCCCTCGGCCGGGATTCGAACCCGGATCCTCTGTCTTTCCGTGACAGCGCCCTACCATTTGGGCCACCTATAGGAGAGACCGGCAGAGGACAAATCTTTTCTCTCATCCGATCCCATGTCCTCGTGTTCTCGCAATTTTTGCGATGAATACACTGGAACGAAGTTCTTTGAACATTAATTTAATTTTAGGATCTTATTGACTTACGTCATATTATTTGTTTTTCCTCTGCCGAGAGGCGGCCTTGGTGGCTCAAATGGTAGAGCGCTGTCACGGAAAGACAGAGGATCCGGGTTCGAATCCCGGCCGAGGGCCTATCTTTTCTCTTTAAGAATAAAAATATTTAAAATTAAAAAAATTGTCCAATAATTATTAAAAAAATACTTTTTATATTGTTAGATGATCTTATTTATTTATTTTTCTATTAACCAATTTCTTTTTATTGTATATTCGTATGCTATTTTTTTTTTATTACTTTTTCTAATTCTCTATCAGAACATACCTTTTACTCTATATTTATTTTCATGCTATCATTTAAATACTATTCTAATAATGTAGCCCTTTGTCCAGACATACTTTTAATAAATTTTATTCACTTCCGTTATTCTTAAGGGACCTGGTTCCAGAGTAAAATTATTTTTCTATCCTATTTTATTTCTATTATGAGATGTGCCAATAAATAAGCGGTCATTTCAAAGGGTGACGTTACTAACAAAACTGATTGTAGCTTCATAGCACCATTGCTTGTTGCCCACAAGTGGCAGATTGTAATGTCTGAATAAAAAAAAAAAAAAAAAAAAAAAAATAACAAAACAGTTTCTGGAAACCAGGTAGAAAGTTCAGAAAAGAAAGTATTGAATAGACCAGAAAGGAATAAAATAGAAAGAGGAGGAAAAAAGAATACATGGAGAAAAGATGAAGGAAATTCGGAAAAATGCTGGAGTGCTTGAACCTTCATTTATCGACGTTTTTGTTTTAATTTTATTGTTTCTGAATCCTCACCCCATCAGTACCAAAAAGTTCGCAAACAAAAGCACGGGTATTTTACTATTCAGATTCATATTTAAATAATTTTCCAGAATGTATCACTTTTTTAGAACTCAAAGTTTCTGTCAGGCACATCCTTAATTCTCTTTTTTACAATTTTAAATCCAACAGCCAAAAATCATTAGGAACGTTTCGTGTCCATGGATCACTAGGACTAGAAATTGATATTTTCAATAACCATTTACAAAATTTTCATAAGAAAAATCTTCCAAAAGTGGAAAAGTTCTTTATAGAAAAATTCTCAGCAGTACTAAATTTTCCAAACCTAAGCTACTGATAATTCATATTTATAATAATAATAAATTCTTATAATTATAATAATAATAATAATAAATTCTTTATTATTCACAATATTTGTTCTATATTATTCACACCTAACTTACTAAATTACCTAAATGTGCATGATCATAACTTAGAGTAAAGCTAAATAAAGAGGACTTTATTGGTAAGTCGAGAGGTCAGCACACTGATGGAAACAATCTGTCTATCTCTTTATTCATTGAAATCACTGGCTCATTGATTCCTTCGATCGTTCGTCTACAAATAGTTCGATCTATAAATACAATCTTGTTATTCCTCTAACATATTATTCCTACAAATGCTATTCCTATAACCTCTTATTTTTAATGTTTTAACGAAATTTCGCATTTATTTATTTATTTCGTAAGTAAAATTCAAACAAGTTTATATACCACTTTTTCAACCTTTATTTCTCACTTGTGAATCCACATGACGAATACAACTCCTGGAATTTTGTGATAAAACTTTTTTTTTTAAGTCATTGAACCCTCACGATCGATTTGCAGGGCCTCTGAAATTAGAAAATTCCTGGACATTCCAGAGACTTCAGGTGACGATGCTACGTGCGAGGGTAAATTTATTTGAATCCGGAACGCAAAGCCTTAAATTTCACCTTTTTTTTAGAATCGTATTTACAAGATTCACTAATTTGATAACCCTTTTGTCTCAGATTTGAAGATAAAAATTTAATTCGAGTCTTAAATGAGAAAATTCAATTAAAATAATGCTGCGTATTTTCATGCATTTTACCGATTACCGATTACCTGTTTGCTATTACCTAGGCTGCTATCTACTTTTTATTATTATTAAAACCCTGTACGACTATAACCAGTAAATGGGTCTAGGGTTTAGTACATGGTAGAGACTGTACTGTTTCATGGACATAGATTGTGCAGGGAGGTGATTTGTCCTACACCACTACCGCCAGATTTTCCCCTTTATTTTGGATAACCACCTTATAGAGGCTTGGTGAGCCCCAGGAGGGTCCTAGATCCTATGTGATCCATCTCCGGCTGCAAACAGACTAAATAAAAGTCTTGCCAGGATTTGAATTTGAACCAGGATTTTCGCCATAGCAACTGAGTCACTCCGCCCCCCCTCCGAAATACCTAGGGGAAAATAAAAAAAAATTAAACACGATGAATATTCTCATGAGGGCCGTTTATTTACAGATGATTACATCATGTAATGTTATTTGTAATTTTGCTGGAATTAAAATTTATTTCTTAAATATCTTTATTTTAACAAACAGAGTAAGGGAAAAGCTCTTTTTTTTTATAGCAATTGAGGAAATTCTCCTGAAATCCTAATAAATAAATCTTTTCACCAAACACAGATTTCCTCAAAGGTTAAAATTTCCTTTGTGGACTTAAAGTGGTATACAAGGGATGAATGTTTCACAATAATTTTAAGATATTTTAAACAAACCTTTATAAAAAAAATCTAAAACAAATCACCATAATGGTATTTGAGAAACCAATAGCATGTCTACTTTATTGAAAAAAAAAAATCAATTTTTTTGTATTTTAATAAAACTAAGCCATACTAAACCGAAAGCTTTATTATTTATTTATTTAAAAAATAGTATTTATTGTAATATGCACAACTTATTATGTTATTTAACATAATTAACGCAATTAAACAAACAATATCTCATGAGTTTTCTTTGAAAATTATGCATTGAGCTTTCACATTAGTAAGGTACTTACCTTATTTTAAAGGTAGTTGTTGGGCTGATAAAAAAATGAATATATAAAAATTGTTGATGTGCGCTTTGCCCGGTTGAGGGGTAGACCGAGACATAGGTGGGAGGATAATATTTAACATTTTTAAGGATAAGTATAACATTTTTAATTTTAGTAGTGGTGTGTGAAGTTTGTAAGGATCTCTTCTTAGTTGTATCATCAACGTGCCGTCATGCTCCCTACTGTTACAATTATTATTAAAAAGTTTATTTATTTTTAGCTTATTTATAGTTAGCTTATATTTAAAGGTTGTGTTTTTTTTAGCGGCTCACCCAGCCTCTGTAAAGTGGGTACCCAAAATAAGGAGAAAATCTGGCGTTTGAGCGTGATCTAGGCCTAATCACTTCCCTGTACAACCGTTTTCGAAGAAACAAGACAATTTCCACCAAGTACTGTACCCCAGACCCTGTATGGGTTACAGGTTGTAGCGGTACAATTTTTTTTTTCATAATCGAATGTAATGTTTCTTTTAATTATAACTTGGAAAACAAAAACATTCTAATATATAATAGTGTCTTGCTAAAAAATAACTAAAATAAAAACAAACTTTATAAAACTTTTGTGAGTTAAGACTTGAAGTTCGTGATACTGAAAAATCGAGCAGGTAGTGAACAATTTTTTTTTTTTAAACAATTACTATTTTTATTTTCTTAACATTGACAGCCGTTAATTAAAAAAATATCCAAACAAACCGTAAAACCCTTGAGAACGCTAGGTAATGACTCGAACCGCCAGGCCAATTAGTTGGGATGTTCAATTAGTTGGAATGGCCTGAAAGTAATTTCTAAAGAACAATTCTAGAACTTAACTAAACCTTACGGTACCATCTTGTTAGGGTTTTCAAATAGGGGAACGAAATAATGAGCTATTTCTGAAAACTTCATTAAATTCAATGCAATCTATGGCGAGGGATCTAGAACGAAATATCCCAATTATCGTTCGATTTTTTTAATTTGATATATAGTATGGATTATGTGAGCAATTGCCACGGTTATATTTTTTTTAAATATTCATTTTACTGTGCATCTTAAAAAATAAGCATCAATAAAAATTCTTAATATCTTATGGAAAATTCTTGGAGCGACCTGTGGTCTAGTAGTTAGCATAACAAGCTACTAATTCCTAGATTGCGGGTTCGTAGCCCGGCAGGTGGCCCTAGGATTTTTAAAAGGAGTAAAAAATCCTTAGTTACGCCGTCCTTCGGAAGGGACTTTAAACGGGGGTCCCGAGCCACTGCATGATGTCAGGTACTCGTTAAAAATCCCTATCCCAATTAAACCTGGGTAACCAAAATTAGAGCTACGTTTGGAGTCCGATTAGCCATAGCGTCATAAAGTTACGTTAAATGAACAAATAAGTAAAATTCTTGGCACAATTAAACACCAATATGAATAGATACGACGGCATAACAATATTGTATATTTTTGTTCCAAAAATATCGGATGTTATTAGAAAAATAATTGTATTTTATGGCTACTTGCTAAGAATGAAAGCCATTAGAATCATGAACAGGATTTTTCCTTATTTTAAAGACGGAATTTTCTACCTCCTGGTTCGAAGAGGTAGAAAATACACTTAGATATCACAAGAGAGGGAGATTACTTACGAGGATGTTCTGGAAAGCAATCGTCTCAGGATGAAACTGGATACTCGCTTAGGTCTGAAGGGGTGAGGTTGAATACTATTGGATCCAGACAAATCAAAGCTGAAGACGATCAATGACTGTTATTAAAAAAATTGTTCATTTTTATTAAATAATTCGCTTTAACAGACATTTTAAAATATATAATTAGCCAAGAAAAATATACATGAACATCTATTGAATGTTTTGAGCGACTCTGAGAGATGTGCTGATCCAAAGATACGAGTCCAGAGAAGAACAGATAAAAGAAACGTAGCTTTGTCCTAAGTTGAATATCGAGATCGGTTAAAATACTCAACCGATATCTCCATTACAAACAGTATTTAAATCTACCTCCCTTTTTCAATACTTTTCTTTTTTCATTTATCTTTTCATCCTTCTATTCCGAGCACTGCCATCCAGATCAATAGTCCCATATACGACGTATCCCTCCTTCATAATTAAAAAATCGAATTTTTCAATAAAGGTATCTAAAATTTCCATGTGAGTTACAAAAATTTGTAACTTTCTTTCATTAACCATTAAAAATTTCTTTTTAAAGTTGAATATTTTTATTTTAACTATCGTCATTAATCACATACAACTTTAAGTTCAAACATAATATAACTCAAAATATGACTATTAAATAAAATCTTGAAAATGGAATATAACATAAGTCGTTCCTGAATTAAAAAGTTTCTTCGAATAGAATACCTAATTTTTGAGTCGTTGTTCTATTGAACGAGCGATGTAGATTGATAAAATACATTTCCTACAAAAGTTAGATCACTTCTGACATGAAAAATAAACTCGATAATAACGTTTTATCCCAAAATACTTAGACAAATGGCGGCTGATTGCGCAGACCTCGTGGCCGGAATGCTCAACGAATGGTTTCTTTTATGTTCAGAAGTTTCTCAAAATTAAGTTTGAAATTTGATTGGTAAAGTTGGGGCAACTACCAGCCCTTGGAGTTGCTCGCCTGCTAAACCCTCCATTAATTACATTTTAAAGCTTTAGTATCCTTTTATTTCTAGTTTTATGGCTAATAAATTTTCCTGCTATAACTTTGTAATGAAACTTATCAAACACGTTTTTATTTCAAAAAATTGTTTCTCTCTTATGTTATATTTTCTCTAATTTATCCGAAATATGATGAAATATTCAAAGATATATCTCAGTGTGTAGTTCAGTAAGATGCTTTACTGTACGGTAGATCTGTCCTTGGTTCGAAACCGGCGGTTGGAGGTTTATTTATTATATTATAATCCAATTATAATATATTTTAATTACTATCCCTACTGGACCTGCAGATCCTCCTTGGGCCCACTCAATCTCTATAAAGTTGGTACCCTTAACAGGGGAAATAAAACCTTGAGTTTAAGGAGTGATCTTGACCTAACCATCTCTCTGAACAACCATTGGTTTAGAAACATGCCTTTTGCTCTTCAGTGGTCTTGTTCTGATGGCTAGGTGACAACTGGCCTAAGATTTTATATAACTTCATGTTTGTGCTCCTGGAGAGAACAGTTGATCTCATCACTATTCTCAATCTAAAATAGGCTGTATTTTAAGCCATAATGAGCTTCCTTATTTCATTTTCTATCTTGTTTTCACAGTTGATTTCTGCTCCAAGATCTCTTGACACACTGAAAACAATATTCACCAATGTTCAGTTCAATCTTTTCTCTTCTTGCTGGGGATACTGTAAGATATTTAGTTTTGTTTTTGTTAATCTGTAGTCCGATGTCTTTAAAAGTCTCCTCCGATTCACTGAACAATGAAAAAAAAAGTTTATAATTTTATTCACTGCTACAATTCTCATTTACTCTTTGACGTGAAACATGCCCTCCCGTTTACCTTAAAAACTCACCCATCCCACAGACAAAGTACAATCCCTTGGACTAATATTTGATAGGATAACGACATGGGATCCTCATGTTCATAAAAAAACTTCAATCACTAAATTTTAAACTGAGCCTAATATATTCTCTATTCTGAAAAAACTCAAATTATAAACAAGACAAAAATTCAACATGTACACTTACTAAAACCAGTTTGGACGTATTCATTGCAAATTTACGGATCGGTAAACAGACTCACAGAAAATGACTACAAACTTTCCAAAAATCAAAAAATCTCAGACTTGTCAATAACAAAACTCTGCATACTGACTTAAAAATGCCAATGGTTGACGACACACATATGAACATACTACAACTCTTTCAAGAAAAACTACACAGTCATACAAACCCATTATTAGAACAAATGGCTCACATGCCTGAGAACACTAGGAGGAGAATAAAAAGAAGGTGGTTGAGGGATCTGTTATTATAGTAAATTAGATCAAGCCACGGTAGAGGTAATTCTGGCTACTGCTCTTTTTCATGCCTTTCATGTCAATCTGTTTTTATTTCCAGTCTATTTGCTGAATGTCAAGGTGTGGATACAAATACTTTTTTTTATATAAATTTATTTATTGATATTTACAACTGTATTACAATAACACAACAAGTAAATAGGCTAAGTGATACATAATGACATGAGAATGACAAGTAGAGAGACTACTCACTGGTAGCACTCAACTAACAAGTTCAACTAAGAAGGTCACGTGGCCATCTTCTTTTCAGACACCTCGGAGGATTATCGGGAATTGAAGAGGAAGCTAGGTTTGAAACTAGAGGGTTTGAGTGAGAATGTAGCTTGTTATGAAAGGATAGATACCGGGTTCGGGCCAAATCAGCAACAAAAGGGACTTTAAGGTCGTTATGGATGACTTTATTCTTAACAAAATAAGGAGCATTCAGGATTTTACGAAGGATTTTTGATTTTAAGGATTGGATACGAAAGGAATTCGATGGTTTAGTGGAGCCCCAAAGCTCTACTCCGGGATACAAATTTAAAGAGAAAAAAAAAACTGAACCTCTAGAATTATATTTCTAGAATAATACAGTGAATAATATCTGCTAAAACGTTAAGTATCCACTTTAGTATAAATAAATGAAAAATATGTAAAATCTGTAAAATGGAGAATGGTCCGCCATTAGGTGAACATGGAGTAACCCCACAATATTCTATAATCTGCCTTACTGGCAGAAATAGGGGACCAAAGTTAATCTTGGGCTGACTGCTAATTAAAAATAATGAGTCTGATTTATGTATTTTTTATATCAATTCTGATTTAAAATTCTTTATTGCGTTATTAAAAAAAAAAAATGGCTCGTTAAGATTTTAATTAATTCATTAAAAACTACTTTAAGGGCTTTATAGAGTGCTCTATACGAGACAGGTGGCTCTGATGTTGATATCATGTCCCGAGTTAATTGAAATGCCTGTTGCAAGTTATATTAGAAACAATATCTAATTTTATATAGTGACAGCTCTTCATTAAATCATGTCACTTCTAGTGCTTCTCTACTCAGGCGAACTGTTATATGTTAGGAACGGGTTTTAATCCCCTTGCATGGGAACAATGTAACCGGTTATTAAAGCCATAATGAGAACCGTTAATGGAGGTCAAGTAGGATAATGTCTGTGGCTTCAATAATAATAATAATAACAATAACAATTATTGTAATAGAGCAATAGTAATAAACGTGATGGGCAGTGATATCTCCATCGCTGACTGCCAAGCAGGGTCTGTGGGTATAGGCATGATAGCTTCAGAGTATATTGTAAAATTTATAATTTAATAAATAGTTATAAATATTACTGTTTGTTCATTTAGTATATTTATCTGAATGAATATTAAACCATTAGTGACCGTAAATTTATTTGGTGAAAAAATGTTCCCTAACTCTGTAAAATGCTTCGAAAAAGGATGTGGCCAAAATAGCCGACTGAGCACTTACCGCAATTTGATCATAAAATCATTTACAAATTCGGAAAATAACTTTTATTCAAAAATATGTTTGGAAATACATTTTAATTACTAGATGCTGAAATGAAATAAATCTTTACGAATAATGTCAAAAATTTGGCAATAGTTTAAATTACTCTTGTGGAAAAATATACAAATGTTAACGTCGACCAATTCACTCATTTTCAAAAATGTAGTATGTTCACTGTACAGCAGATAGAGCATGATTAACAACATCCCCCGCATGTTTTGGTCTAAACAATTCGGTAAGACCAATAAATTCTTCTACACAATCAAAAATGATGACTCAGGTTTGCCGTTCCCAAAATAACCCGCTGAGCTCTATTGGGTTAACGAACAAAATATTCAAACACAAATTGAAAATTCCATACAAGAGGCCTAACACACATTAAAAACACTAATTTATTGGTGAATTGAGATTTTTATTCCTAATTTTTATTTTATATATTAATATGGTTGTTGTTCTAACTAAAGCGATGGGTTCTTCGATGACAACATAAATAATTTTGTGGCATTTACTTTGCCATTTTATATTATTTTTATTATAAACTGTATTAATAATGGAGGATGGAAATAGTTGGGGGGGGGGGGGGGGTGCAGTCAAAAAAACTTCAAATAAGTCAAGACTTTTTTTTTTATTAGTGCCTACGTTTCGCCCTACTTTGTAGATCATCTTCTCGGCTGTGAGAGAAAAAACAAACTAAATAAAAATAACTATATAAAACAGTACAGTACTAAGAATATAATAACATATAGAGAGAAATAGAAAAGTAAAAAATAGTGATGGAAATATTATTAAGGATAATGAATAATAAAATTACAGAATAATTGTACAGAAGGGTGATAATGTAAACAAAATACAAAAAGAAAGAAAAATGAGAAGGTAAACCGAAAGATATAAAATGAAAAATATTAAAATATAAAAAGGCGAGATATAAAAGTATGTAAAACCTAGTTTAATTACAGGTAAAATATAAAATGTATGATAATAGATTTCTAGAATGTTACATAAGTAAAGTGTATGAAAAATGATACAAAATATGATGCCAAAGAATAAATTTATATCTTCCTCTCTAGCATGTATTAATAATAGTAAAGTGCTGTTTCTATGACAACGGTTGTGCATGTCGGTGATTTGCCCGAGGTTACGCTCAAACACCGATTTTTCCCCTATTTAGTGTACCCGCTTTAAGAGGCCGGGTGAGCCCCAGAAGGGTCTCCAGATCTCACAGGATACATTATTGGCTTTTAAAAGATTAAATAAAATCTCCCCCAACCGGATTTTAACCCGGGCATTCGGCACGGCTATTCTGCACTCTACCCCTAGCTACATATTAGAAAGTATAATGTTTTATTCAATGTAATTAGTTGGTTTCCTTTTCGAGGTAATTAATTTAGGGCGGTGTCCACTACCAGACCTATTGGCACTCCAATCTCTCGGAACTAAATTTAAATCCGAGAGATGACCGCCTCTCAGAAAAAAAAAATGTAACAAATATTATTACAGTTTATTATTAAAAGTAAATGACACAAAATTAGCAATATCTCAACTCATTTTTGAGCAGTTTACATCAGACTGTCTCTTAACTCATCGATGGAAAGTTCCTTTCTTGACGGTGTATCCTGTGATGTCAATACTGAAGGTACGGTCCGTGGTTTGTAACAGTGGACCCCCTGATATCTTCAACTCTGACCTCTTTGGAGGTTAGCTGTAGAGACATGAATAAAACCCTAATGTTTAAACATGCAATTGTAGAATGCTCAGTTATGTGAAAGCTGACAGAGAATGTCACAGGCACACATCACCGTACACTCGCGGAACTGACAAAACATTGCTTCAAGTTAATGTCATTAATGTCCAGAATCTTGACCTACCATTAAAAATTGATATATACCGTTGTGGTGGTTGGTATAATATTGGTACAATAGCTATAAGTATAACCTATCGATACATTATTTTGATAAATGATTTAATTCGATTGAATCAGTACAGGCTCATCGAATGTTTGTGTCGAAAAATAACAGATGTATTATCCTGTATGAAGCCTGAATGAATGAATGGTCCATATTGGCATAATAAATACAAGTATAGAAACTATCCAGAGGCAGTACTTTTAACAAGTTCAACTTAGAAGGTCACGAGGCCATCTTCTTTTCAGACGCCTCGGAGGATTATCAGGAATCTATGAGGTAGCTGGATTTGAAACTAGTGGGTTTGAGTGGGAATAAAGTTTACCAAGAAAGGATAGATATCGGATTCAGGTCAAATCAGTAACAAATGGGACATTAAGGTCATTACGGATTACTTTTTTCGTAACAAAGTAAGGAGCATTTAGGATTTTACGAAGGATTTTGGATTGTAAGGATTGAATACGAGAGGAATTCGATGACTTAGTGGGGCTCCACCGTAAGTCCAGATGGGTCTAACGATTGTCATGTTTATGAGTCTCTTGTAATTAATAGAGAGCTTAGGGCGTTTGTCTAGTAAATGTTGAAGTAGCCTGAAACGGTGAGCTGTTTCTTGTCGTTTCAGTCTAGTATGAGGTTTCAAAGTTAATCTTTTGTCAAGGTGTAGTCCTAAGTACGGACCTGTTCTACAGGAATCAGTAGGATGTTATTAAAAGATACGAGAGTACAGGAAGTGATTGGTTTACGACAAAGGGTAAAGTTGATTTGACGGGATTTGCGGGAATTTATTTTAGTTAAGGCAATTAAACTCAATAGTAACCGGAAAATAAATTATTGGTGTATTGATATTCCTAAATTATTAAACAATATCAATTTTTTTTTTCTTTTCCAAAGCGATTATTACTATGAGCTGGTAGAGTGGAATACGGTTAAGAGGAGTTCTGCAGGATTCTTTATCCTCTTTTTGTTTACTAACCACCCCACCACGCCAGAGAGAGGAGCAAGGGGAACGAATTATGCGGAGGAGGTGGATATGGGATGAGGACGGGAGCGGGGATATAGAGAGTGGTGGAAGCTGTATGGGATGGAATAATCCTATTTACCGTCACAAAGAGACGCCTTAAAACAGGTCCTTAGATCGATGGCCATTGTGTCCTGGATCCTGCGGGCGCTTCTCAATTGTCTTTTTTCTCACTCCCCTCAAGTATTCTCCCTAATCAAATGCTCCTGCAATCCTTCAAATCAGTACTTATATTAAAAAAAAATTTAAGCCCTTTATTATTATTATTTAAGTATGACCCTTATTACTATGCACTTCGGCCTAAAGAGGCCCATTGTGCTTGAGTCCTAAAAATCCCTAACATAGGTCTAGACTTCTGAGAAATTTTAAATAGTCTTTAAACCTCAGTTCTTGAAGTTCCTTGTATCCACCGGGGCCAAGGTCAAATGTCCTCTTTCGACTTAGTGCTATACATTCAAAGAGGATGTGCCAAGGGGTTTCGTCCTCCTCTTTGCACCATCTGCACCTAGGTTCTTGTTCAATGTTTTGACGCAGCAACGAAGGTATAAGATCGAAACATTGCCTCCCCTTTTACAATATAATGTACCAATTAGTCCTCTATCTCAATAACTGCTCAAATATTCCCATTTCGAAAATTTGTTATTTGGGGTTTTGGCAATGAATTCTGTCTTTTCGCCCACACAACGCGCTGCTAGGAATCATGGTTTCCATTGTACAGTGAAAGGCAGCCCATTGCTCCAAAACCTGGCCTTTTGTGGCCGATTCACCAATGTCCTTTCATTGACTGATTCCACAATCTAACAGGATTTATAATTTTCTTCACGAAGCAATCCCTCCAAACCTTATGGACCAGATCCATATTGACATCCATAACGTTATTCTCGGAAGATATTCATATGTAGATTATAACCCTCGCCGTTCATTAACTATGATTTTTCAATTGCAAGCATCTTAGTCAACTCAGCTACTATGCCATAATAAATAATGATTAGAAGTGATTGCTTGTTTTGTTTTTTTCTGAATTCTTTAATTGTACTAGATATAACACGCAGATTTTGATTCAAATAAATTATGAACCAATGTTTGATATTTTAAGACAAATAATAATAATATTTTGCCTATTTCTTTTCAATTAACCTAGTGCCTATGTGTTGAAACGAGTTAATTAATTGAAACTAATTCAATTAACTCTACCGAAGCAGTTAACCGGACCTATCAGCTAGCTGGGATATTGTCGGCCTACAACGAGCCTGCTGCCTCCCTCACTCCCTATCTCTCTCTCTCTCTCTCTCTCTCTCTCTCTCTCTCTCTCTCTCTCTCTCTCTCTCTCTCTCTCTCTCTCTCTCTCTCTCTCTCTCTCTCTCTCTCTCTTTCTCTTTCTCTCTCTCTCTCTCTCTCTCTCTCTCTCTCTTCCTCCCTCTTCATCTCTCTCTCTTCTCCCCTAGTTCCCTTTGCAGGGGCTAATGATGCTATAAAAAGCTCCAATTGTTAAGCTTCCATTTGGCCAGCTCCAATTGGTACCATCCCTTCTTTTTTTTCTTCTATGTGTTCGTTAACAACTATTATTAATAACTTCTAAATTTGATTTTTTTCAATGACTGGTGATCTCTAAAGATTGATAATGGTCGATACGTACAATTTCAGATACTTGACAGTTCATGAGTCAACTGCCAATATTTGACCCCAATATAAGCCCTGAAGACCTGCAACGTGGGTCGAAACGTAGACTTTAAAATAAACAGTTCTCCTTAATAAAGATAATTTTCTCTTTTCTTCACCCATACCATTTTCTTCATCTTAAACGTTACCCTAAAACGTAACCTCCTTGCAGAAGCGTTGTCTATGAAACAGTACAGTCTCTACCATGTACTGAACCCCAGACTCTTTCACGGGTCGTAATGGTTACAGGTTTCAGGTTTATCACATTTAAACATAGATAATATAATTATTTTCTCGTAATCTCGACAGTTAATGTTTTTATACTCGATTGTACAAATAATCCACTTCTTTAATTTTTTCACTTTTTAACCCATTGTAAAATAAATATAATTTGTAAAAATGTGATTAATAGACTATCGAAAAAAATCTCTTAAATAAAATAAGGAGAACTATTTATTTTAAAACCAACGTTTCAACAGTCAACTGTCAACCCTTGATCCAATTATAAGTTCTGAAGAAGAACTGCAATCTGGGTCGAAATGTTGGTTCTAAAATAAGGCCTGCGTCATTATAGCATTTCCTAACGCTATAAATAATAAGAAATGGTTATTTTATAATCCCTGATGAGGTACAGACTGATCAGAGCTGACCAAGCAGTTATCGTTGCACTAAGTACTTAGGGTCGAGGTTCGAGGCTGGTGGAGGAATGTAAAAGAAAATTAAACATTCCTGGCGATAACTTACCTGTTTAATATCTAACTGGCCATTCAGGTATATTAGGCTCTCCTGTTCTCACCTGCGATATCGACCGCAACTATACAAAAAGACTATTCAAGTAGATAAAGCCGAGTCCAGCCTCTAATGGAGAATAAAATGACCCCAATATCAACTTTAATTATTCAATTATGATGAATTTTATAGTCATTATTATCTCATAATAATAATAATTATTATTATTAGCGAATCCGAAGCCGATACCACCAATCTCTGGTTACTCACTTCCATACACGGACCTCCTCCACCCAAGCCCAAATCCGCCAGACCATTCTTAACGTAATCTTCCCATCTACGCCTCGGTCTACCCCCTCAAGTGCCTTCCAGTCAGCAAAGCGTTATTAACGTTATAGGAATTCGTTGGTTACGAAGCCCAGCAACTTTACAAGCCCATCTTAATCTTCCTGAGGCTATCACTTCAATAATATTAGCCGGTTGCATACTTCGCAATTCCGCGTTGTGTAATCTTCCAAATTTTCTATTGGTCTCATCCTTTTTCTTCCTTGCTCATCACTCAGTGTTAGTTGGAAGGTTGATGGTTATATAAATTCTGATTTTTAGATTTTGGGACAAAAGACGCGAGTTTTGTAATATCGAAACCGAATAATAACAAGCATTTCCCGCCTTTAATCGCTCCTTTATTTCCTCTAGAATTTCGTTTTTTCCAGTGACCACAGATCCTAAGTGCTTACCTTAGTTTCCATAGTTACCACAGACCCTAAATACTTACCTTAGTTGCCATAGTTACCACAGATCTTAAGTGCTTAAACTTCTCCACATATTCGAACTTATTCGTTCCTTCAACAATATCACCAAAATTTCCTCCGTTTCAGCTACTAACCGTACACTTAGCCTTATCCAAATTTAATTCCAGCCCTATTTCCTTACCTGCATTCATCAAAGTTTCTCTATGTAGCTTTATAGTTTCCCCGTCTTCATCACAGTATATCATATCGTCCGCAAACCAAAGTAGGGATATTTTACTGTTCATATTCAAATTCAAACCTTTTCCGGTGAGTATAGCCTTTTTAATAACGCACTTAAGTGTTAAATTGAATACTACAGGTGATAACGAATCACCTTGTTTTAAGCCTGAGCTAATCTAGAACTTTTCCGAAAAATTATTACCACTTCTACCTTTATTGAAAATTTCGTTCAAACATATCCTTACCAGGTTCACAAATTTCTTTGGAATACCCAGTTTATACATACATACATCATTTGATGGTCGATGGAATCATAAGCGTTATTAAAAAGTTTTCTGTGTAGGATAGGATAGTAATATTCGATCGGAAAGACTCAATTCAATGATTTTTTCCCTAAATTTATTTTATTCTTTTTAAATTTTTCTCATATGTAAAAGCGATTTAAAAACTTTATTAATTTAAATTAAATTATTGTATATATATTAATTGTAAATAATGAAAGTCTCACCACGCACTAGCATATATCTAAACTTTTCACAACTGAATACAATTTATTTTGCATATATTTACTCGTACAGCTACAAGACTATTTCCGCTTGGATACATTGGATACATGGGAGGAAATGTATGCAAGACGCCGTAAAATGTAGTGGAAGGCCCCCGACTACTGCACTTAATATTCATGGACTTCAAGTTCACTAACAACCACCGGTGTATTTAAGTAAATATTCAAGAACATTTCGTACCTTAGGAGGAACTAGGTTGTAAAATATAAAATTTGTCTCTGTACTTTTAGTTTCATTTGTTTATAAAATTAAATTCTGTTATTATGCAAGTCCTGTATAAAATAAATTAAATTCTGTATTTCTAGTATTTTTAAATTATTTTGTATTGAGCACTTAGGATGATGTAACAACACTATTTCTTTCCTTTCCTCTACTGGAGTTTTCTCTACCTTCTGTAATCCTTCATGCTTTTACTGACATGATTCCTTAGGTATTCTGTCCTACTCCGCCTATCTCATCCCCTAAATGTTTAACACATTTAACATTGCTCTTAAATTATCTTCAATAAAATAGAGCCAAAAACTCAAAAAGAAACACTATTATTTATTATAATGCAATTGGGAAAAACCACAATGCAAAGCCTTATGTTTCAAAAATACACTCACATACCAGTAGACGTTTCGCCTATTCAAGCATTATCAAGACACAAAAACAAAAAGGGTTATGTGAATCAAATCTCGAAGAAAAAGGTGCAATACATCCCAACGATCAACAGCCCAAACAGGCTCTAAACATTCATGAGTTGTATGTTGAACGTCTTGGTGGTGGGGTGCTGTCTCATGTTTGGAGCCTGTTTGGGCTGTTGATCGTTGGGATATATTGCACCTTTTTCTTCCAGATGTGATTCACATAACCCTTTTTTGTTTTTGTCTTGGTAATGCCTGAATAGGTGAAACGTCGACTGGTAAGTGGGTGTATTACTGGATTTGAAACATAAGGCTTTGCATTGTGGTTTTTCCCAATTGCATTATATTAAATTATCTTCATTTTAAAATCTGCGATTATGTGATGTTCAACATTTCTAAATCTTTACTAATTTCTTTAGTCCACGTTTGTTCGATCTGTGCTTGCTCTTTCTAAATTGATGTCTGAGGAACTCCAGCTTACTCTTCCGCGTAGTATCCGATATTGTAACTTTCTGGTACATTTCTCTGCTACTTTGAATTTTCTGTCGGTGTTCAGTCTTGATTACTCCAAACAATATTCGACAATAGAATGGCTAGAGAAGGGAGAATGGGAAACAAAACGGAGGGAGGAGATAAAACAATACACTAAGGAAGCATAGAAGATGTAACGAATGCTTACGTGATTCTCATTGGTCTGTTCCCAATTAATGAATAACATATATATTTTAGGGGAGGTGGAATGGCTCTGTGCTAGAGCGCTCAGTTGCCAAGGCCTCGCTCGCTGGAGGACTTTTATTATTTTTGAAAGTTTTTTTTCTTTTTCCAATCAAATTTTTAATAATGTAAAAGATTATTTAATCCTGAAATAACGAAATACCTAGTCCATTAAATAAACCATTTATCGTCAAGAGGTTGGTCGAAAATGGAGAAAATAAAGTAGATTATGAGAAGAGGAAGCGATGAATTAGGTAATCGAAAATTCGATGAAAAGGGGTTGAAGAGATAATTTTCTTTAAGTATAAAGAGGGAAAAAGGAGGGAGAAATTCCCCGCTATAAAGTAAAAGGGAGTTTAGAGGGAAAGAATGTCAAGACAAGGCAAGTAGAGAGAGCCATTTATTGATGCCTTAACCAACTACGAGGAATTTATATTAGCAACCGACTCGATAAATCTCCGCCTAACAACACCAGCTCTGGTATTTCTCATCAGATAACCTGACAATTCTCTTATTATTAATGTATTTATAAGACATTACATAAAATTAAGTATTTTTATTTTGAAGAAAAAAGATTTGCCCTGGCCGGGATTCGAACCCGGGTCGTCTGCCTCTCCGTGACAGTGCTCTAACCACTGAGCTACCAGGGCTCGTATCCAAGTAAGAAAAATCCGTTCTCTTCACCGATCCTATATCCCCTTATCTTACTAATATTATAAATGTGAATGTTTGTATGTTTGCCTCTCTTTCACGCAAAAACTACTGGACGGATTTGGATGAAACTTTACAGTAATATAGGTTATACATCAGAATAACACGTAGGCTATAGCAAGGGTGGATTTAGGGGGGCACCAGGGCACGTGCCCCCCTCCCGACATTTTTTTAGGTACTGTGGAGAATCCATTATAGCACATAATTAGAGGCAAATCACATGATACTAGTGGTTAAAATAACACAAACAATATGAGTGAAACTATTGTTTTGATATCCTACTAATATTATAAATGCGAATGTTTGTTACTCATTCACGCAAAAACTACTGAACGAATTTGGATGAAACTTTACAGTAATATAGTGTAAAGGAGATAGTTGGGGAGTGCAGTCAATAAGAACACTGAATAAGTAATAAACTTATAACCGACGTTTCGTAACTATAAATAGATAACAACTGGTCACTAATGGAACCCCATACCTCTCTTAACCGGTCCTCATTCCTTCAATCCTTAAAACTATGTTGTGAATCCGGCTACCTTACCATGGACAGTTCTTTTCCCAAATTTCTGGACTTGCCATGGGAAATCCCCTAGCTCCTGACCTCTCTAATATTGTTCTAAATGACCTTCTAGACTCTACTCTACCTCCGTTCGTTGACGATATTTGTTTCATCAAAAAATATGTAGACGACCTCCTCCTTATCATCAATCCCAACATCATTACTGATTTATTATTTTCCTTCAATTCATACCATCCCCGCCTCCATTTCACCGTTGAAGTCGAATCCAATAAGTCACTACCTTACGTCGGCACATAATTATAAGTTTATTACTTATTCAGTGTTCTTTTTGACTGCACCCCCCAACTATCTCCTTCACATTAGATCATCCAGTCAACTATTTTCACCTCATACAATAATATAGGTTTTACATCAGAATAACACATAGGCTATAGAAAGCACGGATTTCGGGGGGATGTATGGGGCCGCGTGCCCCCCCGATAGTGAAACTATTGTTTTGATATCCTACTAATCCTACTAATATTATAAATGTGAAAGTTTGTATGTTTATCTCTCTTTCACGCAAAAACTACTGGACGGATTTGGACGACACTTTACAGTAATATAGGTTATTCATCAGAATAACACTATATAGCGTCTTCGGTGAAACCCATCGATATTCCAACCCATTTACACAACAACCCTCGACAAATTACACACCTAAACCTTCCTGGTGAATCACTCTATTGATGAAAACCGCATGGAAATCCGTGGAGTAGTTATTGAGTTTACCGCGAACAAGGACTGAGGACTTTGTTTTATAATATGAATTGATAGATAATCACAATGAAAAAGCCAAAACATTTTTTTTGGGACGTAAGTCGCTTAGAACTCGCTTAAAACCGAGCCAGTTGGCCCTAGACGTATTTCCAATAAACCTTAAAGCAGAATTATCGCCAGTTTGTAATTTTACTTACGAAGGGTTCGAGCTATCGGTACTCGATAATCGATCGTATCATTTAAGACGCCGGAGACACATATTTCGAATTCCAAAGTTATTAACTTGATTATAGCCCGCAATGTTGAGGCTTTGTGATAGAATGGAACAGAGCTAGAGATAGCTTTTTGTTTTACCTCTGCATTGCAGTTAGTTACAGCACAAAGGATATGAATCTATTCATTTGTATTCTATGTATCTAAAGGTCTAATCCAATATATAACACCCATATATATGTGTGTGTTATATTTGTGAGAAGCCAAAGTGCATGCCACAATTTAATAATGTAAACTATTATTAAATTATTTTGTTTAAGGAATGTTTTTGATAAAACATCTTAAAGTTTGTAATATTGTATACAATGTAATGCATAGAAAGATAAGAGATAAGAGTCGCAATTTAAGTACAGAATACATTTGTATCATATTTATACAATGGCTCTGCTGATTTGAATGTTAATTGAGCAACTATAATATCTACATGTTAGAGAAGAATTGGTCGACTGTACCTTCTAATATAAGGAAGAAATAGTTGGGGGTGCAGTCAATAAAAACACCTTAATAAGTGTAACTTATTTATTGTGTGCCGACGTTTCGGCCTACAATGTAGGCCATCTTCAGGGCTAAGAGAGAGAAACAAACAGAAAAACATATAAAAAACGTCGCAGTAACAAGAATATGGTGACAAGTAATATAGTAATGTGGTACAAGTGTGGAAATTAAAATAGTGACTAGATATGATGAAATAGTGACTAGATATGATAAATAAAGATAATGAATATAAGAGTGGTTATCTATCACTATTTTAATTTTATTATATTCTGTGACCACTCTTATATTCATTATTTTTATTTATCATATCTAGTCACTATTTCATCATATCTAGTCACTATTTTAATTTCCACATAGTACCACATTACTACATTACTTGTGACCATATTCTTGTTATTGCAACGTTTTTTTATATGTTTTTCTGTTTGTTTCTCTCTCTTAGCCCTGAAGCTGGCCTACATTGTAGGCCGAAACGTCGGCACACAATAAATAAGTTACACTCATTTAGGTGTTTTTATTGACTGCACCCCCAACTATTTCTTCCTTATATAATACCTACAGCCCCACTACAATAAGTGGTTAAGTCGGATTTTGTCCAGAGAGAGTTAACTGCTTTAAGATAACCGGAATCGTATCATCCTCGAGTTTTTGTCTTGAATTGGAGTTGTAATATAAGCAATAACTCCTTTTCAAGCCAATGCCTTACTTAGCTCCTCATTCACTACGAAACTAACTCGATTCCACTTACTTAAGTACAATAAACTCACTTTGGAGATGTAGATATTTCATATGCATTAACTACGCAAGAGGTAGAGTTGCTCGGTATACAAGACACTCTGAACGTCGCGATTTCGAAACAGGTAGGGGCAGATATGTTGAGACATCCTCTGTAAAATAGGTTCCTTACAGAAAAATATAAATAAGCGCTCTAACAAAAAAATATAACTCTAACTTTGTAAGGGATACTAGCACCTTTTATGTTTTATAGCCTTTCACATGTAATCTTATGGGAATATTTTCAATTAATCGTATCTTAATTTTTCTAAGTACTTAATAATTAAAATAATGAGCGCTTGGTTATTATTATATTAGAAAAAAAACCACTACAACCCATGAACGGGTCTGGGGTTCAGAACATGGTAGAGACTGTACTGTTGGAAATGTATATTTGCCATCTCTGTAATTGTTCCTTTTAAATAGAGTTGTTTTAAAGATGTTATTACAAAAACCATACCTACATATATTACGATAGTATATCTTAGTAACATGTGTATTGCATATATATGAAGTTATATATTATATAAATAAGGAAGAAGGAAGTAAAACGGTTAAAGAAAAAACCATTAGTTTCAACTTAGTGCCGCATGAGCTCGCTCGCAACTGGCTTCCAATTGTGCTCCAACTGGAAACTCCAACTACACAAGTTAACAATAGTTCCAATGGTTATTCATTTAATCTTAATTGTTATCTACCTTGTTTAATCTATGTTTATTGTTTGCTATTTAAAGGGTTTTAATTCTATTTAATAAATTCAATCTAGTTACCGAATAGTTATAATAGTTATGACTCTTGAGTGTGGACACATTAAAATTATAATGTTTTATTTCATTTTTTTATTTATTGTTATAATTTTTAAATATTTTATTTTGAAGAGAAAATATTTGTCCAGGGATTCGAACCCGGGTCTCTCACGTATCCGTCGTGGTGCTCATTAATTTAAAACTAGTCATCAACATCTTGTAGGTTCTACTTCATAGTTTAGTAGTGGAGGAGTTGATAACAATTGGGACATGAACAAAAATAAACATGAAAAAAAAAATGTAAATAGGCAATCATGAGCACGACATTGTAAAAAATCAAAAGTTTGGAACAACTGAGTTCTTTTCTTGTTTTCTAAATTGAGTATAGTCTGAATTATATAAATTTAAAAATAGGATTAAGTTCAAAAATACTTAGATCAATTGCACTTTTTATCATTTCATAAAACAAGACAATTATCTATAACTAATTTAGGAGAAACGAAAAGTGGAAATAGTTAATGATGTTTAAAGTTATTGTTAGTATCAATTGCACAATTAGTTTAATATTGCTCGAGCAGTACGCCAGTAGCATGTCGATGACTATAAGTTTTTCCCCTACCAAAGGTCGCCAAACGCGTATTTCTACATACATGTTTCACTGTATGGAGCTACAATTGTGACTCCAAATATATAAAAATAGAAAGAATACAGAACTTATGTATGAGAATCATAAATGACTCCCCCAGGTACACAAAAATAACCGACATGATACTTGATTTAGACCTACAAACAATTAAACAGTTTATTCACTCCCAGACTAGGAACTTTTTCAACTCAACAAAAAACTCAGGAAATCCCTTAATGCAATCAATATGCAGTTATAACAAACAAACCTTAAAACGATACATACATAGACGAACTAGACTTATACTATTGGAATAAATATAATTAATTTATTAATTAAAAGTTAATTTATTCCTAAAATGTAAAAAAATTATTGTACTAAATTCGTTTTATTTTAGTACCAAATATTATACTTATTTTAATTTAATTATTCTATTTTGTGTAGGTTTGTCATTCCCTTTTTCCTAGTGTTATAAATTTTTATTAATTAATATGTTATAAATTTTCTTTTTATTTATTATGTAAATTAAACTTTCAGTGTAAACTGTTTGATTCAAAACATATATATTGTAAGATGTTACAAAATGTAAACTGTTAAATTCATTGGGATAAAACTCTTTATAAAAAAAACAAAACATATATATATATGTATATATATATATATATATATATATATATATATATATATATATATATATATACACGTTCCGTATTTCATTATATCAATATCGATAAATTATGCTTAAGAATTTCATTAACATTGTTTATCTATTAAATGGCGATTCCTATTAGAGTTGATATTTGGTTTATAATACTTTGACAGTTAATTAATTAATAAAGGAATTTAGTAATTTTTGAGAATAGATCTACTTTTAGTTAAAATAACACCAAACATAAATCAATTAACAAACACACACATGGTATTAGGTAATCGCTGTCAAAGTATCCTGTAAAGATTTGCCATCCATCACATCCTCTCCAGCCTACGTTTGACAGCCGACCCTTTGACAAAGGCTTTGACCATTAGTGGACAAATCAATGGCGGATTGTTGCCAGGTGGAGAGGACCATCGGAGGAAACCACTGTTCTCGATGCTAACCTGAGGATAATTGGCAGAAGTTAACTGGACTATAACTCACTCAGGTGTGAGTAACCGCTCTTCTGCACGGCACCCAATCTACTCGACCGTTACCGTTTTATCTCCAGCTACCTATGGGGTACCTGAGGTACACGAGATTAATTAAAAATTTACTTTAAATTCAGGATGTAGGTATGCCTTTATCTTCCCTTAAACGTTCCATCTTCAGCCTAAATTTAAAAGGGTCTATTTTTAGCCATTTTTTGCAGAGTGTCCTTATTTTCCCCTTGAAATCATGGGAAATATACTTTATGCACACATGAGAAAAACGTAACGTAATGTGATAGTGATCCTCCGATTTCTCTTTTGAAAAAGTTTCAAAATGAAAAATCTGAATGC
Source organism: Arma custos (assembly GCA_037127475.1). NCBI lineage: Eukaryota > Metazoa > Arthropoda > Insecta > Hemiptera > Pentatomidae > Arma > Arma custos. The sequence continues at coordinate 9,384,435 of CM073762.1, forward strand.
GTTTTCTCTTCTCTCCTAAAATCGAAACATTGTAATTAGATGTAGCTTTTTTTCTCTCTTAGAGAGCGGAGTGGCTCAGTGGTAGAGCACTGAGTTGCCATTTCGGAAACCCTGGTTCAAATCCCACTGCTGGCAAGACTTTTATTTAGTCTATTTGCAGCCGGAGATGGATCATATGGTACCTGGACCATCCAACTTTGCGGTTGGGGGTGACCTAGGACCTCCTTGCAGAACCTTTGTTCATGAAACAGTACAGTCTCTACCGTGTACTCAATCCCAGACACGTTCACGATCGTAGTAGTAAAGGTTTTTTTTTCTTTTCTCTCTTAAATCGATGCATCATTCCATCTAAGCCGGGTTAAAATACTGCTGGATTTTTTGGCAGATTATTTATTCTGTTAACGGCTGGGATGGACCCTTAGGATCTGGGGACACCCGTGGGGCTCACCCAGCCCCTGTAGATTAGGGGATTAGATCAGGAAAAGGACTATTAGATGTACACGAAATATTTTTTTTTTAATTAACAACTATTAACCTTATTAATATTATAAATGTGAAAGTTTGTATGTTTGTCTCTCTTTCACGCAAAAACTACTCAACGGATTTGGACGAAACTTTACAGTGATTTAGGTTATTCATCAGAATAACACATATGCTACAGCAAGGGTGTATTTAGGGGGGGGCAGGGGGCACGTGCCCCCCCCTAAATACGCTCTCCAGACAGTTTTTTAGGTACGGTGGAGAATCCATTATAGTACGTAATTAAAAGCAAATCTAATCTACTTTTCCTACTAACATTATATATGCGAAAGATTTAGAGGTGGCACGGGGGCACGTGCCAGATAGTTTTTTGTGTTCTGTGGAGAATCCATTACAGTACATAATTAAAGGCTAATCAGGAACTTAGCATTTTGAAATTTGGATAATTCCACCCTCGAGGGTTTCCCCTTTAATATAATAGAGGTTCAAAGGTTGTATAGAATCCGCCAGTTTTGAAGTTTGACATCTGAAATTTTGGATGTAAGAGTAACTTATAGTTAAAAAAAATATTAAATTATTTATAAAATGATCTGTTATGAAACTTCATGTGACAGTCCAAATTCCACGCGAGTTACTTTCTCTAACAGTTTTGATAACTCTCAGAACAGCCTGTAACAATCGGGAGGAGACGGGAAAAGAGACGAGGACAGTTTGTAATTAATTGAAAGGTTAAAACCCATTTGAATAATGTATTGAGATTAAGTTATTCTGCGAGGAGCGAAGTTTTGGTTTTGTCCGCGGGTGGTTGCTGCAGAGCAATGAGACTGATGGTCGCAATCGGTGTCCGAACTTTGTCCGAATCAAGAGTTTTGAATTTCAGGAAGCGGTCTCTGTTTTCAACTTGTAATTGAAATATTTTCCGTCCAGTTTCTCATCTCGTTGTTCGGTTGCTCTCGTAGCCTGCGGTCCCGGCGTTTCTAATCCTCCTTATTACTTTACACTTTTGTTTATTTTTTTATTCATTTTATTTATTTATTATTAATACATTGTCAAAACCTATTATATCTTATATGCAAAAAAGTCATTATAGAATTTACTGGTCTTATCAATCCCTGATCGATAATGGAGTCCTGAATAAATATGTGTTAGACCACTAAATAGTTATGATACAAAAAAAAAAAAAAATGAACCACTGACCTGGGGTTCAGTATATTATAGAGACTGTACTGGTTCTTGGACAACGGTCATTCAGGGAAGGGATTTGTCCTAGATCATTTTGGGTACCGATTTTAAGAAAGTGGGTGAATCCAAGGAGGGTCTTAGATTCCATAGAATCCGTCTTCTGCCGCCGCTAACAGAGATAATAAAGTTCTACCAGCGAGCGGGATTTGAACCCAGGGCCTTTGTTGTTTGTTCATTTAACGTCACTTTATGCTGCTATGGCTAATCGGACGATGCTACAGTGGGAGCTCTAAATTTTGCTTATCCAGGTTTAATTAGGATAGAGATTTTTAACGAGTATCTGACATCGTACAGTATCGGGACCTCCGTTTAACGTCGCTTCCGAAGGACGGCATAATCAAGGATTTTTTACTCCCTTTAAAAAATTTTAGGGTCACCTGCCGGGCTACGAACCCGCGAACTTGGACTTAGTAGTTTGTTATACTAACCACTAGACCAAAGGTCGCTCCGACCCAGGATCTTTTGCATGGCAACTCAGCCACTTCTCTCCCCATATTGTAAAAATCACTATGTACTCCATTTTTTATGCTAGATAAGCTCATAATAACATTTATTGGTCTCATTACAATACAGTTAATGTAGTCCGAATAAATATTTATTGGACTTTTAGATCACTAAATAATGAAAATGTAAAATTAGTAATTATATATATATAGATCTGATTATAAACAATTTTAAATTGGCAGAGTGAAAACATAAATACGTTAGGTATAATAAATTAGTGAGTATATCTTATTTATACACGCTGTCAATTTCAATTATAAACAGATATGCGATCTAAGTGAACAGTAAATATTTATTTAGGCTCCATTAAAAGTTGGCCTTTTTAATGTTACGGCTTATGAGAGTAAATACGATGCTATACGTGACACTATCTGGAACATTAGGAGTACCTAGATAAATAGGTTAAAGGGCATTGGCGTACTTTCGGGTATTGAAGTTTCCCTTAAGGTCGGTGGTACCTTTATTCTTAACTCTTTAACTGCTAAAGACGATATATGCTGGTGCAAGGGTACGTGCCACCCTTTGCTATATCCTGCATCAAACATGCCCTCAGTGCTGAAGACGATGTATGCCGTCGCACTGCTTTTCTATTTGCTAAAGCCGAGTATAGATGACAGAGCTTTATTTTAAGGATTTAGAACAAAACATTTACCCATTGGCCAAGATAAAACCGGTTGTCAAAGAAATATTCCTCAAAATACGACTATTTTGGAATTTTTTTGCAATATTTTTTTCTCTAAAAGTTATAAAGTATATCGTTGAAGAGACGAATAATTTTTTCATGTTTATAAAATCAAAACAAGAATTTTCAACTCATTCCCGATTGCATATATGGAAAGACGTCGATGAGAGTGGAATTATGGTTTTTTGGCTGTTACTCTATTGAGGCTACACAACATGAAGAAATCATACAATTAAAAAACTAAAAAAAAAGTTTTAACTCCGCCAGTTTTGGTCCTTAGGGAATCAAAAAGGAGGATGGAAACAGATAGTAAAGGGGCGCAATGAAGGATATAACGCAGGTAAGAAGTATGTAGGAGAGGCCGGTAGAAGAGCAGCCGGCCCACTTAGCGCTCTGATGGACGTAAAGCTCTTCACTCGAAGGCAGTTGAAGGGCTAAAGGACAGGGCGTCAAGAAGCGGGCTACTCAATTTGCAGACTGTCACATCTAGCCGAAGGACCCCTTCTCGTTCCTTGTAAGTAGATTTATAAGTTACCTTGTAAATGTGATCAGCACACAGTAAATATAATGTTATTCAATTAAATGAAAAAGGATCTTTACTTAATAACCAATTCCTAGTCAATCAATCACGTCAACCTTTGGAGAAGAGAAGGATATGTCTCTTATTAATTAATGATATACAATTACTACATCTCAAATATAACGATCACAGGTTGGCAGCCCATTTTATTATTTAAGTCTAATTCAGTTAAAAGGATCTGACTTTTCCTTGAGATCATTGCTTGGGCAGTGAAGCCAATATAGCAACGAAAATAATATATAAATAATAAAACCCGGAACCTCTGTCTCTCGGTGACAGCGCCCTACCATTTGAGCCAACAAGGTCGCCTGCCGGCAGAGGGAAAATCTTTTCTCTTATCCGGTCCCATAATTATTGGTCAGCTGTACTGAATTTAAAATATTTTCATTTTAAAGAGAAAACGTAAGTCAACAAGATCCAAAAATTAAAATTAATGTTCAAAGAACATTCGTTCTCGTGTTTACATCGCAAAAAGTTGCGAGAACACGGGGACATGGGATCGGATAAGAGAAAAGATTTGTCCCTTGCCAGCAGGCGACCGTGGTGGCTCAATTAGTCAGAGCTCGGTCACGGAGAGACAGAGGTTCCGTGTTCGGTGGCATATCTTTAAAATAAAAATATTTAAAATTCAGTACAGCTGACCAATAATTATAAAAAATAATAATAATAGTTTGTATTTAAATAATAATTTTTCTATAGTTATATGTAATATTTTCTCTATTACTTTAATCCAGAGATCTCTATTTCTAGTCAGAGTAGCCCAACAGCGCCCTACTCTCCGGACTATCTCAACTGTACATCTTTAAATTGGTCTTCATTTTATTCTCTCATGTTCTCTTGGTATCTATTCTTTTGCAATTTTAGAACCACTTCTCATATCAAGTCTGGCAACATGTCCTTCCTATGCATAGATATTTTAGATGAATATAAATACAAAAATTTTAACAAAAAAAAAAGGTACAAAATAGAAATCGACTATAACCCTTTTGCAAAACATATATACTAAGAAGTAAAAAAACCATTCTCCAGTCCAATTATTTATTTTCTCACTTTCCACAAGACGTTTCGACCCCTTGGGTCATTATCAATTCTTTAATTGTCTATCTTGATTTAAACCATTTTTCTGCAATTCACCATATAAATTTACTAACATTAACAACAACATAAATAAACATAAATAAATAAAGAAGAAATAAACAAAGAATAGCCTACACTATAGATAACCATAACATAACCTGTCACACATAACTTCACATATTATTTCATATTCATATTATTTCTAATATTCCCAAAAAAACAAAAATTAAACATAAAATATTAAAAATAAATAATATATAGCATAATTTAAATAAACTCCTATAGATTTACAATTTTTAATTTTCTTCAAGGCAATATCAAGGTGTTTTTAAGAATAGGGGAAGTCCAAAGTATAAGGCAGAGTTGAAAAATGACCATGGAGAAGAATATATCTCCAAAAATTTTTTTATATTATTGACGTCCATATGAGGTATCTATGCTTAAATTTTCGGTTTTTTTAGGACAATTTTTAATTTAATTGTTAATAATTTATGTTGTTGTTAATGTTAGTAAATTTATATGGTGAATTGCAGAAAAATGGTATAAATCAAGAGAGACAATAAAATAATTGATAATGACCCAAGGGGTCGAAACGTCTTTGTAGAAAGTGAGAAAATAAATAATTATGACTGGAAAATGTTTTTTTTTACTTCTTAGTTAAATATCAATTACTAGTCCAGTAAAAAGCTATATCATAAAACATATATACTTCAAAAGTATATATATATTTATATTACATTGGGGGGTTGAGAGTAATCTTTAAAAAAGTCCCTCCCATCTTTAACTTTGTCGTTGAAACAGTCCTCTATCGCCTATGAGCCCACGACCCTTCATGGGTATAGTAGTGGCTACTGTTTTTTATTTATTAATCTACAGGACCGTACAGGACTTTTATCTGTAGTATTACCACGATCTATTGTAATAATACTAAATACATTGATCTTGGGTTCAAGTAGATCCAGGGTTTCTAAAACCAAAATTTCAAATATTATTATAAATTTCTACATATGGAATTAGGCTATGAAAAAAAAAATGGAATAGTCCGGAACTATCTTCTCTAAAGGGCAACGTGTAATCGAAAGAATTGTCCTGAAAATAAGGAAAAGAGATAAAGTGAGATATGCCGCAATAAGAAAGCAAACCAACTTCAGGGATGCGAACTTTTCCATGCAAATACAAAAATGGAAATGGGCAGGACACCTAGTGCACAATACGGATGAGAGATGGTCAGGTAGACTCACCGAGTGGATACCATACTACTGGAAAAGATGCAGAGGAAGGTAGCCAATAAGATGGAGAGATGTTTGGTGGTCCCCAATTGGGCAAGAATTTCTCAAGACAAAGTTAAACGGCTGGAATTAATTTGGAACTTGACTTGCCAATGGAGTTGGTCACTCCACTCAAATTAGACCTTACTCCCATAAAAGGGAAAGCCTATAAAAAGCAAATATGTAAATATTAGTAGTTTTTTGTAAACCATTTTTTATTTCAATTACCTTGTTTTTGTTACTGGAGTAGATCTTTCTTAGTCAATCATTCAAGTGAGTAAATTAAAACCTTTTTCCAGTCATATATTATTTTTCTTTATTTAAAAACGTTTCAACAATACTATGTCATTCTCAATTTACATTATTTATAATTCCTTTAACGTTATTTAATTTTAAAAATATTCTCTAAATTTTTTTTATAAATTTGTACATTTTCAACCTAAAATAAAAGACAAATCAAATAAATACATAATTTTACATACAAACATGTCCCAAAAATACTGAATAAAAAGTATAGATATCTTTTTGGTTGATTGTCATATAATTTAAAATATTTCTTACAAAGCTTAGAGTTACAGTTATAAATAATGTAAATTGAGAATGACATAGTATTGTTGAAACGTTTTTAAATAAAGAAAAATAATATATGACTGGAAAAATGTTTTAATTTACTCACTTGAATGATTGACTAAGTAAACCATTTTGTTTTGTTTATATTTCTCTTTATAATAAAGGCTTAATTCATTCATTCATTCAACTTCTCTAAAGTTGTCCAAATGAGCAGAAATATATTTTTTTAATTTATCGCTCAGTAACGAATATTCACATCATGGCTCCAATTAACCTCAATCTTTAGAACTTATTAATCGCTCTGCTAATCAAGAGGATTATCATTAAAATGATTTTAATTGCTTTTTTTTCAATGATGGACTTAACATAGTTTCCTTTATGTTAGAATAAAAGCTGAAAAAGTACCAGTTGAGGTTAAACCGCGTTTAATCAAGCGTTGAAACCTTCTCCGCGAGGAAGCCAGTTGAATAATAAACGAGTCTTGAGGATGTTGTTGACCAACTGACGAACTGTTCTCGCTCGTGGCCACACAAGTTGTGTAGTCCTGTGTAGCTCTCTACAGTTCGAAGGTCTATTCTAGTGAGTCAATATACAGCTCGTAGTTTGTTAATTGGGCTAATCCCTTCATTTGTTTGTCTTTATTATATAAAAAAAAAACATAAAGTGGAAAAAAAAAATAAATATAAGGCTGCAGCACAGAGAGATGCCTTCAGGAAGATAGTGTTCAACTTGGGATCCAGCGTACAAACAATTAAAGAGCAGATATAAAGTTGTCGGAAGAAACTATTAATTTTGTAATTATATTTATCTTACTAATATTATAAATGTGAAAGTTTGTATGTTTGTCTCTCTTTCACGCAAAAACTACTGAACGGATTTGGGTGAAACTTTACAGTAATATAGGTTATACATCAGAATAACACATGGGCTATAGCAAGCGCGGATTTAGGGAGGCTCACGGGGGCAGGTGCTCCCCCCCCCCGACAGTTTTATAGGAACTGTGGAGAAACCATCATAGTACATAATTAAAGGCAAATCAGCAATTCAGTATCTTGAAATTTGCAGATAGGTGTTTGATTTAAGAAAGAAGTTTGGATAATTCCACCCTTATTATAATAAGGGTTCAAAGGTTGTATGGATTCCGTCAGTTTTGAAGTTAGACATCTGAAATTTTGTACGAGTAACCTATATAAATAATTAAATTATTCATTATTTTAAATTATTGTTAAAAAGCAGTGTCAAGAAATTTTATGCGGTAGTCCAAATTCTATGCGAGCGAAGCCGCGGGCAAAAGCTAGTATGATATATATTTATTCACTGAGAGGATTTGAACACCCTTTAAAATGCCGATACCACCAATCTCTGCTTACAAACTTCTGTCCAAGGTCCACTACCCAAACCCAAGTCCGTCAGACCACTCTTAACGCAATCCTCCCACCTACGTCTCGGTCTACTCCTCAGAAGATTCCCAGTCAGCACAGCGCTTATTAACATCTCAGGAAATCGTTCCTTATTAAGCCCAGTACATTCACTATATGTTGCCATATTAATATATTGTGAGTACTATAGCTATTTATATATTTCTGATCGTTTATAAGCCCTAAACTGTATTTTTAAGGTTATTTCGTCCGATATAGATGACCCAAGACCTTGGGATGAAGGTTAATAAATAGGTTGATGGACTAGGTTGCCGAGGGGCATTAGTAGGTTGTTTGGCCTGGATAAGGTTTGTTTGTGTTGGCGAGGCCTCGGCGAGCCCTAAGCTCTGTTTTCGGGGCATTACATGACCAAACAACACCTGCGGGGGGGAGATAGTGGTTTGGCCTCCCTCACTTCACTCTTATCCCACTTGCCTGTTTATCATAACCCGTAGAGTATACGGTCTACTGATGTTGTTCACTATTGTTCTTCTTCTTCGAATTAGGTATCAGTTCCGCATTTTGTCGCTTCGAGTTTATCAACAAGTTTTAACGTTTCATTCGTTCTCTATTTGAACTATAATATATATAAAATAACATTGCTTGGTTCGTGATGCCTTACTTTGCTTGCTCGGTGATGTATAAACTTGTTGACAGAGCCGAGCCCTTTGATTAGGCTGGTGCTGATTATCCTGAGAGAAGAAAGTAGGCAAGTAGTGTAGCTTCCTTTGGCTCTCGTCCTTTGAGTCATCATCAAAGTACCTTCCTTTACAGTCATTCGTCCTTTATTCCATTCACAGCTAGTATCAAAGGATAAATATATCTCCTATTGAACTTTGAATTCTAATATGTAAATTTTCTAATTAGATATTAATATAAGATATTCCATCCTAAACAGAACGACCCTCCCTCGAAAGTTGATGAGATTTCACAATGCGGAGCACGCGACCTATTAATATTTCTATATTTTTAAATTAGTCAGCAACAAACCTATGAATGGCATAGTAAATCGATCAAGCAGAGTAAGTTTCCAGGCGCTTCAATGGACTAGATTGTAACCTTCTATTTATTTATTCGCTATATATATATATTTATTCGCTAGACTATTTGAGTTGATGGACAGTTAGAAGTAGATTTATTACAACTTGAATGCTATTTTTGAAGAATTTTGGTAGGGGAAAATCATATAGGTTCGCATCAGCAACATTATCGAGATTGGCGACACCTAGCGGCCTCTTCATGAGTAATAATATTTGTTTTAATCAAGTTTAGTTTAAAGGCTAGAATTACATTGATGTATGAATAATTATATTTAGTTAAGATTGTTTAATTAAATTTAATTGTGCAATTAATATATATATTATAAAATAAAATCATCAAATGAAACTTTTTTTTTTGCATAACACATAATATAGTAAAAAGAAATTATCCTACCTTCAGAATTCATGTTTCTTCAGCTCAGATCAAGTCACTTCTCGTCTGGAATGCTTTCAAACTCTGCTTTATTGAAAAAAAATAAGATCATTATATCAATTCCCGCTAGCGTAATCAAATTCAATACGCCTCTGTACGTTGCTGCGCTCTAGCGGAACCATTCAACTTCTTTCTCGTGTCTCCGTTACACGAGTCTGCAACATTATTGGGTTGCAACGCCTCGATCACTTTCGATTTTTACCCCCTGAATATCATAATCATAATTAAATATTACTTGTTATATAAGGAAGAAATAGTTGGGGGTGCAGTCAATAAAAACACCTTAATAAGTGTAACTTATTTATTGTGTGCCGACGTTCCGGCGTACAATGTAGGCCATCTTCAGGGCTAAGAGAGAGAAACAAACAGAAAAAATATAAAAAACGTTGCAGTAACAAGAATATGGTGACAAGTAATGTAGTAATGTGGTACAAGTGTGGAAATTAAAATAGTGACTAGATATGATGAAATAGTGAATAGATATGATAATTAAAGATAATGAATATAAAAGTGGTTACAGAATATAATCACTATTTTAATTTTATTATCTTTAATTATCATATCTATTCACTATTTCATCATATCTAGTCACTATTTTAATTTCCATACTTGTACCACATTACTACATTACTTGTCACCATATTCTTGTTACTGCAACGTTTTTTATATTTTTCTCTCTTAGCCCTGAAGATGGCCTGCATTGTAGGCCGAAACGTCGGCACACAATAAATAAGTTACACTTATTAAGGTGTTTTTATTGACTGCACCCTCAACTATTTCTTCCTTATATTAGAAGTTACAGTCAACCAATTCTTCTCTAACATGAATTACTTGTTATACTAGTTTTCTAATGGTCCCAAAAATGTTCACAATATCTTTCTCTCCGTAATTTTTAGATCACGTATAAACATTTTCTTGTTTAGGATCAATCATATTTTTTTTGTAAATATCTTTGTTGAGATGAAAAGCTGCTTTCATCTTGTTAACTCTCGATTTAATGGCTTCCTCCGTTACTATCAACTTTCATTCTATTACTATATTATTGTAATAATTTTGAACTAGTAACAAAATATGAAAAAAAATATCTAGAAATATGAAAATAAATAGTTGAAGACTAGAGTAAGCTGACCGTAGGATCTGGGCGAGGCCAAAATGCGGATGACATCGGAGCGCCTCATGACTCGAAATGCTCTACTTATTTCGTGTCTTTATGTTAAGGTCATTTCTATATCCGGCCTCTCTCTCTCACTTCATTCTCATCTCTATTCATGAATTTATTCAACTGAATAATATTACACAATTTGATTAAATATTAAATATTGAGGGTCATTGAATATTCTCAATGTTCCGATTGGTGCTGCTTCCACAACCAAACAAACAAAGGGTCATAGTGTGACATATCGTCACGCTCACAAATTGGCATTTTTTAGATAATCCTTCAGTAGCAATTGTATTGGTTGAAGCTATTTAATTCAGGGACGACTTATCTGATATTACATTTCCAACATTTTTTTTTGTTGAAGAAATTGGTCCGGGTAGAGGTCACTGAATGAATTTCTCGTGTAATTTGAGTGTAATTTGAACGTTGTAGTTCTTCAGGGCTGTGGGGGGGGGGGGGTGGGGGGTCCTCAATGGCTATGAAACACAGACTGAAACGTTGGCTATCAATAAAGTTTTTCTCGAATTACACGAGAAATTCATTCATTGACCTCTACCCGGACCAATTTCTTCAACATATATTATCAATGTCAACAATAATCATTCAATATGTATTTTTTTTGTTTGATAAAGTCATATTTTGAGTTGTATCATACTTTAACTTGAAGTTTAACGGAAATAATGACATACACAAATTAAAATAAAGAAAGTCTCAAGTATTTAAAATTTCCTAATGACTAATAAAATAATTCCAATACCATCATTACAAAAGGAATGCTTGCCTTATCAATAAGCCTGTAACCACTACGACCCGAGAACGAGTCTGTGGTTCAGTACATAGTAGAGACTGTACTGTTTCATGGGCAACGGTTCTGGAAGGAGGTGACTTCTCCTAGGTCACGCTCAACCGCCCCTTATTTTGGGTACCCTATTTTTATAATATTTTATAGAGGCTGGGTGAGCCCCAGGAGGGTCCTAGATCCTATATGATCTATCTCCGACTGCAAACAGACTAAATAAAAGTAACTCCTTCAGGGGGATTTGTACCAGAATTTCCGGCATGGCAACTCAGTGCTCTACTGCTGAGCCACTCCACTCCCTATCAATAACAACATTTTTATTATTGAAAATAAATAACAACAAATTCCTCTATTGAAAAATTAGTTGTTTTTGTTCGAGTTATGATATTCTTTTGAAGGAGCAATAAATTTTGAACGATATGGAGTAAGACTGCTGTCCAAGATTTATGGGTCTGTTTGGGCTGTCGGTGTGGGATGTGTTGCACGAAGCCTTCATTTATGTGAATTTTTTATTCTGTTTTATTTTAATTATACTCTAATGATTCATTAATTGGCGAAAAGTTGACTATTTTTCAGTATTAAAGATGACTAAGGTTGGCCTTGTCCTTAACAGTTTTCTAAATCCATTCTAATCTTTCTATTTATCAATCTAGATATATATATATATATATATATATATATATATATATATATATATATATATATATATATAAAACAATATTTCAGTAAATGCTACCAGTAAATAAGGCACCCTAAGACACCAAAGCTTATTTATTTGTCTGAAAGGAACAAAAGATGCCGAGAGATGCTTCTTCATAAACAAGAAGACTAACGAAGTATTAATGGAAATCTCAGGGCCTATGTCCTCAATGTTCCTAGAAATGTATCATTGATTTTCAAGAATAACAAAAATATTAATTTCAGCCTGACATTTTAATTTAATTTACATATTTTTATTATACATTATTTGCTTTTAAATCGGCAAACTGAATATATTGACGTTTATTGTTTTCTTTGTATTTTCCTCTATTACATAAAAAGTTTATTGTGACCGTCTGACATTTTATTTTACATAATACGAGGGCTATTCAGAAAGTAAGGAACGTTTTGGAATTAAAAAAAACAAGTACAAGAAAAACATTTTATTATATACAGATCGTCTAGCGGCCGCGTGTTTTATCCGCCCTGAAGATGGCCTACATTGTAGGCCGAAATAACGTCGACACACAATAAATAAGTTATACTTATTTAGGTGTTTTTATTGACTGCACCCCCCACTATTTCTTCCTTATATTTTATTATATACTTGTGAAAGAGGAACTAAAATACTACTTTTCAATATAATGACCATTCAAATTCAGGCACTTATCATAGCGGTGGACAAGCTTTAAAATTCCTGTGTCATAGAATTCCGCCACCTGTGATCTCAGCCACTTTAATGCGGAGGTTTCTCCGTACACGCTTAAACGTGAATCACTTATGGGAAGTTATGCGAAAGGAGATCACAAATAAAATATTTATCAAATGTCATTTGATACTTTACACGATGGTGTGATCAACTCAGTGCTAAGAACAACCCTGTTCCTTAGAGCCGAGGAGACTACACAATACTGCGACAGGAGAAGGAAAAGGATATAACCAGGAAGCCCCTGAGGAAATGTCCTTATAATGAATTATTTATATGTGTAAAGTTAAACTGGAGGAACTGGAGCGACCATTGGCCACGGACCCTCCGCATACAATATTCATACAGCCTAATTAATAACTGCCATGCTCCTTCCTCGCCATTTCAATGCTTTCTAAATTATACAATAATGCTTTCCATAACTGTTATATTATTCATTTACAATAATATAGGGTTCCTATTTTGGCCTACTGCACTCAAGAATTGAATCCATATAAATGCAGGCTCATTTCTTCAACTTATTTTGAGTTGATATATAACATTTTTTGAATATGAATCTGCTAACTTTCTACGACAATTAGCAATTAAAATAAATAAAAATATATGAGCTAAGAGAAACAAGCATGTAGTGTGCGTGGTTATTAAATTTAAAATAACGTGCTACAAGTTCAAAAAGTAGTAAAGAAACATATTTTCAAAATACTACAGGATTAATTTTATATTATTTTTCATTAATTTTTATTTATTGTTCTTTTGATGGTGAATATTTTTAAATATTTTAATTTTGAAGAGAAAAGATTTGTCCTGACCGGGATTCGAACACGGGTCACTCGCGTCACTAGCACGGTGCTCTAACCAATGTGCTACCAGTGGTCGTATCCAAATCAGACAAATCCATTCTATTCACTGAGCTTACGAGATCGCATATCCCTGTGTTTGCATCGCAAATATTGCGAGAACACGGGGATATAGGATCGGTGAAGAGAATGTATTTGTCTAGCCGTGTTACGAGCCATGTTAGCTCAGTTGGTTAGAGCACCACACTGGAGAAGCGAGAGAACCGGGTTCGAATCCCGCCAAGGATAAATCTAAGGCCTGTATCAGCCGTTGACACCGAAATTTCTAGCCGTTCCCACTCCCTGGTATTAAATTCTATTAAGAATTAATATGTAATATGAGCGAAATTTTTCCTCGTTAGTCGTTTTACCTTAATTAAATACACCGGAAGTTTAAAAAAAAGTTATTTAAAACATTATTTTACATTTTATAGTTTTACAAACTGAAGCCATAGAGGTCAAAGTGCGCAATTCATCACTGTAAATCAAAGAAGCGACTATAAAGATTTCAGTTGCGGCCATCAGATAGCAGCACTAACGATCCACTAATGCCCGCGCTATCTAAAGCCAGGGAGGGATTGCAACTTACGGTCGCCTGAAACAACGAGAACTGTAAAAGGAACAACGAATGATCAAAGGAACTGCTCTTCCTCTATAAACTTTCACTAACGAAACAATTATAAAGTTTCCCATTTTGTTTTATCTTTTGTGTCAAACTTATAACAGTCAGGCTGAACTAACAACCTAGCTTGAAAGAACTAGGATCGGAAAAGTGGGGCAATTATGAACAAGAATTTTATGAGGACAAGGTTAAAAGGAAAATTTAATGAGGCAAAAGTTAGTAACTTAATATTTACTTACCTTAGGCCAACATCTGTATATATAAATATATATATCTTACGAATATTATAAATGTGAAAGTTTGTATGTTTGTCTCGCTTTCACGCAAAAACTACTGAACGGATTTGGATGAAACTTTACAGTAATATAGGTTATACATCAGAATAACACATAGGCTATAGCAAGCGCGGATTTAGGGGGAGGGGACACGTACCCCCCTCTCTCCCCCCGCCGACAGTTTTTTAGGTACTGTGGAGAATCCATTATAGTACATAAATAAAGGAAAATCACATGATAATTGTGGTTAAAATAACAGAAAGGACAGGAGTGAAACTATTTGTTTTGATATCCTACGAATATTATAAATGCGAATGTTTGTTACTCTTTCACGCAAAAACTACTGAACGGATTTGGATGAAACTTATTGAATAAAATCGGTTATAAATCACAGGCTACAGCAAGGGCAGATTTATGTGGGGTCACGTGGGCATGCCCCCCCGTTATAGTACATAATTAAAGACAAATAAGGAACTTAGCCTCTTGAAATTTGTAGATAGGATCTTTGTATAATTTAAGAAAGAAATTTGGATAATTCCACCCCAAGGGTTTTCCTTTTAATATAATGGGGGTTCAAAGGTTGTAGAGAATCCGTCAGTTTTGAAGTTAGACATCTGAAAATCTGTCCGAGTAACATATATTTAAAAAAAAATAATTAAATTATTTATTTAATATGATCTTTCACGAAACTTTATGTGACAGGCCGAATTCCACCCGAGCGAAGCCGCGGGCATAAGCTAGTATATATATATATATATACACGAATATATTAAAATACAAACACATATCAACCACATCACTTTGAATGAAAAAAATATAAAAATCGATGAGTCTTTATAATCAAAAATGAATATTTATAATAATATAAATTATAAATAACTAGCACTATTAATATTATGTATTAATTAATATAAAGAAAAATGTCTAGTTTCAGGTGGATAAATAAATTGAAACATATTACTTAATAAAATATTATATATTTTTCAAATATATTACGTATTTATACAGTTTAAATGCACATTGTTATAAAAAAACATATTGCTTACATATGTAAATTAAAACATTTGTACTTTTTAATTTCTCCAATTAAGAACTTCTTTTGATTTATGGGAAATTGAAAACAACATTTGTACCTCAGCAAAAATATTGGATAGTAAAAGATAACACAACTACAAGAAAGTCAGTTTTTCTTTTGTTTTTAAATTAAAAAATTGTAAAAATGACGATCAAAAATCATTTTTAGCTTTATTTATTATTTGATAATGAAATTTCGTTGGTAATTTTCGAGTTTATTTACAGCATGCGAAGTTAATTAATTGTTAATTAATTAACTATCAGTCAAGTTTTTAAAAATAAAAGTAAATCAACTAATTAACTTTATTTTTATTACGACTAGATGAAACGAAATTAATACTTTGTTTTCGTTAATTATTAATAGAATATGAGTGGAAAATTCAAAACGAAAAGCCTGGAGTCTCTTAACAGCATGAAACAATAATACGTGCTATTTTGGATTTTTTTTCATATTTGTCATAAAAAATATTTTATGTTTATTTCAAACTTTCGTTTTTCTATTTATTTTTTATTTTTATAAATCAAGTTATAGCACCGAGGACATAGAAATGGACTTTAGATAAGTGAATAAGCCGAGTTATAGATGGGATGATTAAGTACAGTCTGACCCTTAAGTTTGATGTTGGCTGGGAACTTGTAATAATTATTTAGTATAATATTATTATAGAAGTAATGAATTTGCATCTAAATTTTAATACAAAGATTGTTTAAAGTACGTTTTAAACAGAATATTATTTAAGGAATTCTAGAAGGGAGTAAAACCGAAAAGCTTGTACAAGTTAATATGGAACCCGGATTGAGTCTGCTGCGTATTGTTAATCCGAAAGTTAATGATTTTTTAAACTTTTGGCTCACTTTGTTATTAAGTTTTTATTATAGTACAGCAATTTCAGTTTATTTAGATAATATTTGATAAATTATGAACAGTTTGTTATATTATTGTGCTGTAAATCATTGGTTTTACTGCTGAAATTATGGGGTTTAGTTTTTGTTGATAGTACAAATATATGATATACGTTTAAAGCTGACACTTTTATAGGAAATATCTAGTTCTCTTTAGTAAAATACTGGAGCATATCTGAGTATCCTGGTGAGTGGTCGTTGATTGTAGGAGTAGAGAGGCCCACTGATCGGCTCCACAGGTGAGAACTCTACGCTGGCCAGGTAGTCCTTCTGCCCTTCTTTGTAATTAGCAGAACTGAACTCCTGGAAATAAATCAGAAATATATTGAAATTTAATAACTATTATTATAAAAAACAACGTTATACTTTTTAACGACTAAGCTGGTAATATGATGAGTGATCATTTGTTACAATGTTAAAGTTTCATGGCTCACATTAATCGTTTAGTTATTGCGTAGATTTTGAAACAATCTAACATTGGAAAAATGTTTATATACTAAAATATCGCCGTTTCAGGCTACTTTAACAGTTACTAGAGAAACGCTCTAAGCTCCCAATTCTAGATGCAAGCTCCCAATACATGACTATTGTAAAACCTATTTGGACTAGCGGAGTAGAGCTTTGGGGCTCCACTAAGCAATAGAATTCCTCCTTACAATACAAAATCCTTTGTATAATCCTCCATGCTGCTTACTTTGCTATCGTTAATGAACTTAATGTCCTGTTGCTGATTTGGCTGGAACCCGATACCAGTCCTTTCGTGACAAACTTAATTCCCACTCAAACCCACTAGTTTCAAATCTTGATTCCTCAAAATTCCCGATAATGTAATCCCCGTGTAGTCTGAAAAGAAGATGGCCTCGTGACGTTTTAAGTTAAATTTGTTATATGAGTAGTACCACTGGGTAGATAATGATTTTTTGAAAGAACTGCTGTAGGTTTGTTGAGTTAAATAACACTTTGAGTCAAAATTGCCTTCCACGGTCCATCACCCAAACCAAAATCCGCCAGATTTAGACACTCTCAACGTAATCCTCGTACCTACATCAAATTCCATTTCCTCAGAAGTTTTCTAGTCTGCTCAGCGATTATTAAACCATTAATTCGTTCATTACCAAGTCCAACATCAATGGTGAGCTCTACGAGCCCTATTATGAAATACTAGCTTATGCCCGCGGCTTCGCTCGCGTGGAATTTGGTCTGCCACATTAAGTTTCGCGAAAGATAATTTTAAATAAATAATTTAATTATTTTTTTTAAATATATGTTACTCGTACATTTAAAATTTCAGATGTCTAACTTCAAAACTGACGGATTCTAAACAACCTTTGTATTATATTAAAGGAGAAACCCTTGGGGTGAAATTGTCCAAATTTCTTTCTTAAACTGTACTAAGAACCTATTTACAAATTTCAAGATGCTAAGTTCCTGGTTTGACTTTAATTATGTACTATAACGGGGGGGGGGGGGACATGCCCCCGTGTCCCAACATAAATCTGCCCTTACTGTACCTTAATATGTATAACCTATTTTAATCAATACATTTCATCCAAATCGGTTCAGTAGTTTTTGCGTGAATGAGTAACAAACATTCGCATTTATAATATTAGTAGGATATCAAAACAATAGTTTTACTCATGTTCATTCTGTTAATTTAACAATTATGATCATGTGATTTGCCGTTAATTATGTACTATAATGGATTCTCCACAGTACCTAAAAAACTATCGGGAGGGCACGTGCCCCCGTGCGCCCCCCTAAATCCGTGCTTGCTATAGCTTATGTGTTATTCTGATTTATAACCTATATTATTGTAAAGTTTCATCCAAATCCGTTCAGTAGTTTTTGCGTGAAAGAGAGACAAACGTACAAACTTTCACATTTATGATATTAGTAAGATTGTCCATATTTTACTTAACTTGATTAGTATAATATTCTTCTGCTTCTCTTTTGAACTACAGTTTTTAATTTTATTAAACTGATATATACTTACTTTACACTATCTCAAATCATTGCGTTGATAAATATGGCGGCTGTTTTCGATATCGACACTGTTATAGCGCAAATTTGGACTTCTTGTTTAAACTTGCTGTTGCTGAAGGCCTTCCTATACGACCGAGAACACAATAGCCTGCTAAATTATAGGATTCCAATCATCCCAGTTATCTGATCTTCAAGCTAATTGTAATTGTAATTCAACTTAATAATTGTAATTTAGGAAAAATAAAAAAAGTAATTCAGAAAGATAAGACACTTATTTTCTTAAGAATAGAAGTTGAAGAGCTTTATTAAAACGATGGGATCAAACGAGCCACCCCCACGTAATTTGTACTTTATTATTTCAATTTTTCTTTTCGTTGAGGTTTATTGCGTTTTTTATTGAAGTTTTGCTTTCTTAATAGCGTCGACTTTTAGCGAAACTATAAACAAGATTGAATACTTGATTAGAACGAAACCACGGCAATAAAATAAAAATTTAATGTTTCGAATCACGAGTCTTGCAAATAAGGGTATTCATATTATTTTTCCGTACTTAAATATCGAATGACACAAACATTATTATTTTTTTTTTTATCTTCAGTCTGTTTTATGCCGCATTCTATTGTCTGTACGAGTAGTTCTATATAGCTGTATGGGTTTTATATTTAAATATTAAAACTAACAGATGTTTCAGACATTATTATGCGAAGAAAAATGAAAAAAATGTACCACTAAAGCCGGCGTAGAATCGTGTGTAATTTACAATTGTATTATAGTAATACAACAAGTAAATAGAATGAATGATACATATTGGCATGAATAAAGACAAGTAGAGAAACTGCCTAGTGGTAGTACTGAAACAAAAAGTTTAACTTAAAAGGTCGCGAGGCCATCTTCTTTTCAGACAGCTCGGAGGATTATCAGGAGTTGAAGACGTTGCGAGGTTTGAAAATTGTGACTTGAGTGGAAATGAAGTTTCTCATGAAAAGATTGATATCGGATTCGGGCCAAATTAGCAATAAACGGGACATTAAGGTCATTAAGGATTACTTTGTTCGTAACAAAATAAGGAGTATGGAGGATTTTACGAAGGATTTTGGATTGTAAGGGTTGAATACGAGAGGAATTCGATTGCTTAGTGGAGCCACAAAGCTCTACTCCGTAGGTCCAGATGGGTCTAATGATTGTAATGTATATGAGTCTTTTGTAATTAATTGGGAGCTTAGAACGTTTGTCCAGCAAGTGATGAAGTAACCTGAAACGCCGAGCTTTTTCTTGTCGTTTCAGTCTAGTATGAGGATTCCAAGTTAAACGTTTGTCAAGGTGTAGTCCTAAGTACCAGACCTGTTCTACAGGAATCAGTGGGATTTTATTAAACGAGACAGGAGGGCAGGAAGTCGTTGGACTTTTCGTATCTGGAATTCCTTTTACAAAAAAGATTGGAATAATACCTAAAATTTAATTTACCTATTTGCATTATGAGACCGTTGCTCTTTGAATAACAACACCTTCAACTAATACAGCATTCACAAAAAAAACTCAGCGGATTCTTTTCTGTTTATCAAAATTAAAATTTATGCAATGAAGATGTCATCTTTTATTTCACAGACTTTCTTTAACTGAATATAATTATGGAGATGGAAACTGTAAGTATGTAATACTATAGAGTTCCATATTGATAACTAACAAAATATTAAAATAGTATTTACCTGGGAAGCTTGAGTATAGTGCTGCTGATTTCTTGCGGCTTGCAAAGCTTGAATTCTATCTTGAGGAACTTCGACGAAATATGCTGCGCGGTTGGGGGCGAATTCCGGTCTCAAGATTTCAGGTACTTGGTTCAACTACATTAATAAAAACAATGTTAGTAAATAAATATATATTTGAAACTTCAAATGTGTCACTTTATAAGATATTTTTAAAAATACTAGATATATTCCAATTACCTGTCGGGAAGAACTCTAAATACTTTCCTGCGCATTCTCGAACTCTGTCTTAACATGGATTGGGCTTTGTGTTGGAACGCTTTTTTCATAATTGGACAGTTACCTGACCAAAATTATTCATAGGTTTATGTAGACATCCCTTTAGCATTAAAAATATTGTTGACAACACTAATAGGTACTTATATTTTAAATTAATAAATTTTCAAAGGAAGGAATAATAATTTTTATAAAAAAAACAACGATATGTTTATGTAATTTATTTAAATTTGTGCTAATTTAAATATTAGGGAGCGGAGTGGCTCAGTGGTAGAGCATTGAGTTTCCATGCCGGAAATCCTGGTTCGAATCCCACTGCAGGCCAAGACTTTTATTTAGTCTGTTTGCAGCCGGAAATGGATCATATAGGATCTAGGACCCTCCTGGGGCTAACCCAGCCTCTATAAAATATTATAAAAATAGGCTACCCAAACCTGGCGGTTGAGTGTGACCTAGGACGTCACCTCTTTCCAGAACCGTTGTCCTTGAAACAGTACAGTCTCTACCATGTACTAAACCCCAGACTCGTTCACGGGTCGTAGTGGTTACATGTTTTTTTTTAAATATTAGGATAAATATTAAACTAGGAAAAGGTCATGAGCCTCAAGAATGTCTTTAGATTTCTTGTTTTCTTATATTTTCAAAATTAACGGTCCATGTTTTGAATTTCTCCATATTATTTTATACAAACAGTTTTATAATTGTTTTTAGCCTTTTCTTTTCTATTTTAATTCAATTTAAATATATATGATATAATATTTATCCTGTGAGAAATTGGTTCCAATACCTACAGTTATTGTAAAGTGATATGCTCTCATTACCGCGTACAGGAACTTTCCACGACCAAAGCCAAATCAATCCCTGTGAAATTAATACCTTATAATTAAAATTAATTATACCCGCCTTTATGCAGTAGACCATGTTTATTATTTTTCAGCTATATGTTTCAGAACACGTATATATTATATAAATAAGAATTTAATTCTATTAAAGTTTTTTTTTTAAGAGGAAGAAATTGTTTCGGGTACAGGTAAAAAAATCTCTTATATAATGAGAAACGTTTATTTGGAAGCCGACGTTTCGACCCACGTTGCAAGTCTGCTTCAGGGCTAAATATACAAGATACAAATAAATTAAAATAGTATAGCAAACATGGGCTTTATTGCTAAGTAAAGGTCAACATATTATTTTTAATTAATTTATTTTTTTTCTGGACCGCGCTGTTTCAACAGCCTCTTCCTTTCCGTTTTAACTTTTGTCCATTATTCCCACAATCGTTTCCTATGTTGTCCCTTTCTCCTGCCCACTCCTTTCCAGTTTTTAGACTTGCCTTTTGTTGGAAACGCTGGTGTTCTTGGAGTTTCTTCTTAAGCGTAAAACGTTTCTCTATGTCTTCCTGTGTGATCGTCACTTCGCGGAGATCGTTTCCAACCATATCCAAGCATATCCATATGCTTCCTTGCATTTCTTGTGAAAAGCTGGAAATCCGCTTGCTCAACCTCGCCAGATTCATAGAAATCCTCCTCTTTTGAATGGTGTCCTATGTCTTCACTGCATATTTGTAGAGTTCATAGTTGTGCCTTCTTAAATTCACCATTCTTTTTAATTTGGCCAATGATTTTCCTCATGATCTGTCTTTCTTTCAGTTCTAGTTTCTCGATCAAACGTTTTCTATTCATTTCAAGGCATTCCGCTGTATATCGCGCCTCCGGTCTTATAACCGTGCAATAATGCCGTATTTTTGTATTAATGGATACCGATTTCTTATTATAGACGTTTTTAGGTATGCCATTTTCATTTTCCTAATCCATAATGCAAGTGCTTGTTTTTCAGATGAGCCAGAATCTCTACATTCTCCCAGATTTAGTAAAGTATGTTATTAATGTAAAATGAAGTAGAGCAGAATATTAAATAATTTTAATTAGTACACAAAACTTCAGTGGTTTCTGGTTTAGGCCATGTTGAATTTTTCTTCGCCAACGTTTCGCCAGACATACTGCTAGCTTCTTCAAGGCTGGATCGAGAATGAAGACCCTCCGGTAACTTGCGGCTTTATATAGCCGTCGCTCGGGTTCACTCGGGTCCACTCGTAGTTCGTCGGGTCTTTTCGCTAGTCCATCGGGTTCTTTCGTGTCCGTGGTCGGAGTCTGCTCTTCCATGACTGTGATTGAGTTGTTTCTGTTTTTTCGGGCTCTGCTTGGCTGGAATTAGGTTTTTTAGATTCTTCTTGGTTGACTTGTTGTTTTTTCTTTTCCTTTATGGGTATTTTAGGAAGCCAAGTTTGCTTAATCTGTACCCGTCTTCCCTGTTGAAGTTTTCTGGGCGCTTGACTATTTGTAGCTATATGTAAATTTTAATTAAGTTTTGAGATCTTCAGATCGCGTTTGGATAGAATAGGGAAAAAAAAGAACGATTGCGCGTATCTTTCATTCTCTAGCCTAACTGTTTGACTGTTTCGATCCAATAGTTCTGTTGGAAAAACTGTCTGACGGTTTTAATGTATGTTTTGAAAAAAAAACAGTACTGAATAGATGCTAATAAACTTTGACAGTATTTCGGGCTAAATATATTTATTTACCTGTTGTGGAGGAGCGATGGGTGCGGTCGTGTACTTCACTTTCTGTAGACGGCCATCTTTGAGGTACACGTGGTACTCGCCTTGTTCAGAACCCTGTTCCTGCTTCAGCCTCTGCATTATCTTGGCGTTCAGGTCGGTCAAGCTATCCTGATCCTAAAACAAATAAAATTATATTAATTATATGATATGATAATGAGTTATTGCTTAGACATCTCACATCGGCAGACTTAAATATCCTACTGATATTAAATTCCTTACAACTTTTGGCTGTCTTATTTTTCTTAAAATTCTTCCTTCGATCCAAACATTAGTGACCATCATGTATATACGAGCAATTAAAGCGCTTCGGAACAGTTAAACGGTAGTGATCAAACTTATATACCACAGATTGGACACCAAAGATTCTTTCTACTCTTGTCTTTTCACCAGCCTTTCCTTGAATGATATTTTGTAGAAGACAATATTAATTAAGACTTTGCATTATATGGTCTAAATATTCTAGCTCCCTGCGTTTTAATATCAGTAAGAGTTCAGGCTCTTATATCATTCTGTGGAGAAGTGTGGTCCGATATGTTTGATTATTCTCCGGCAAATCCACATCTCAAAAACCTACAATTTCCGTTCCTTTGCTTCTTATATGGATATTTGAAGGAAATACTTGAGATTAAAGGAGCGATTAGATGTACAGAGTTTGAGTTACAGATTACAGTAATTTTGGCAAAATGCAATTACACGAATTCTGGGGGTTCGCAGAGTTATCAGAAATAAGGCTTGCGAAAACATAAGCTGAGTTCCTCAAAAGGCTCGAATCTAGCTTTAATAAAAATTGAATAATTGTTGACCCTCTTGTGTAATTTGATTTGGATTATAGAAAGCTAAATAGTTAAATAATTATAAACAATAATTCATTTATGACAACTCTAAACTATAATTAGACTTACCCCTCTCTTATCGTCAGGGTTGGCCCTCGGGGTTCCATACTCTGTCGGAAGTACCAGGACAGCACCTTGAGGCTTTGTACCGGAAGGTGGGTACGGAGCTTCGGCCATGCAGCAGGCGAATATAGCGAGTAGAGTAATCAGGATCTGTATTATGTAAATTATATTATAAACATGTAAAATTATAACATACTATAAATGTGATTAAGTGGAAAGTATTTGACTTGATAATTCCAATAATGGATAGAATTGATCACGGGGTCCAGTCAAATATAGCAAAAAAATAAGGAAAACTCGTGTAGTGGAGCCAATATTTCGGCCTAGGACGTAGGCCATCTTCAGGGCTCCCGGGGAGTGACCTGGGTCCGTAGTAGGCTATAATTATCATTGGCTCCACCCCCTCACCAATTCATGTAATCGTAATAATCATTGAATGGGATTAGTTTTTCCTTTTCCAGTAGAGAAGAGCAATCGGTTGTGAGTTTGAATCCCAGTTCCCTATTCAAGGATAATAAATTTATAAATAATAAAGATAATAAGTTTGAAAAATTACTGCCCATCGGTGGCACTCCAATAAAGTCCTATAGTAGAAGGTCTCGAGGCCATCTTCTTTTCAGACGCCTCGGAGGGTTATCAGGAATAGTATGGGAAGCAAGTTGAGAGACTAGCGGATTCAAGTGTTTATGGAGCTTGTCATGGAAGGATAGGTATCTCGTTTGGGCCAAATCAGCAACATATGGGATATTAAGATCATGATGGATGAGTTTGTTTGTGGCATAATAAGGAATATTGAGGATTTTACGAAGGATTTTGGATTGCAAGGTTGGATACGAGATGAATTGGATGGTTTAGTAGAGCCCCAAAGCTGTATATATATATATATATATATATATATATATATATATATATATATATATATATATATATATATATATATATTATATATATAGACTTCCACATTTAATTATTATAATTATTATTTATTTATAGCTGATCACAACTAATCATAAATTTTTATTTTTCAGGTAGGAAATTTGAATAGCTCCATTCTACAATATTTGTTAATACTAGCAGGTGTTGTAAGTAAACATTTTTAATTTTATATATATATAAATTATGCATTAATATGTATATGTAAATAACCTTAATACTTTAATTATAAATTGCGATAGTTTTGGAGGTTTTATTATTCCGTTCGATAGATTATGAACTATTACAATATGATTATTATTATTACTAATTACTATCTCATTACTCTTACCCTCATATTGTGATGTTGAAGACAGACTTGGAACTGATAACAGAAGATGATAAGAGCGGAACTATATATACCTCACTCGCCTGCCCACCCTTGGCATAGGCCCCTTAATGAATATCAAACAGTACGCGCATCAAACTTCATTCGCATTCTTCTCTCTCACAATAACACAATATTCTTACGAAATTTATTAGTTAATAAAAAAAACGCAATGTGACCATACTCTAGGTAGCAATGCGATAATATGCGTATTGTGCAATGGAGTTGATACCAAACTTAAGTCTGTTAGGAAATTTCAGGTTAGAAATACTTTTCATTAGGTAACGTGTTCATTTAGGGTTAGTCTGGTTTATCAATATTATTCATCAGTGTTTCTACGTTCTATCAAAACTATAAATAAATAAAGGCGAGGTAAAAGATAATTTCTCATTTTTATTAATTCTTATTTTGATGGTGATTATTTTTAAATATTTTTGTTTTGATGAGAAAAGATTTGTCATGGTCTGGATTCGAACCCGGGTCCTCTGCATCCTTAGTGCAGTGCTCTAACCACTGAGCTACCAGAGGTCGTATCCAAGTCAGACAAATCCGTCCTCTTCACCGACCCTATATCTTCATGTTCTCGCAATTTTTGCGATGTAAAGGGGGGGGGAAGAATGTTCATTGAACATTACTTTAATTAGGATCTTGTAGACTTACGTCAATATATTATTTATAATTTATTTTTATTAATTTTTATGTTGATGGTGATTATTTTTAAATATTTTTGTTTTGAAGAGAAAAGATTTGTCCTGGCCGGGTAGCTCAGTGGTTTAGAGCACTGCGCTAGAGATGCAGACGGCCCGGGTTCGAATCCGTGCCAGCCAGGACAAATCATTTAATAAAAAAAAAATATTTAAAATTAATTTCTTATTATATTTCGACCTCATCACTAGAATTTCATATTAAATTACAATTAATAAAACTATAATAATTTACAGGGGCTAAGTATATAGAGTGCTAATTTGATTTGTTGAAAGTATGGTGTTTGATTTAGGTTGTGCCAGATAAATTATTTACGCTTTGGGATCTAAAGAGCCTCCTTGGGCTAATCCAGCCTCTATAATTTGGGGGGGGGAACTTGCCGGTTGAGGGTAATCTTGTCCCAATCACCTCCCTGCATAACCGTTGTTCTGGAATCAGTTCAGCCTTAACCACATACTGAACTCAAGACTCTTCAAAGGGTATAGAGGCACTGTTTTTGTTGTTTTTTAACTTTTACAATGAAAATAAAACTGTTCTACCTGAATTTGAACTGCTGCTGTTACATCGAAGGATGAGTAACATTCGAAAATAGGTTATTGCTTCCTATATTTAAAATAGGACGAGTCCAATGAAAAATAAATAATAATTGTATAATTAAACAACCCCGTATTGCAGGGAATGCACCCTGATAACATAATTGCAGTGGTAGCACCGCGAAGTTGAGGTGGGTTTGTAAAGTTTTTGGGCTTGCTAAAGAAGGGATATTGAGCTAATAAGTTAACCGACAGGTAAATGTACAAAAAAAGAGCAAAACGAGGCGTATATGGGAGGATTATATTATTAATCGCGATGCTACAGATTTGAGTCTTGGATCTACGGATGACAGTTTGTAAGCAGTGATTGTTTGTGTCTGCATCTTCACTTCGGTTTCACTGAGTCTTTTATTTTTGGCGAATGAGCCTAATACGACTATGCAAAGTACGTTACATTCATTTGACTTTCATTGTCTCCATACTTTTTTCATTCTTTTGATGTGTTCTTTGTTTCTCTCTTGAGACCACGTTGTTCTAATCTTCTTCATCTTCTATCTACCTTGTTCTATCTAACCACATACATAGTATCTAATGTGATTTATCCTCTTAGATAATTTGTCACTTATGAAATTTGAATCTGCAGTCTACCTGGTTTTGGATATCCTTTGGTGTAATTCTGTCCAATTTCAGATCTTTTTTTGATTTCGCCAATCCATTTTATTGTATTGTGTTTTATTGTAAAATCTTTACCTATCAATATTAATACTGTATTTTCTAATTATTTTTTTTAATTTTATTTTATATAATTGATTTCTAGATTTTTTATAATTTTACAATTTTTTATTTCTTACTGTAATTCTTATCATTTTCTACACTTATCCATATCATTTTTACATTCCTATTTCTTTTTATTTTATAATCATATTAATTATTTTTATATTCAGTTTTTATTTTTTATCTTTATTACCTTATTTTTTATTTTTCAACACTTTCTGTTTTATTATTATTTTATTCTTCATTATGTATTTTACTACCTTTCTGCCACTTCGTTGTTTATAGTATACACTCACACATTTTAATCTTCATATTTACCTTGCTGTGCATCCTGCCTGTATTCACCATACTTTTGTTTATTTATATTTACTTTGTTTTAATATATTTGTACCAATTTTATTCTAAATTGTCTGTATTTTGCATATAGCCCTGAAGAAGACCTATAAAGTGGGTCGAAACGTTGGCTAATCAATAAAGTTTTTCTCCAATTCTACGAGAAATTCATTGTGACCTCTACCCGGACCACTTTCTTCGACATTTTATTGTAACTGTGTTGGATTGTCTCCTGTTTTCATAAAATTTGACTATTTGTTTAATAAGTCTGCCAGAGTTCATCCTTTTCATGTGCCTATAAATTCTTATCTCTGTGATTATCAGAGTATCGTAATTTTTATTTATGTAAACTTTATTACTTACAAGGGTAAAATAAAAATAAGTTTAAAAATATAAGCACTCGACGTTTATTTAATTCTGTGACTCAGAGGTAAAAATTTGGTAGACACTTTTAACAAGTTTATATAAAACAACCTAATATATATTAAGAATTTCTAGTTAAAATCTTACTAATATTATAAATGTGAAAGTGTGTAGGTTTGTCTCTCTTTCACGCAAAAACATCTGAACGGATTTTGATGAAACTTTACAGTAATATAGGTTATACATCAGAATAACACATGGGCTATAGCAAGCGCGGATTTAGGGGGGCGCACGGGGGCACGTTCCCCTCCCCACCCCCGACAGGTTTAGAGGTACTGTGGGGAATCCATTATAGTACATAATTAAAGGCAAATTAGGAATTTAGCATCTTGAAATTTGCAGATTGGTCCTTTGTATGATTGAATATATTATATTTGGTCCTTATTTATTATAATAAGGGTTCAAAGGTTGTATGGAATCCGTCAGTTTTGAAGTTAGACATCTGAAATTTTGTACGAGTAACCTATAGTGAAACAAATTAAATTATTTAAATAATTAAATTATTTATTATTTTAAATTATTGTTAAAAAGCACTTTCAAGAAACTTTATGCGGTAGTCCAAATTCTATGCGAGCGAAGCCGCGGGCAAAAGCTAGTAATTTATATTTTTCAAATAAATTTGTTTACAAGTAGAACATTTGCAATTAATAATACTATTTACGATATAGCTAAATAAATTACAACCCACCTAAAAAATTGTTATGTACAGATTTAATGGACACCCAACGAGCAATCCAATTGCGCGAAAACCGTTTTAGGTCAAGTCTTAACGAGCTTCCAAACTTAGCACTGACAAAAAAATTAGGAAACTATTTAAAGACTCCATGAAACCCACTTAGAGCGTATAAGAAAACTGGAGGCTAATACTGTAATAAAAATATTTAAACAATAAATATGAGATATTTTTGGGGTGACTTGAGGTGTAGTGGTTAGTATATCTAACCACGATATATCTAATAATATCTAAGTATATCTAAATGACGTCGACACTTGTCTAAATGTAGTCATATGTAAAACAAATGACTTTTAAATAAACTTCAACAATAATATTTTTACAACACTACCAGGTGTTCCTATATATATACATATATATATTTATTTTTTATGAAATATCATTAATTACATCATATATGTAAATAGATAAATAAATAGAAAATCAATCTAATGGTCGATTTAAAAAAATATAGTATCTAGCTAGTTACACATCTACATCTAGCTGTACATATATGTTAAGCTACATACAGGTTTACATCAATTAGATTCTTTCCTGGAATCTTAGAGCTTAGGAAATTGAAAAATTGTCAATTTAAAATTGAATTCTGAAGCTAAATTTTAATAAACACTAGCTGAATATAATATTCAGGCTGCTGTATCTGTGCTAACTTTGTTTTAGTTACAAAAAATAGGCTCTACCAGTCTTTATGGAAAGAAGTTATCGTAAATAATAAAACTGTAATAAACTAAAGAAGAATAAAATAAAATTCCTAATTAGAGCAATAATTTATATTTTTAAGATTCTCACCCGTGGTCGATACGTGCTTCCCAATCATTTCCTACGCACGGTTCTGTAACGTAGCCGACTCCTGTACCGGAAATTTGTTTGGATTTGTACAGCATTCCCACGGGAAAGAAAGAAATTAGCCAAATCGGGCCGCTAGGGTGCAGCACTACACTTTTATTTAAATTAGGATTTTTTAAAGAGCGTCTTCCCCCCAATAAGTTAGGGTTCGAAGACTGGTACTCCTGAGAAGTTCCGTGATCTTTCGTGATCTAATCGGATCCAGATGAATTCTGAAGGTAGGAATTTTTCTTTTCACTGTCATCCGACTAGATTACGGCTGTAGCCAGATGAAGTTTCAGTTAATGATAGAGCCAACTGCATATGACAATTAAATATTTTTTTCTTAATCTCTCTTTGTTTTGCTAGCAATGTTTCGATTTCAAAACAGATGGGAATATTGTTTTAAATTTAAGCTATTATTCTTATTTTTTATGGTATATTTATTATTTTTATTATTCATTATAATTATTGATAGAGAATCTTGTTTTTTATTGTACTTATTAGTTTTATTAGTCCCTTTAGGATTATTACTATTGATAGTGGTTGCTTGTTTGTTTGTTCATTTAACGTCACTTTATGCTGCTATGGCTAATCGGACGATGCTACAATGGGAGCTCTGAATTTTTCCTATCCAGGTTTTATTAGGATAAGGATTTTTAACGAGTACCTGACATCGTACAGGCTAGAGACCCCCGTTTTACGTCCCTTCCGAAGGACGGCGTAACTAAGGATTTTTTACTCCCTTAAAAAAATCCTAGGGCCACCTACCGGGCTACGAACCCGCGATCTTGGGATTAGTAGTATATTACGCTAACCACTAGACCACATGTGACTCCAGTGGTTGCTTGTATATTTCTTTTAATATATTAGTTTTGTTTTGAAGATGTGTTTAGATTTTTCTATTCCAAGCTTTTCCATAGGTGCCCTTGACTGTACTTTGTTTTCTACCCGACCCTTTTCAGGTATTCACAATGTCTAAGAGCAGAGTTAAGGTAACAAACTTTTTTTTAAAATGTTTAAAAATAGCTTTTTATTAATCCAAAGTAGAAGCTGCTGATTGGAACTTGATACTTTATTATCCTTAGAGATGGAAGACTCCAAGACAAAAATTAAAATGTTTTGTGAAAAGACTTTAAAGTTTTATATTAACATCAGTGTCGTTATATAAATAGACTTTTTATTGAAGAAAGTCCCGTCAACTCTCGTAAAAAGCTCTTATCATATTTTAAACCAGGAGAAGATCACATCTTTTCTATTCCCTAGAACAGCTTTCTCATTTCCTTTTTTGATTTAATTTATAACCTTAGATATAATTTATAAGCTTTCAGTCAGTATATGATTTTTCTAAAAAATTATGACTGATTTCTCGTACATTCCAATAGAAAGAGCTGTATCACACAATTTGATTTACTTTTCTACTTACCGCTCGACGTTTCAGGTTACTTCAACACTTACTAGACAAACGCTCTAAGCTCCCAATTAACTGCAAAAGACTCATCTACATGACCATCATACGACCTATTGGGACTTACGGAGTAGAGCTTTGGGGCTCCACTAAGCCAACGAATTCCTCTCGTATCCAATCCTTACAGTCCAAAATCCTTCGTGAAATCCTCAATGCTCCTTATTTTGTTAAGAATAAAGTCATCTATAACGACCTTAATGTCCCTTTTGTTGCTGATTTGGCCCGAACCCGGTATCTATCCTTTCATAGCAAACTTCATTCCCACTCAAACCCTCCGAGGCGTCTGAAAAGAAGATGGCCACGTGACCTTCTTATTTGAACTTTGTTTTGAGTACTAAGTACAGTGGGCAGTTTCTCTACTTGTCGTTATCTCATGTCATTATGTAACATGCATTCTATTTACTTGTTGTGTAATTGTTATACAGTTGTAAATATCAATAAATAAATTATAAAAAAAAAAAAAACTTGTCTACTTAAAACTTCTCCTTAATATTATAATACGGGTAAGATTTACTTATCCTTAAATATAAAAAATTAAATTGATTTTTAACTGAAACCTTCATGTTCCAACCATTTTTTTTTATATGTTAATCTTCTCATTTTGTATCTTCGGTTTACCTCCTCTTTTTTATTTCCCTTTATATTATTTTCACTTTTCTATCCTTTCTGTACATTTATTTTCTGTATTTTATTTTATATTCGTTATCTTTAATTATTATATCTGTCACTATTTTAATTTCTGTTCATTATCTTTAATTTTATTAAATCTGTCTATATCTTAATTGTATTATATTCTGTCACCTTTTTAATATTCGTTATCTTTAATTTTCATATCTGTCACTATTTTAATTTTCTACATTACTTGTCACCATATTATTGTTACTGTACATTTTTATATTTTTTGTTCTGCTTGTTTCTCTCTCATATCCCTGAAGATGACCTACACTGTAGGTCGAAACGTCGGCACTTACTAAATATACGTCTAGTACTTATTCAGTGTTTTTTTTTACTGCACCCCCCAACTATCAGTTTCTACTCCTTTCTACAATCGAAAATTAAAATTGAAATTGTATTTTATGGCATATCGGTATTTATTGTTCATATAAATCTTTAAATCTATTCGTATAACTGTCTCGATAAAACTGAGCCCAAACTCAAAGAGACATAAATTACAAGGAAAAACTCTTTTTAAAGTTTAGTTGAAGGACTTGGAGCAAGATTGCTGCCTACATTTGATGAGTCTGTTTGGACTGTTGATGTGAGATGTACTGCTCTATCTTCTTTGGTGTTATTTTTTTTAATTTATGAGCTGATGATGTCTGAATTTAGCAAACATTATCTGGTTGGTTTTTCAGTGTTGTAAGGGCGTAAGGCTTTGCTTTTTTAGAAGTTTTTCCATTTCATTCTAATCTATTGATTATAATACCACAACCTTTTGCATTTACATTGATTGTTCCCTCTTTTTAACAAACTATAACCGTTTACTATTTGCTAAGTCAATTATTATTTTTTTTTTAAACTGACTAGGCCAATATTTTTGGATTATCATAACCTGAAGAGAAGCCTCACCGACACGTTAGAAATTCATTATGAAATATATTTAAATGTATAATAATTGTCTGGGAAATAAATCTGAGAGTTGAAACGCCCGGTTTAAATACTGACTTAATTGTAATAATGACAACTTTTAATCGTGTTTTCTTCCTAATAAACTAAATTTCTGGGTGATAAATGCTAATGCTTAAATAGTTTATCAGCTATTTAAATGATTTTATGGATTAAATGATGTCTTGGAAGTTTGTCCATCTAGTATATAAGAAGAGCATTTCTGAAGGTCATGTGATTTACATAGAAACATTGTTCGAAATATGAAGTTGGAAAGGATTCAGAAACAGCGTAACTTAAGATAAAATGTTCTCTTTTACAAACATTGGGAGCGGATTGGCTCAGTGGTACAGCATTGAGTTGCCATGCCGGAAATCCCGGTTCAAATCACCCTGTGGGCAAGAATTCTATTTAGTCTGTTTGCAGCCGGAGATGGATCATATAGGATCTATAAAATATTATAAAAATAGGGTACCCAACATAAGGGGGGAAAATCTGGCGGTTAGCGTGAGCTAAGGCAAGTTGCCTCCTTGCAGAACCGTTGTCCATGAAACAGTAAAGTCTCTACCTTGTACTGAACCCCAGACCCTTCACGGGTTGTAGTGGTACACGTTTTTTTTGTTTGTATTTTTTTTCAAACATTGTAAACAAGTTAATAATATTCATTGAACCACTATTAATAGTATACAGGAATTATCTGAGTATTTTGGCTTTGGCTTCTTTTCTTGTATTTTCTACCCTTTGTTATCAAAATACTTGTTTATTTATTTGATAATAAATAAATAATTAAGGAATTTTTGGGGAAAAAATAAATGTTTAAAGAGAAAATACATTTATTTATTTTTGTTAATTTTTATAATATTTGTGGATAACTCATCAATAAATTAAATAAATACATAAATATTCTTCTCAGTATTCAGGAGCATATCTGAGTATCCTGGTGATCGCTTGAGGACTGTAAGAGTACACAGGCCCCCGGATGGGCTGTACCTCAGAGTACTGGAGCACTGCTTGCTGTTCGCTGGCCTCATCAGCTCTCCTGTACTCTCCTGATAGCGGTACAGGGAGGTACCTCACCACGGGTACTTCGCTAGCCAGTTCTTGCCTGTACTGGGAAGGGCTGCTCTGAACCTGAAAAAAGATAATACAATGAATTAGCTAGAACGTTAAAGTGTGGAGTTGAAATCGCAAATAGCTGCTGTCACATTTTAATGTATTTCTAATTTAATAACATAATTCACTTAAAAATAAACTGGATGAGTAGCAGGCCTAAAAATGCCCTGAAATGAAATGACGGAATTCACAACAAGAGAGAAAACCTAAGGTTAAACAATAATAGTGATAAAATACGGAGAGATAAAAGTCAGGAAGAAGTTTAAATATCCAGGAGAAACGATGTGCAATTACGGATGGAAATAGAGAGCATAAATGAGAAAATAACAAAGTTGGAAAAACTAAGCATCGCAACAGGAAATATTTACAATAAGAAGAAGCTATCCTAATGAAAGACAACAACACGGTTATAAAACCATTAATTTTGTACGGGATGTAGACCACATTTCTCCCTAGACTAGAAAAATTACTTAAAACTTAGAGAAGTATCAGGAAAAGATATCTCTGCACTCAAGAAAACACAAGAATGCTACAGGTTAAGATTCTACCTGGAAATATACAGAGAGAAGACCTGGAAACCGAAATAAGAATCAGAAGACTAAGTCTCTAAGGGCACGTAGTAAGAATGGACCAAGGGAGACTAAACAAGGAAGTATCTGAGAAAATCCGTGAATAGGATGGTATGTAAAACAAATGAGAGAGGAAACAGACAAATTAATAATAACTAACAAAAACTGCCAAGATAGAAAGAAATATGGAAAAAAATCAGAGTTCTTGTAAAAATACAGAAAAGCGGAAATGCACTGTGTGATCAGAAGAAAGGAAGTTAATTCATTTTTATTTTGAAGAGAAAGATTTCTCCTTGTCGGGATTCGAACCCGGGTAGTCTGCATCTCTAGTGCAACGCTCTAACCACTGAGCTACCAGGGGTCGTATCCAAGTCAGACAAATCCATTCTCTCCACCGATCCTATATCACCGTGTTCTCGCAATTTTTGCGATGTATATGATTTGTCTGGCTTGGATACGTCCTCTGGTAGCTCAGTGGTTAGAGCACTGCACTTGAGATGCAGACGATACAGGTTCGAATCCCGGCCAGGAAAAATCTTTTCTCTCCAAAATAAAAATAATCGCCATCAAAAGAGAACAATAAATATTTTATTTTTTGTTTTGTCGGGGTCTGAGAATTTTATAACTGTATAAAAAAGAATATTTTTTTTTTAACTAAGACTTACATGATCTATATTTATATATTTAATATTCTCTTATGTCCTTGCATATATCAGTTGACCTGAGTGAAGCGGAAAAATAAGTTGTATGATATAATTAAAACAAACAAACCTTGTAGTAAAATTTTGCGATAAATATTTCTACGAATGGGTCAGTAATTTTCCCGCTGTCTGTTTATTCATGAGAATGTAATTAGGGTGTAAGTACGATAATAAACTTAAATCACCTGGGAAACCTGAGAACTTTGCCTGGCATAGTTTTGGAATGCTTGGATCCGTTCTTCGGGAACTTGAACGAAGTAGACTCCTCGCTTTTCGGCGAACTCTGGGCTGAGGATCTCAGGAGCTTGTTGTTGTTGTTGGTTGTAGTTGTTGTTGGAAACATATTGTTGCTATAAAATAATGTATTATTGTAATTATATTATTATGAAATAAACACACTTAGCAATTTACTGTATAATATTACCTGCTGAGCTTGCTGTCCAGAGGTGATGGGTGCAGTGATGTACTGTACCTTCTGTAGGCGGCCATCTTGGAGGTACACGTGGTACTCGCCTTGTTGTGAACTTTGCTCTTGCTTCAGTTTTTCTGACAATTTGGCGTTTATGTCTCCCAGATTTTCAGTTCCGCTCTGTTAATTCACAATCATTCATGGTGAGGTATTCTATATACTAATACTAGATACAGTTGATTCAATTTCACTACTCACAACAGATCTTGGTGTTGTTGATGTTGTGTTGTTGTTAGCTTGCTTCAGCGGAAGAACTAGAAGAGCTCCCTGTGCCTTGGATCCAGCCGGAGTGTAGGCTACTTCGGCGGCCAGGCAGCATGTAGCAATAGCTAGTACGGTGAACAGGGTCTGGGAAAATATATGATGTTTGAAGTTTTCTTGTTTTCTTAATAATATGTATAGGAAATATAGTCGTTTATTAGTCTATATCTAAGTATTATGACTGTTCGGGGTCAGGAGGCGCACGAAGACCTATATCTCTTTGTTGCGTCGGCGCAGGCCGTTTCTGGACCGAAACTCCAGTGAGTATTTTCCAAGATGTGCAAACTACAAAGCGTTTGCAGATAGAAATACACGGGGATGGTCATCTCTCCTAACCTCGGTCGTTATTAGTTACCTCCGGGTTATCTGGAGGGCCTCACCTACCCGAGGTGTGGGTAATTGATAAATTTTGAGACCGGGATTCAAAATAAACAATATTTGGGTTTGAAAACGGATTAGCTTTTGCATGCTCGTTGACCAGCTTTTTCATCCGACCGTATATATTATTTAAACGTATATATTGTAGCCTGCAGTTTGCTACTCACCAAACTATTATATATTCCATTATACCAACATTTTTGTACCACAATAATTTGTACAGTACGTGAAAAAACAAAACAAGTATTGCATCAAAAACAAAACAATTAGTTTTACCGACACAAAATACAATATTATTATTTTAAATTTTAGAAATAGAAGTTCTGATGAGAGAAAAATAACCAAAGTTTGGACAAAATTATTTTTATGTTTAACTGATTAACTGAAGCCCCCCCCCCCAGATTGGGAACCATCATGCATTATACGAATGGATTTATACTTTGATTTATAACTGCTTCTTAGATAGCGGTTATTAAATAAGAATGATTTACTATTTTTATCATTTTTTAATATAAATTTCATTAAATATTTAATTAAGCTTATATAAGACCCTCATCCACCCTATCTTGTACCGATTGGAGCCTTGGACAATCTCTAAGTTGGATGAGCAAAGGCTCTTTGTGTTTGAGAGATAAATTTTACGCCGAGTCTAGAGTTCGCTGAAATAGGGCGAGAACTTTAAACGAGTAGTAATACTGTGCTCTACACACTGACAAGAGAACCGGGCATTATGAAAGTCGTCTACAATTGGTTGGACATGTCGGGAGGATGAACTGTATGAATCGAGAAGCATTGGTAGACCGAAACTAGGGCTGAAATATTGTCATTAAAATCTTTAGGTAACAATGAGGTGCCAGTGACGCGGCTGGGAAAGGGGGCTGGGGCCTCCCGGACTCCTGCTTTGCCCTCATTCCTGGGGAAGAAGCTCAGTTCGGGGACCCCAGGCAAATTGTAAATAGAGTATGAATGTGTACATTTTATTTTATTTTTATTATTAGTATTATTATTATTATTTATTTTACTTTATTATTTATTTTACTTTATTATTATTATTATTACCGCATTAATTAATTTCTGTTACCGCATGTATATGT
Organism: Arma custos; assembly: GCA_037127475.1. NCBI lineage: Eukaryota > Metazoa > Arthropoda > Insecta > Hemiptera > Pentatomidae > Arma > Arma custos. The sequence continues at coordinate 9,421,561 of CM073762.1, forward strand.
TTTTCCGCATGTATATATTTATTTATTTTATTTTGTTTATATTATTGTTTTGTTATGGAATGACTGTAAGCTACACAGCACTATTGCTTATTGCCCACAAGTGGCAGATTGTAATATTTCAATAAAGTGTTAATATATATAAAAAAAAAAAAGTAACAATGAGAAAACATATAAATTCACACAGAGATATATTCAGTATTTCATTAGGATCTCACATAAATTTCCTATCAATATTTAAAGACAGGTGAAAAACAGGGTAACTCATTTTTTTTCTCTATGTTTGGTAAAATATTTCTGATATACTTTTTACGGCAAAGACGGTGGCGTGGTCAAAATTGGAGAAAATAGAATTCAAACTTAAGTCCTTAAATGGGAAAAATTAGTTCATCTGAACATTTTCTGGGGAAAAACGAGCTAAGGTGGTTTTCCCGAGTTTGGCTCCAATCCTCTCAAACATCCTCTACAGATTTTCAGATTGACAGGGCCAGCGATCCGCATTGACGTTCATAAAAATAATGTTTGTTTGTTTGTTCATTTAACGTCACTTTATGCTGGTATGGCTAATCGGACGATGCTACAGTGGGAGCTCTAAATTTTGCCTATCCAGGTTTAATTAGGATAGGGATTTTTAACGAGTACCTGACATCGTACAGGCTCGGGACCCCCGTTTAACGTCCCTTCCGAAGGACGGCGTAAATAAGGATTTTTTACTCCCTTAAAAAATCCTAGGGCCACCTGTCGGGCTACGAACCCGCGATCTTGGGTTTAGTAGTTATAAAAATAATGACTGATGTGTGAGGACTGAACGTCCTGAACATTTAGAAAAAATTGAGTTACTGAGTGTAATCTTTATATAATGTTTACTCTTGAAGAATGAAGGCAAGAATTATAAAAACTCTAAACCACCAAAATATGTTTGTTATTGCCAGAACCCGAAAAAATCTTATTAATATATATTATATGTATATATATATATATATATATATATATATATATATATATATATATATATATATATATATATATATATATATATATATTGCCAGCAGTGAACAGTTACCTTCATGGTGTGCTGATGAGGGGATACTCGATGCCAGAGGTTGAGCCGCTCGCTGTTATATAGCAATGTGTAGCCCTTGGGATCCTCTGTTGTGAGAATAACAATCGGATCTCGACCATGACATCCGTCGTATATGGGATAGGGGATAGGGTCAGTCTATGTTTATTAATTTACGATATATAATTGTAAAAATAATAAAGGGGGCGGTGTAGCACAGAGTATATGGCGCTGAGTAACTATTAAAAAGGTCACGGGTTCAAATATTACTGTTGTAGATTAATTATTTAATCTACTAACAGATATAGAAAGACCATGTCTAATCTGCAGATGCTTCTGGGACTCACCCAACCTGTATAATATAATCACACTCAACAATGTAAATACATGTTCCGGACTTCCTTTACATGTTTAAAGAACAATACTTTTAATTAATTAGAATTGTCTTTTATAAATAAGTTTTACAATAGCAGGAAAAATTTAGAAAAAACCCGCTTAAAAAAAAAAATAAAAAAAGAAACAAAGAAAAATGAACCATAATAATAATTGTAATTTATAAATAAATAAAAATAGTACTAATAAAGTAAGTAAATATAATAATAATTAAATAGAAAATAAATACACAATTAAAAATAACTATAAAATAAATACAGATAACTAGATTATGATACCTACGAATAGTGATTTGTTAAGTGAGAAGTATATGTTTTGTTCCTTTGTGCGTGTACCGTCGTAGAGATACATATATATATATATATATATATATATATATATATATATATATATATATATATATTTATATATATATATATATATATGTATACATATATACAGCCCCGGTAAATAAGTGGTTAACACTAATTTTCTCCAAAATAAGTTTCCTGTACTTAGAGTAGCGGAATTGTATTATTTTCGTATTGAATAAGGGGCTAAGTCAGGGATTGGCTTGAAAAGGAGTTATTGTTTATATTACAACTTAATTTCAAGCTAAAGCAACGATATTCCACTTGCATCAATACAGTTAAATGTCTGAAAAAATTCGAACTAACCACTTATTAATTAATTTTTTTACCGACTTTTTCAATTAAAAAAATTTTTTTTTGTACAGGATTTTAAGGGTAAGTCTACATATCAAAACTATATATAAGGAACGTTTTGAATTCATCCCCTAAAAGTAAATTACAGGCTTCTAATGGATTTACAGTAGGTGTTTATTTATCGAAAAAATTTAAATTATATATAAAAGTCATTCATTCAAGTAAGTAAAAAAACCTTATTCCAGTCAAACATTTTTTCTTTATTTAAAAATACTTTTCAACTTATTCAGTCATTTTCAATTTTCATCTCTTATAAGCCCATTTTTTATTTAATTTAAATATTTTTTTACTTGTAAATTTGCACATTATTAACCTTTTAGTAGATTGTCAAATAATTTAAATTTTTCTTTTAATACTTGGAGTTTGCAATGTACTAAAAGTATTAAAAGAAAAATTTAAATTATTTGACAATCTACTAAAAGGTTAATAATGTGCAAATTTATAAATAAAAAAATATTTAAATTAAATAAAAAATGGGCTTATAAGAGATGAAAATTGAAAATGACTGAATAAGTTGAAAAGTATTTTTAAATAAAGAAAAAATGTTTGACTGGAATAAGGTTTTTTTACTTACTTGAATGAATGACTCAAGAATATGTACTCTAGTAACATAAACAAGAGAATTAAAATATTATATATAAATTTAAAGTGCGAATACATAAAAAATATGTATCAAAAATTTTTTACTAATTATATGTTTCTACACTACATTATGCAAAAAATTAAACATGAATATATTTCTATCTAATATTTAGAGGGTTACTGTTGGAGTTATTTCTATTTAAATTTTTTTCAGCATTAAGGTGAGTTGAGAAACTAACCACAAGTAATAGTCAAATAAAATTTAACTATAAAGGTCACGAGGTCACCTTGTTTAATCTTATTCACCGGGGATGCAAAAATAAAATATTTTTATTTTTTAAAGAGAAAAGATAGGCCCTCGACCGGGATTTGAACCCGGAACCTTTGTCTTACCGTGACATCGCTCTGCCAATTGAGCTATCAAGGTCCCTCCCAGTCGAGGACTAACCTTCTCTCTTTTTAGATCCTAAAGCCCCAGAGTACTCCCGCCATTTTTGCGATGAATACACTAGAACGAAGTTCTTTGAACATTAATTTTAATTTAGGATCTTATTGACTTTCGTCAAAAATGGCGGGAGTCCTCTGGGGCTTTAGGATCTAAAAAGAGAGAAGGTTAGTCCTCGACTGGGAGGGACCTTGATAGCTCAATTGGCAGAGCGATGTCACGGTAAGACAAAGGTTCCGGGTTCAAATCCCGGTCGAGGGCCTATCTTTTCTCTTTAAAAAATAAAAATATTTATAACTCATAAAAAATGACCAATAATTATAAAAAATTAAAAATAAAATATGTTTCAAGTAGAGGTCAAGAAAATTCTCTAATATAGGGAGAGCTTATTATTGCTAAGCCGACGTTTCGACCCACATTGCAGGTGTTCTTCAGGACTAGTTTGAGGTCTTCTCCAGCCTAGCGTCAACCCCCGCCCATTAACTAGCCCTGAAGAACACCTGCAATGTGGGTCGAAACGTTGACTACTTAATAGACAGTCCTCCTTGTGTAAGAGCATTTTCTTGGCCTCCACCCATACAATTATCTTCCTCATATGAACAAGGTCAACTAATATTATTCAACAAATAAAATATGCTTCGGTATTCAAATGGAAAAAAATTAAATTCATAGATTTGAAAATAAACCGATTTTTCTTTTGGAGTATAAAAATACAAAAACCTTTGCATAAAAAAAGCGTTTCGACACACGAGTGGTAATTTTCAATATATATGCTTTACGTCATCATTCAGTCAGCATAAATCTCTATCTGTAAAAAAAAAACATCTAAAAAATATTCGAACAATCATAAAATTTAACATTATAAAAAATGTTTATATAAAAACAAGAATTTTCTTAATACTTTATATCTGTCACACCAATATACATGGCATCGTCAAAAATCCATTGTATAAGCGTTACAATTTTTATATCATTGTTGTCCCTACAATAGTACATAGATACCTTTTATTTGGATATTAACATTTAAAAGAAGCTGAGTGAGCTCCAGCCATAGTCAGGCATTGCATCTAATAAGTAGAGCTGGGACTATCAGGCTAATAATAATGGCTTATTTATTGTGTTTTAATTAATACATATTAATTTTTATTTTTAGGTAAAATACAGACTCAAAACCAACTCCGTCAGATAAAAGAAAAAAAACACCGCCTGGATCCCTCCAAACGGCCTAACGCCAAAAGAGTGCAGTATTATAAGCAGGTTAAGAATCGGTCATACTAAGCTGACACATCTCCATCTGCTTTTAGGGCAGTTCCAACCAACCTGCCAAAGCTGCAACAATGTTCAAATAATTCAAACAATGTACAGTCAAGCATCTATTTGAATGCAAGAAATATGAAATAATAAGAAAAAATTTAAAAATAGAAACGTGCCAACTTTTCAAAAATGATTACGAGCTCCAGAGGACTCTGATGTACCTGAAGCAAACAAACTTAATCAATGAAATATAATAAGAGCAGTCGTCGCTAATGGCCTCAGAAGTTGAAGCGGCGTTAAATAAAATCAAATAAAAAAAAAATACAGACATTAGAGGTATTTTAGAACATTCTTTTTATTAAAAAATAAACCAAGCTATATTTTATTCCAATCGATTTTAGGACATAGAGAGAATGCATTGCAATACGATTCATCAGAGATATCATCTATAGTCTTATTCACAGTCTTAAATATTTTTTAAATATTCCAAATGATTTGGGGATGCATTTAAGATGATTACTCAAATTATTATTTTTAACTTTAATCTTAATTGGATTCTTTGCCAGAGATCTGTTGTGTGTTTACCAATTTTCTAATTATTTAAACCATCAATATATTATTCATAAGTACTCGTATATAGTGCACCTGGGTTAATCAAGCACCAAAGGAATTAAAATTAATATACCTTATTAATAGGATTTTACACAAGATTAATGATTTAATATATGCATTGCGAATTACATTTAATGATTCAGATGTAATAGAGGATTGCCATAAAATACATAACAGAACTTAAATTACGACTTTTCTGTGAAACAGGGGTAGATTAGGTCTATAGAGGTAGGTCTTCGATCTGGCCGGCTCAGGATCTTCTGGGCCCGGCATCGTTCGCCGAACTTCTTCCTCGCACCTTCCGGATGTTCTCAGAGAGTCTTCCTAAAAGTGGAGTCCTCGTTCCTCCCCTTTTGGTTATCTACTCACCCACTCTGCCCATGTGGGCAAACTATTCTACCTGAGCGAGCTACTTCTTGAGAAATCCCATTTTTATAATGCCGCCCGGTACGATACATGCTTTTGAACTATATAAAGCAGAAAAGACAACGTTATGTCCGAAAGTCTCCAACATTTATAACTTTCTTCAGGGTTTTCTTTGCAATTCCTGAGAACACCTTTTTTTCACGTTCATTTATTAAGAAGCTAATGCCGAGTTGTGCTAAGACAGGACGTAAAGTTTACGATTTCCCCGGAGACAGGACCTTGAATTACAAGTTTAACTTCAAACGTAAGCCAAGTAGTAAAACTTTTCCTTTACTTACTGAAAGAAAAACCTTCTCGTTTCAACCTTCAAGGGGAAAAAGCTTTTTGAAACGAATTGTTTCTTATCAGGATGTTTTAAAGTTATACGTTTTAATGTTACTGCTGAGACAAATAATAGCACTTAAAAAAATGATGCAGTTAGGAACATTACTATTTATTAACAAAATTTATTATAAAAGATACAATAAAATTTTTACGAATATAATATATAATGTATTTTTATGTATTTCCCGATTTTTTCAAAACTGCACTTGCTTTTGAACATAAAGGTTGTGAGTTTGAATCCCAGTTTCCTATTCAAGGATAATAAATTTATAAATAATAAAGATAATGAGTTTGAAAAATTACTGCCCATCGGTTGCACTCCAATAAAGTTCTATAGTAGGCCTCGAGGCCATCTTCTTTTCAGACGCCTCGGAGGGTTATCAGGAATAGTATGGGAAGCAAGTTGAGGGACTAGCGGATTCAAGTGTGTATGGAGCTTGTCATGGAAGGATAGGTATCTAGTTTGGGCCAAATCAGCAACATATGGGATATTAAGATCATGATGGGTGAGTTTGTTTGTGACATAATAAGGTGCATTGAGGATTTTACGAAGGATTTTGTATTGTAAGGATTGGATACGAGATGAATTGGATGTTTTAGTAGAGCCCCAAAGCTCAACTCCGTATGTCCAAATAGGTCTGTTAACTGTCTTGTAAATGAGTCTTTTGTAATTTATTGGGAGCTCTGAACGTTTGTCCAGTAAATGTTGAAGTAGGCGAAAACGTCGAGCGGTTTCTTGTCTTTTCAGTCTTGTATGAGGATCTAACATACTTAATCTCATATTTCATTTTCTGTAATATTATTTTTAAATGACGTCCCAAAATATTTAAAGAATTTATTATTATTATATATATATTGTGAAAGTTCTGTCATGAGTAAAATATTATTATTATTATTTAATTTTCATTTGCACCTGCGCAATTGCGCATCCAGCTAATTTGATCCAGATGTTTTTCTCTTTGCTATTGGACAGGAACATCGAGTTTCGGAATGAAATATCAATTTTTCAGTAGGTCTCTTTGCCAATGTCTTTTTAATCTTTTTTTATTAAGTCTAGGTAACAGGGAGTAGGAAAGGGGAAGAACGAGTGGGTTTGGGTGATATTGTGTCGATGAGTGGAATCTTATGTATTTGTTAGGAATATATGATTTTATAGTAGGAATGGTCATGTCATTGTGTATAGTGTGATTCGAAACATACCACGGTGCATTAAGAATTTTTCTGAGAATTTTGGATTGTGTTTAAAAAATATAAATAAATATAAAATATTAATTAATTTAATTTAAATAAATATAAACTGAACATTGTCGTATAAATATCCTGGACGTAGGCTGATAGATTTATTTAGGGATCTCCCAGCCTCTACAATGTGGGTACCCTTAAGTGGGATAAAAACCTGTCAGGTTAGTAAGTTGTGATATCGTCCAAATAAACTGTTGGTTTAGAATTATTATAGTCCCTACCATTTCCTAAGATGTTAATAAGCGTTCTGCTGATGTGTGGGGAAGTTTGAAACCAGGGATTGGCTAAGCCTTATTATTATTATAGTAGTCTCTACAATGTACTAAAGATGTCCTTACCAAGACCCGTCATGTGTTGTGGTACAATATTTTTTTTAATTTTTTAAATAAAATAAAGTATTATATTTGGGCCTTATAGTTTGGAGGTCATAACTACTTCCATAACTTGTAACAAGGTCCGCGAAGTTGATCTAATTTCGAGTAACAAGTGGAAGTGAATTTGGTAAAAAGGTTAGGAGCTGCTAGTTACTAAGAAGGAGAAACTTGCCACTCCGGTGACACTCAGAGCTTGAAGGATTACTTTAGCAACTTTCTTTCCTTCCAGCTCTTTCTTTATCACTTCCTTACACTCTTCGTTATTCTTCTTATTTTACAAGGTATAACATACGCTCATGTTAAAATTCCATATATGCTGATATTTTGTTAAACATTAACATATTAAAAATCGAAGTTTAACGACTATAAAATATTGATAAATATCAACTAATGATGCATAAAGTAATTGAGACAATTCTAAATGAAAAATTCCAACAGGAAAAACCTGTCATTATTTTACCATCATTAGAACATACGAACAATAAATGAAATACATCTATGCCACACTGAAGCAAATGGTTACAAATGCAAAAATAAAAGAGAAAAATAACCAAAAAAAAAAAAACTGTACCTCTACAACCCAAGAAGATTCATTGGTTCAGTATATGGTAGAGACAGTACTGTTTCTTGGGGAGGTGATTTGTCCTAGATACGCTCAACCGCCCGATTTTCTCCCCATATTTTGGGTACCCACTTTAGAGAGAATAGGTGTGTCCTAGGTGGGCCCTAGATCCAACAGGATCCATCTCTGGCCGCTAACAGACTAAATAAAAGTCTTACCTGCAGCGGGATTCGAACCAGGACCTTCGGCATAGCAACTCAGCGCTCTATCACTGAGCCAATCTGTTCCACTAAAGAAGGAAGAAATCAAATAAATAAGAAAAAATATATAATGAATATACATACATTTAAAAGCTTAATATGCAGAAATAAATATAAAAAATAAAATTAATAATAACAATTTTAAAAAGTGAAAATATGAAATAGTCCAAAAAATAAGACATAAAATGACCTTGTGTTCTTCCCAACTAAAAAATTTTAATCAGTTTAATCCATTTATCAGGTATTTCTTCTCGTTTCGATCGTGTTTTTTTAATAATAAATCCTTTATTGGCTTTAATGTATAACATTGTAGCCATTGAGTCTGGCCCACTTAGTGTTAATTTTTAGTAATTAGTAATTAGCATATCGTCACTTAATTACAGTTATTTTTATTTAAAGTTATATAATATCTACAATATGTAAATATTTTACAATAATTAAATAATCAACACTCGTTTAATAAATAAATAAACAAAATTTTTAGTCAGAACAGAACAGTATCAATTATAACAAAAGAATAACAATATTCCAAACAAATAACGCAAATAAGGCATATACCTAAGGAAATAGATAAATACAATACAATGGAATTGAAGTATTTAGGTACTAACCCGCTGATACTTTATTGTAACAGTTACCTTATTCTTTCTATACGTTACAATCAAGGTATTGTAGAAGTACCCGAAACCATAAACCACAATTAAAGCCCGGATTCCGAATTTTACATATAAACTGAAGATAGAAAAAAATGTTGTTTAATTTTTCCACGCTGTCCATAGTGAGTACATTTTGAAGTGATAATTCATCCTCATGCTGGACAATATATTTTTGCAGAAATTGTTTCCGTGTGTTAACAAAAAATTTACAATGCAATATTATATGCTTCAAACTATTGAATGTGGTCCCATTTCTTCTCGTTTCGATCGTGTTGTCAAATACTTTGACGTTTCACTGGCAAAACAGCTAGTTTATACAGGGCTTAATCTTAGACTGAAAATGTTTTTCTATACTGAGGTATTTATAGCTTCTGGGTCCGTGGGTGGAACCTATTCTTCCAATAATCTGACAGGCTGCTTTCTGATAGGCTGGGTTCCGACCGGGTGGTCCAGGATTTGAATCCTGCTGTAGCAGATATGTTTTTTTAATATGTTTACAGTCATAGATGGATATTTTGGGACCTACAGACTCCCCTGATTGTTGACGCAGCCTTTATAAAGAGTACACACTCTTTATCTATAGCTTACGGTAGAGAGTGATTTCCGATGATGGTGACCCTTCATGGGTTGATTGGTACAGGTTTTTATCTTTTTAATTGAGTAAGGTTTTTCCGTTTCGTGTATCCTGATACTTTTAAAGTTTTAACAAACTTTTTATTTGTAAAAAACATATCTGATTTTGCAAATAATAAAAGTACTGCGAAAATTCCAAATTTACTCGTAAGGGTTTAGTAACAGCATTCTGTAAGTATTCAAATGTGTATTATTTTAATATTAGAGTTAGTTAGCTTTTTCGTATTTTCTTTGTGAAGTTTCTTTTTACCTAATTTTACTTTTGAAATACAGGCGGTGTTATAATCGTGTGTTAGTTATGTGAGCGTTCTGTGGGCTTGGGCTGGTAACGGTCGAACGGATCTACTTTTGATTAATCAGATGTGGCTAATTACTGACCATTACAATGGCCAGTTCGTGTCTCATCAGTTCTAATGCGTCCATTCGATTTTGATAAAATTTCACTATCCTCTGCGAATTTGCAAGTCACAAAATTAGAGCGTTATTATAACTTTACAACAAGAATCTTTTACTGTCCAGTTCTTTGGTATTTTTACCTAGAATCGTTTGAATAACTTCCGAAAATTTGGCTTATTTATTTTTTTAACATAAATTATGGTGAAAATTAAATTTGAACGAGCAAGATCAATATAATTCACCCAAAATTTGCGCGAAATATGCCAGCCTTATTAATTTTTATACGTATATATGTTTTTATACTTAAATATGCTAGACTTATAAATGTTCTTTGCACGGGAGATAAAATATTTTAGTATAACAATTTCTCTAAATACCGTTTTTATTCTTTCCCAAAACATGAAAGTTGTTCATTAAACCGATAAACCTAAAACTGTAATGAATATAAGAAAAGTAAATGCCTGTTACAGTTTTTTGTGTTCTATACTCCTCTCTGCCTAAATATTCTTTAACACTAGAACTGCGAAGATTTACCATATACCTATTTCTACCAACCAATCAAAATTACCGGTATGTTTGTTTAATTATACAAAATAGTAAAAATTCAAGAAATAAAACTATATATTCATTATGATTGTAGCTACATAGCACCATTACTTATTGCCCACAGCAGGCAGATTGTGCAGCTTCAATAAAGTGTTTTCAAAAAAAAAAATATATATTCATTAGATAATTTAATTTTAAATAAAGTAAAATATAATTCACTCAATATATTCGTCACAATTTTTTATTAAAAAAATATTCAATGTTTATTCCACCTGCAACTATACACGGCAAGCAAGAATACTAAATTGAAATTTAATATATTACATATACACAAATTTACGCATGATAAATTGAAAACGTAGAATTTTTTAATCCCGGGAATCTCCCGGAATTATAGATGTATAAAAATTCCGGGAATACACAATATGTATTCATGATATTTTGATGACCGGTTCGTATAGTTAGGTATAACACATAGAGATCTCTGAAAATTATTAGAACGAAATAATTTATAATATTATTTAATAAAAAGAACACAAATTTAATAAAAAAATTAATAAATCATGACATTATCGTAAAATATTAAATAAGACTTAAAGAGGAAATATTATAAATAAATGATTTTGACCGCTTCGTAGTTCTAGTTTTATGTGTAACCATTCTTATTATAGTATCGAACAAACTGAGTGAGATATTATTACAGCATTAAATCATAAAATTTAAACTTTTCAGAAAAAAATTTAGAACCTACGAGGTTTAAGGTAAATCATATACGTATAATACACTTTATTGAAATATTATTACAATATGCCACTTGTAGTAAATAAGTAATAGCGCTAAGTAGCTACACAATCTTGTTTTTTTTTTTGTTTTTTTTTCCCTCCCCCTTCCTGCCATTGCTGGCATTGGCGGGTTGATACGTTGGGTATACGCACGCCCACCACTGCCAAAAAAGAACTCTTTATTTATTAAAAATCTTATTATACATACTCTCGAGGGGATATGTAATAGTAGCTATACAACCATACAATAAAAAAAATTAAGTAAATAAATAAAATAAAATAATAAAATAAAAATATATTAAAGACAAATCAAGCACCTGTTCATAATCACATAGCAAATGACGAACCTAGTGTTGTTTATTTGTACGTTTTTCGTAAAAATGAGTTTAAAGTACTCAATAACGAATTTCCTTAGGGAGTTGAGTATTAAAAACCTGCAGGTTGAGCGTGATAACGGATCTTTCGGAAATTTCTCTCATTTTTAATATTTGGAGCGAGATAGCTCAGTTACCTGAGATCAATGGATTGCTTTGCTGAATTTTGCCGGTTCATATCTGATGGATAATAAAGTATTGGATCTGTTAACTACCATAGGCGGATCCTCTGGGGTCTGTAGACCCTTCTGTGCCACAAAACCTATAAAAATTGGACACAATTACTTAGGGAAATATATGGATTGATTACGTATTAATCACCTCCCTGCACAACCATGGTCTTAGAAAGAGTTTAGTCTCAACCATGTACTGAACCATTCATGTGTCTTATTATATGATTGCTTGAAGGTCAAAGTAGATATTCATCACAAACTATTTTGAAATATAATCTCAAGCTTCTGTAATTTGAAGTTTTGAAGGCAGCAAGATTTTAAACACTCAGTAACTTTTTTTTTCAAAATGCCACAGCTGAAAAGCTGCAAGAAACACCTCAAGTAAAGGAAGAAGAAAAAATGAGAGAAACAGAGAAGACCCTCTGGAGCACTTTACCCATACCCACGTCGATCATACAAATTTAAAAATATACCATTTAAGATTAATAAGCAATTTGACATACGAAAAAAAGAAAGCAGCGAGAGCTTCTCATTGAAACCATTATTTAAGAGTTCAGTAAATGTAACTGTAGTATTTTAGTACAGAGTTGTACATTGCATAAACATTGTATTACGATTATTTAATTTACTGTCGCTGTCATTAATTAAAATGTTGTTAAATGTAATTAAACTAAAATAATGCTAATAGACATATATTTTCTTGTAATGTCGGTACTGTATTATTGATCAAATACTCAGTAACTGTCAGTAATTATTAGGTTCAGTCATGAGGAGATTGTCAAAGCAATTGATTGACAGACGGTATAACATTAGTGAGCTAAATTTGGAAGCATCTTGACCTGACCTGGGCTAATTAGTACTCAGTTAGTTCAAACTACCAATTTATTATCTATAATATATAACCGATATTATTTTTTATTGTAATATACGAAGTATTATGATAAGTAATACCCCAAACTTATTTCATATCCGTTAATCCATAAGCCTCGTTTAGTATTCCATAGCATCCATTTTGATTATCTCTGAATCCACATTATTATTCATTTCCTTGCGTTAGACATATGTACTTACATTAGTTCGTTTCATACATGGCTTAAAAGAAATCTCAGGAAATGGAAACATTGTATTTGTAGATCATTTAACATCAAGTAGTTTACTTCCATTTTTGGTCATTACATGATCACTTGTATCGGTACAATAATTGAAGGTCATAATGGATTTTTATTACAAACTATTTTAAAATATATATCTTCGAACTTCTGTAATTTGATAAATAAGTTCGCTAATGGGTAATTAAAATTACCAAATCCGTCATAAAATATTATGTATCTATAATTTATCACTCTATAGTTCATTCATTAGTCAATAGAGCAAATACTGGCACAATATATGCTCTGTACGCTTTTTTCCTAACTATGCTGTTCTTATATGATAAGATATTCATACAAGACTGAAAAGACAAGAAACTGCTCGAAGTTTTCGCCTTCTTCAACATTTACTGGACAAACGCTCTAAGCTCCCAATTAATTACAAAAGACTCATTTACATGACAGTTATCAGACCTATGGACATGCGGAGTTGAGCTTTGGGGCTCTACTAAGCCATCCAATTCATCTCGTATTCATCTCCTTACAATCCAAAATCCTTCTTAAAATCCTCAATGCTTCTTATTATTTCACAAACAAACTCATCCATCATGATCTTAATATCCCATATGTTACTGATTTGGCCCAAACTAGATACCTATCCTTCCATGACAAGCTCTATGCTCACTTGAATCCTCTAGTCTCTCAACTTGCTTCCCATACTATTCATGATAACCCTCCGAGGCGTCTGAAAAGAAGTTGGTTTTATTGGAGTGCTACAGATGGCGATCTCGACAAGTGTTTTTTGTTTTCATGTCATTGTTCATATTACCAAATTAACTTGTAATATTATTACACTTGTAAATATCAATAGATTAATCTAAAAAAAAAAACTATGCTGGACATGGGACATGTTAAGGAAACAGCAAGAATTTAAATTCTTAGCATTTTTTTTTTTATGTGTCAAACCTGAGGATTGATTACCTTATATTTAAAATGGAATTAAGTTGAATACATTAAATATCATTATTAATGATATTCCTTTTATGGTATCTATCATAAATTTTGCACATTTAATTAATTAATTGCAGTATTATATCGTTTCGTACATTGGAGTAGATTAAAGGAACTTTCTTGAAAAACCACAAATCTTAAGATAAAATTATGGTTTTTATTTAATTTTTAAAACATTGATAAATATTCAAATAAGTTAATAAATATAAATATTTTTTTGTATAACTGCATTCCTAGTAGACTGGAGCATATCTGAGTATCCTGGTGATCGCTTGAGGACTGTAAGAGTACACAGGCCCCCGGATGGGCTGTACCTCAGAGTACTGCAGCACTGCTTGCTGTTCACTAGCCTCATCAGCTCTCCTGTACTCTTCTGATAGCGGTACAGAGAGGTACCTCACCACGGGTACTTCGCTAGCCAGTTCTTGCCTGTACTGGGAAGGGAGGCTCTGGATCTGAGCGGGTGTGTCTTCTAGGGGAAGGTACCTCACGTTGACTGGGTTAAAGGACTCCTGTTGGACGTACTGGGCTGGTGCAGAAGCCTATTGATGCATAAAAAAAAAGTGCATAAGAAATACTGCATTTAGAACAATAAAGAGTAATTTGTAATATTATGTCTCACCTGGACGTTCTGGTTCTGTTGAGAAACCTGTTGAGCGTTAGCTTGCAAAGCCTGGATGTTTTCCTGAGGAACTTGGACGAAGTATACTCCTCGCTTATCGGCATACTCAGGGCTGAGGATCTCTGGGGTTTGTTGGTTGTTAGAGCTTGGAGCAGCTTGCTGCTGTGAAGCAATACGTATTTGAGATATGAGCAATAAAAATAATAAATTCTTTTAATGATATATTTTCAAGGATTTTTATGATTTACCTGCTGAGCTTGCTGTCCAGAGGTGATGGGTGCAGTTATGTACTGTACCTTCTGTAGGCGGCCATCTTGGAGGTACACGTGGTACTCGCCTTGTTGTGAGCCTTGCTCTTGCTTCAGTTTCTCTGACAATTTGGCGTTAACATCTTCCAGATTTTCAGTCCCACTCTGTTAGTTTAATGACATTATGAATGATTTATCGTGTAGATTTAAAATATAAATATAATTTTCAATAGCAATACTCACTGCGACAGATCTTGGTGTTGTTGATGTAGCGTTGCTGTTGTTGGCTTGCTTCAGCGGAAGTACTAGAAGAGCTCCCTGTGCCTTGGATCCAGCCGGAGTGTAGGCTACTTCGGCGGCCAGGCAGCATGTTGTAGCAATAGCTAGTGCGGCGAACAGGGTCTATGATAGAAAAATATTAATTAAATGCTAGGCTATGATAGGCAGAGGTAACGGTTAAGGTAGTCCTATATCCTGTTTTTTGTTTGATTTATCAATTAATAGATAACAAGTTATCTTTACAAATAATTTTTTTTTATAGTTATTTATGTTTTGTTTGTTTTTCTTTCATAGCCCTGAAGATGGCCTACAAAGTTGGTCAAAACGTAGGCATTAATAATAAATAATTCTTACTTATTTGGTGTTATTTATGACTGCACCCCCCAACTAATTTCATCCTTCATTAGATCTTCCAGTCACCTATTTTTCTCTTTAACGTAAAATAAATACATTTCAAGACCCGCACTGATTTTGAATGCATCTTGAAACAGTTTTTTCACTCTCAAGAAAAACCGGGTTTTTCAATTTCGATACTTAACACTTTTAATGATAATGTTTTATGAAGGGAGATAAAAATGGCGGAAAAAAGAAGTGAGAATCGTTCTAAAAAAACAAAATTAAATAGCGGTGATTAAATTTTTGGATCATAATAAACCTGGAAAACATAAAAAAACATTGAATTTTCCCTGGCTATAGCAAGAAACTTATACATTCACTGCAATTATGATAAGCTACAATCACAATTAATGCCCTTTTTAATTTTTTTTTAAATCATAATTTACAACGATGTGTTAATTTTATATTCAATTACTATGGTTTGTTATTTTGTTTATATTGGTTATTCGAATGTTTCGAATGTATATTATTTAAAATATTATAAAAATATGAAATAAATTGTACATGTATTGATTCGAGTGCTCCAATGTGGGCGTGAACTACATGAAATAAATAAATACTAATAAATAACCTGCTGAGATTGATCGTAGCTGATTGGTGAGAAGAGGTGATGTCATAAATAGGTCACGTTAGTTACTATACCACAGCTGCTTCTTACTATACAAACAGGTGTTTTGTGCTGAATAACTTTCTTTTAAATTTTAACAATAATTTCTCATTAGAAGAATGTAAATGTATTTGAAAGGAGCAAACCTGCTTTAATGTGTATGAAAAACATTTACCGACATTACCGATAGATTTGTCCAATTAGTTACTCCAGTGTAGCTATCGATACTTTGGCAACTATGATCATTATTGATTATAATCAAAACAAACTGAATATATAAATGTTAACTATTTACGTATATAATATTAAATTTTAATATTGAAAAGTAAAAAAGAGACTTTACATAAATGTTAAGACCGTGGAAAAATTCCAACGAAAAGCCTTAAGTCTCCAAACTAAAACAGAAATAGAAATTATCTGTCCAATATTTCACCCATTCAGGCATCCTCAGGGTAGAAAGAGAATAACAGCAAAACAAAACATGAACAGTGCACCCAAGAATATGAAATAAATAAATATAAACCGATATTAAAGAAATATCGATACGTCTAAAATAATTGAGTATTAATAGACAGTCAAAAGTTATACATAAATACAGTCATGTTTGCATAGATATGTGTATATATATATATATATATATGTATATATAAATATATATATACATATACACGTATGTATGTGTGTGTATATGTATATATTGCGTTGGTTTATACTACTTACCTTCATTGTTGTTAGTTGGTTGAATCCAAACTGATAGAGGCTATAGCCCGAAGCTAGGAATATATACTTGCAACTCTGGAACGGCCCTTGGGCGGGCCAAGTGTGTGAATATCAATGAGCTAATGGCCATCGTTCCAAGTTTAATTACAGGCCCTCTCAGGTATTCTCTGGGCAGTGCAGCTGAGGTCACAGTATCTCTCGAAAACTGTGTAGTCCCAGGCCAGTAAGGCTGAGGTCACAGTATCTCGAAAACTGTTTATTCTCTTAGAAATAAAGCAAAAATGAATACTATCAGATAGATTTTTGGCTTTACTGGACATTGCATGACTTTCACGAACAACTTTTATAAACCAGAGACTCTAAGAATATATTGAATTGAAATTAAAATTTGATTTATTGATGTATTATTAGTCTACTTTGGATAGTCTTTTCTCAACATCTTCCAGAATGGTTCTTTCAATTTTGGCCTGGCAGGTGTTTTCTTTGTACTTTTCCTTTATTAAGACTATCAGATTGAATTCATGTTTGCATTTTGGAGGATTTCCAGGGACACTATCATACGCTTTCTCCAGGTCTAAAAATGTAAGTTCGATGGCTCTGGAAACGGGTTGATGTTTCTCCAACCATTGCCTTAGGGTGAATTTATGGTCAATGCACGATCTCCTCTACTGTAAATCCAAATTGGTCTTCTGGACCTTTAAACTTATGCTCTAATTCATTTCTTATAGGTTTCTTATATTTTGGCAAAAAGGTATAGTAACACAGATTCCTCTTTACTTAAAATAAGTAACAAAGAACAAATTGAGTAATCAAGAAGCTAATACAAATAGAGATGGTGAAATACAAAAAATAAATAATAAGAATAATGATTATATAAAAATTGTTGATAAAATATTGTAAAGGTTACATAAATTAAATAGATAATAGATATGTAGTTGGGAAATATAGAATAAATTACTTATCATTATTATTTAAAGCTAATGTATGGAAGAGTTCACTAGTAAATTGTAGATAAGAGTTACCATACAGTAGATAATTGGAAAATTACAGAAGAGTTATAATAGACGGGGAATTGAATTATAGAATAGATGTAATGAATGAATTATAGAAATTATGATGAATAATAGAATATACATAACAAAATGGCAATGTTTAAAAAAAAAATTATAATAAATTTATTGACATTTACAACTTGTGGAGAAACTACCCATCGGTAGCACTCCAATATAGTTCTATAATAGAAGGTCTCGAGGCCATCTTCTTTTCAGACGCCTCGAAGGGTTATCAGGAATAATATGGGAAGCAAGTTGTGAGACTAGCGGATTCAAGTGTGTATGGAGCTTGTCATGGAAGGATAGGTATCTAGTTTGGGCCAAATCAGCAACATATGAGATATTAAGATCATGATGGATGAATTTGTTTGTGACATAATAAGGAGCATTGAGGATTTTACGAAGGATTTTGGATTGTAAGAATTGGTTACAAGATGAATTGGATGGTTTAGCAGAGCCCCAAAACTCAACTCCATATGTCCAAATAGGTCTGATAACTGTCATGTAAATGAGTCTTTTGTAATTAATTGGGAGCTTAGAGCGTTTGTCCATTAAATCTTGAAGTGGGCGAAAACGTCGAGCAGTTTCTTGTCTTTTCAGTATTTTATGAGGATGTTTAAAAGTTAAGTAGAGAAGATTAACATGACTGGGGATGATTAAAATTATGGAATAACAAACTACTTAAATCCCGTGAACGGGTGTTGGATCCAGTACACGTTAGAGACTGTACTATTTCATGGACAACGGTTCTGCAAGGAGGTGTCTTGTCCTAGGTCACGCTCAACCTCCGGATTCCCCCCCCTTATTTTGGGTACCCTATTTTTATGATATTTTATAGAGGCTGGGTGAGCCCCAGAAGGGTCCTAGATCATACATGATCCATCTCCGCCTGCAAACAGACTAAATAAAAGTAACTGCCTGCACTACCACTGAGCCACTCCGCTACCTCAACGAACTACTTATTAGGCCATAAATCAGAGTTGGTATAGGCACAATATAGTATCTATCTTGTACTGAACCCAATAACCTTACAGTTTACAGTCTCTCTCTCTCTCTCTCTCTCTCTCTCTCTCTCTCTCTCTCTCTCTCTCTCTCTCTCTCTCTCTCTCTCTCTCTCTCTTTCTTTTAATTTGTCTATTAAGAATTTATTTTAATTTTTTAAAAAGTATGGTTCCACACAATTTAAGTAAATAATAGCTTACACATAAAGGAATTTATAGTGCAGCGTTTATAAATTATTATTTTTTTGCTGTTGGATTATATTTTTAATTTCTTATAAATAAAAGTACATTATTAAATCGTTTAGTTATTCTGGTCACAAAGAAAACCTCGTAGCCTATTCAAGGAAGATTTTTGGCCTAAAACGAAGTTGAAAAAGTTCCGTTTCTTCCATTTAAAGTTGTTCCAAATGAAACTCCACTTGTTCGGGAGGAACCCCCCTAGGAAGCCCCCTATTCCGGGGTATTATAATTGTTGTATATTATACAGCCCTTTAGGGGAGGGACGGGGGGGGGGGAGGCTTTGGCTGCTCTTCCAGTTCCTTAAGTACTTTCAGTTTTATCGCGGGGATTACTGTAACATCCTCCTTTCTCTTTCACTTAACCCTTTGCCGAACCCACCTGCTTGGATAAACTGTTTCTCTCTCCAATGGCTTCCTATTTTAGTATATTATTTTCAATAATCGATTTAGTATGAAACAATTATAACCTACATCAAATTTAAGGTTATATGTTCCATGGATATATTTTGAATACAAATATCATACTTTTAAAAATCTGTATGCAGCTAGTAACTTTTCTCGGAGACTGCTCTATATGGATGATGCGTAGCTCACTTTTTCCTGAACATCTTGTTCAGATGAGCAAATTAACCGCAGAATCAATATTATTATTTTTATTAAAATCCATGCGGATCGCTGGTCCTGTATATCTGACTATGTAGCAACCTTTGGTATTTTTTTCCCAAGCACCGCTTGAATGAACTAGTATAAAAAAAAATAAAAAAAATCATCCCTTTTGAGGCATTTGAACTCGTTTTCTCTTATTTTAACCACACCATCCAGTTCTACATCTCTCCGAAACCGCTCTTATAACGTTTTGAGAAAAAAAAAATTGTTTCTTGTTTTTCCAGTATAGTCTTCATACGGTACGTGGAATAGGAAATCTCCTGGACGGTAATCGGAATTGCTTATCACAAACAACTTTTTCATTTGCAAATGGAAGTTGATAACAGACTCTCCGTAAAGGGACTTTGGCTACCGTCGACAGCAAATACATCCAAAGCTTTCAAATCCGACATAATCCAGTAAACGAATTCAATGCATCCTATGGTTTTAAACACCACCTGGCTTCTGGGGGGGGGGGTTCTCTTAGGTTTCGTTATATGATTATAAAAGAAAAGTGTTTTTTATAAGAGTTTGTATACCAAGTGACTAAATTTAAATTAAAATTTAAATGTTTTTCGTTAATTATAATCAATGATAAATCGATCAGAAAAGAATGTTAGGTCTTGTTCTTCAACTAAATACGTGGAATTCAAATTTCAGGTATCGCATATCCTTCCGCAGCACATAACTTCTTTCAAAGACTTCTCAACCTGTTCTTACCTGTACTGGCTGCAATCCCAAACGGATTCAATACTTGGAGACATTTCAAATATACTCCCTCTACATTTCATGCTTCCTTTGGCCCATTCTCAACTTCCAAGGAGCTTTTTGGTCTTCATCTTCTTTCGCATTGCACCTCTGATAGAACAATCCGTATCATTATATAATCAAGCATTAATATATAAATAAAAATAAATCATCTGTATGAAAAGTCGGTGGAACAACTTTGTAGTTGAGAGTGATCTCGGTCAAATGAGATCTCTAAACGATACCCTGGAAACAGCACAGCCTCTGCCCTGCAAGTTAGTCTGCAATGTACAAACTTTGTGGGTTGTAGTGGTGGAGATTTTTATTTCAGTATGAAATAGTAAGAGAAACTTTTTTTTTTTAATTTAATTTTCTATTTTCTATCATCATACAGGACGGAAAAGACAAGAAACTGCTCGAAGTTTTCGCCTACTTCAACATTTACTGGACAAACGTTCTACGCTCCCAATTAATTACAAAAGACTCATTTACATGACAGTTATCAGACCTATTTGGACATACGGAGTTGTGCTTTGGGGCTCTACTAAACCATCCAACTCATCTCGTATCCAATCCTTACAATCCAAAATCCTTCGTAAAATCCTCAATGCTGCTTATCATGTCACAAACAAACTCATCCATCATGATCTAAATATCCCATATGCTGCTGATTTGGCCCAAACTAGATACCTATCCTTCCATGACAAGCTACATTCACACTTGAATCCGCTAGTCTCTCAACTTGTTTCCCATACTATTCCTGATAACCCTCCGAGGCGTCTGAAAAGAAGATGGCCTTGAGACCTTCTACTATAGAACTTTATCGGAGTGCTACCGTTGGGTAGTTTCTCCACAAGTGTTTTTTGTTTTCATGTCATGTGTTCATATTATCAAATTTACTTGTTGTATTATAATTACCGTTGCAAATATCAATAAATTAATCTAAAAAAAAAAATCTATTTTCTATTGTTAGGACGAGATAACAGTTGGTAAAATATATGCGGGTGATACAAATAAAAAGAAGAAAATATGTATTGTTGTTTTATTTTTTAAAATTTTTATCAAAATATGTGGATACCGTAATAAATTAAATAAATAGATATTTTCAATAAAAATTCTTAGTATTGAGGAGCATATCTGAGTATCCTGGTGATTGCTTGAGGACTGTAAGAGTACACAGGCCCCCGGATGGGCTGTACCTCAGAGTACTGGAGCACGACTTGCTGTTCACTGGCCTCATCAGCTCTCCGGTACTCTCCTGACAGCGGCACTGGCAGGTACCGGACCACGGGTACTTCGCTGGCTAGTTCTTGTCTGTACTGGGAAGGGCTGCTAGAGGTGTCTTCTAGGGGAAGGTACCTCATGTTGATCGGGGTGCTTTCCTCTTGGTTGTATTGGTCTGGAGTTGAGGTCTGCGGGTATAGGAATAGTTTATAAGAATAATTGCTATTAGAACAAGTAACATAAAGTTGCAATATTATATCTTGCCTGAATGTTTTGGTCCTGTTGAGCGTTAGCTTGCAGAGCCTGAATCCTTTCTTGGGGAACTTCTACAAAGAACACTCTTCGCCTGTCAGCAAACCTTGGGCTAATGATCTCTGGGGTTTGTTGCTGGTTGTTAGAGCTCTGAGGAGTTTGTTGCTGTGAAGAAATACGTTAATGAGATTTGGATTATGGGCAATTGACAAACAGTTTATAATTGAGATGAAATTACCTGCTGAGCTTGTTGTCCAGAGGTGATAGGTGTGGTGATGTACTGTACCTTCTGTAGGCGGCCATCTTGGAGGTACACGTGGAACACACCTTGTTGTGAACCTTGTTCTTGCTTCTCTGATAACTTGGCGTTCACGTCGTCAAGATTTTCAGTTCCATTCTGTATATTTATTTACAATCATTACAATCATATTATTGATAATTTATTCTGTAATTGTACTTTATAGTATATTCGATTGCGACTCACAGCGACAGTTTTTGGTGTTGTTGATGTAGTGTTATTGTTGTTGTCGCTATTGTTGTTGGCTTGCTTCAGAGGAAGAACTAAAAGGGCACCTTGTGCCTTTGATCCAGCCGGAGTGTAAGCTACCTCGGCGGCCAGGCAGCTTGTTGTAGCTATAGCTAATAAGGCGATGAGGCTCTGGGAAAGAAAATGATTATATTAAATCAATAAAGGAAATAAGTGATAATAGAGTTACTTTAAATTAATTTGATGTCTATCAAAGCAGTATGTAACCGAAACGAAATAAACTTAATTAAACAATAAAAAATGTTTTATATTATTCAAATTATAAGGTTTATTCCTATTCTTTATCTTAATACTAGTGCTTGATATAATGCATAAAATGAATCTTCTGTTTCGCCTAAATTTTTCTCTGAAAATCAAACAACAAAGGCTTCTAGCCCGTGGACAGAGGTTTGTAACCAAAAATTGGTAGTATCAACATCGGGTCATCACGTTTGCTAAGTCTTGATATTTATTTGTTTAAAAAAGCAGCATGGAATTGCTTCTTCATACATAGAACCTATTATTATTATTTGTGGCTGTGAATTATGAACGCAAACTGAACAAAACGTCTTCCAAAAAATATAGAGAAAAAATATTGTCATCTCAGGAAAATGAAAGAAAAAATATTGCCCAATTTAATACCCGGGTTCGAGTCCCTGTTCTGGCCATATCTTTTCTTTTCAAATAAAATATTTTAAAAAAATTATATCATATAACAATTAAATAAATTATAATATGTTTATCCAAGGTCTGAGGGAGGAAGATACACAAGATAGAAGAAAATGGAAAAATTAATTAAAGTAAATTTATCATTAAAAATGTAAAGCCCCTTCTACGATATTTCTATTTATTTTATCTAATTGGACAAAATTCAAATTTATTTTTAAATACGAATAACACTCATCGAAAATTGTTAATACAGATTAGAAAATAATTGTTTTTGATTAATTGTATACTTTTTTAAACATGTAGCATCATCAAACTTGTATACAAACTATTCATTTATGCTAATATTATATTATTTGTATGAATACACATTTACATTAGGGAGGAGAATAAATATCTAACGCGGAGTTCTTGAGAAGCACGCCGGTATTAAATATTTTTTTAAGAATCAATTATGATTATTTGCGAGTTCCTTCATTACTTCGATTAAGCGTGGTTCTTCTGTACATACTTTTAGCACTATTATAACTATATATATAATAAAATATAACAATATTATTACCTTCATGTCGCGATGACAGCTATGTACTAACTGATACACTCGAGAACCGACAGCAATATATATACAGCCTCAATTGATGAGACACCTTGGTCCGATGAGATGTGCATGAATATCAATGCAACAACCGTGACTTATTTACGTCGCAGTTCTCTCTTCAGAATTAATAAAAGTCTTTACCTTCCGGGACAATGAATCACTTTCTTATTGATATAATATCTAATATTGTCAATGAGGTATGTTGAAGAGGAATGAACAAGAGTGTCGTACGTAGCACGTCAATGAGACAAAGGAATATGTTAAATATTAAGTACTCTTTACATCTACAGCCCCGGTGAATGAGCGGTTAAGTCGATTTTTTTTTTAAAACAAGTTTCTTCAACTTAGGGAAACGTAATCGTTTTATAGTCAAAGGGAATACGTAACTAAGTCTGGCATAGGCTTGCACAGGAGTTATTGCATACATCACAACTCAAAAGCAAAAAACTAAGATTTGGCTTTCCTCAACATAATTGACTCACTCAGGTCAGAATTCGACTAAACTGCTTATTCTCCGGGCTGCAGATATACACTCCTATGCATATAATTATTTTATTTCAATATTGAAAAGTAAAAAAGAGACCTTACATAAATGTTAAGACCGTGGAAAAATTCCAACGAAAAGCCTTAAGTCTCCAAACTAAAACAGAAATAGAACTTAACTTTTTTACTTTTCAATATTAATATATTTTGTGGAGTAGCCGTAGGTTCACTGGTTTCTTGATAATGATATTTTTTTCTTGCATTTTTACTTTCATTTTTTCATATGGTCCTTCGTCTTAAGTTTTGTGATGTTTGCTATTATTTATTTTTCCTGTGGTGCTTTTTGAAATTTGGTGAGTGTATGTTGAATTTTTAATTTCTGAAGTATCTATCAGCTGTTTTTATCTAACCTTAACCAGCTTGGGTCGAGTAACCTTCCTTATGATTCATTAGTTGCATTTGAGCCTTGGAGGTGGTGGGATGTTTCTTGGGTGTATTATTCATGTTTTCTTTTGCTGTTATTCTCTTTCTATCCTCAGGATGCCTGAACGGGCGAAATATTGGACAGATAATTTCTATTTCTGTTTTAGTTTGGAGACTTAAGGCTTTTCGTTGGAATTTTTCCACGGTCTTAACTTTATTTTATTTCATAAGTTCCGTTTCTAGAGAATATTAAACATGGCAATTCACGACGTTATTATTGTTCTTCGTTCTTCCGAAATTGTCTTCATACGTCCACTGTGTTCCTTCTTGCGTTCCTCCAATCATTTAGTTCCCGGGTCTCTGCTGTCTTGTTTTAAAAATTGTTTTTAAAATGACTATGTGAAACTTTCCCGCTAATGCCTAAGGATGAACGACGTTTTAAGGTATTGGAAAATATGGTGCTGCATAGAATATTCGGTCCGAAGAAAAGATGAGACCACTGAAGAAAATAGAATATTACACAACGCGGAATTGCGAAGCCTGCATCTGGTAAATATTATTCAGATGATAGCGTCGCAAAGTCAAAAGCAAACGTCGCATCTTAATGGGCCTGTAAAGTTTGTATATTAAAGAACTCCTGTAAAGTAAAGCTTGGCTTAGTAATGAACGAATTCCTAAAAGGTTAATAAGCGCTATGCCGACTGGGAAGTCTTTGAGGGGTAGACCGAGGCGTAGATGGGAAGATTGCGTTAAGAGTCATCTGGCCGATTTGGGTTTAAGTTGTGTAGTACTCGTAGTATGTCTTCAGGATTCACTTAATTCCCACTTATTTAAAATCTACTTAGGTTTTATTGATAATTTTTTCTTGTTTTTAATTGAATTTCCTGTTGTGAATATTCGCCTTGTCAGACTGTATAGTTCATCATATACGTTAAACTTCATCCTTCTTTTTATGAATGTGTCCGTTATTGTTTCTATGTGTTAGTAGATTTATATTGGCTACTTCCGAATTCCTTCACGAAAAACTGGCCCAAAAATTTTTCCTGATTTTTCTTTCCAGAATAGACTCTGACGTCCATACCTTCTTCTCCACAAAACTTTTGACTATTAGAACCCTAACAGATTAAAAATTAAATGCCATCTCTTCCTCGTCCTAATCACATATGACAGAAATATATATTATATCTTCAGCTACATTTTGATGTTATCGATTCGCGGTAGGATCAGCTGGAGCGGGCTGGCCACAGCGGGCGTCGCTTAATGAACGCGGCCGAAAAGATAATTTATTTCCTTCCTTCATTTATAGGTTTTCACCCGAAACTTCATTTCATTATGGCCAAATCGCATTAAAAATATTCACTCGAAAATAGATTAATACTTCATTTGATCTAAAATAAATTATTTATTATGTTTGCATTTTTCCTCGAACAAATAATCATTGATAAAATCTTATCAGTCAATATTTCGCCAATTCAAGCATCATCAGTATATACAACGAACAAAAAGTAACATGAAAGAAGAACGAGTACAGCACATCTCACATCAACAGTCCAAATATACTTGTCAATATACAGGCAGAAACCTTTCTCCATGAAGTTCCACAAACAACTGGGACAGAGGAAGATAATAAACGAACAGCTGAGGAGGTTATCAACTGTTCATCAGCTGTTTTTTTAATATCATTTCTGAACAGCTGTTCGTGTATCTTCCTTTGCCTTACATGTTTGTGTAACTGTGATGTCTCTATTTTATGAGTCCGTTTGGAGTGTTGATGTGGGATGTGCTGCTCTTTGACCTGATTAGAACTAGTGAAAGTTATTTTCCAGTATTTTCCGAAACTTAAGGATTTGTTGTTTGAAATTTTCCAGCTGCATTCTTGTTGTCTGTCTATTTTTGTGTTTTTACTAATTTTTTAAATTTATATTTTTTCAATAAAACTGAATATAAAAGCCTCTTGAAGGTTGTTAAAGGATTCCTCGCTGTCAACTAACGAGTTATTTTACTACCTGAGGCAAATAATTCATTTCTCCAATTACGAACTTTTACGAAGAAGTTCCCCAAACATTTTCGGGGGAAGAATCCTTTGTTGAATAAATTTTGTATTTATGTTAAATATAAACACTTCATGGCTAAAGTTGTCTCCTAACTTCTTGAAATTCAGAGCGGGGGCCGCTCCGGGTCCTCGAGAAGGAGAACGGGGAGGAGATATCGGGATAAAGTTCAAGACAAGCCCTAAAATAAGATATATCCCCGTAGCCTCAATGTTGACACTTTTTGTTGAGGCCGGCTTCCTCTCAGTTGCTACTTGTTGATTCAGGAGCCGGGCAAGAAGATGATATTTCTCGAATTGAATAAAGATCTGGACCCATCCATCTTTATTTTTTTTCCTCTTAAATTTATTTATAATTAACTGTTTTAGTATATATAAATTGTTATTTGGAATAATAATTGGATAATTAGAGGAATATCATTTCCGTTCCAAGTTTTTGAAGCACTTATAATGTTTCATATCTTCAGTCATCAAAATAACGTTTTCGAAAAACGTTTATTTAAAAATTATAATGCAATTGGGAAAAACCACAGATGGAAAGCCTTATGTTTCAAATCCAGTAATACACTCACTTACCAGTCGACGTTTCGCCTATTCAGGCATTATCAAGACACAAAAACAAAAAAGGGTTATGTGAATCACATCTGGAAGAAAAAGGTGCAATACATCCCAACGATCAACAGCCCAAACAGGCTCCAAACATGAGACAGCACCCCACCACCAAGACGTTCAACATACAACTGAATGTATTTGTTTATTTAAAAAATTAATTATTATTAGTATTTGGAAGTAGGGTAGGTCAGTGTTAGAGCGTTGTATTGTTGTGTTAAAAGTCCCGGGTCCGAATCCCGGCTGTTGCAGATAATTTATTTAATCTGTTGTCAGCCGGAGATGGATCCTGTAAGATGGGAAGACTCTCCTGGGGCTCACTCAGCCTCTATAAAGTGGCTATTCTTAATTAGGGTGGAAACCTAACGGTCGATCGTGATCTAGAACAAATAACCGCAAATAATGTAATACCAATCAGTTTTATAATTGTCGTGTTCATTTAATCTAACATAAATATATTAGTGTAATATGAGGGAATGCTTTGAAAGAAAAAATGAAATGTCAAGAAAATATATTTCTATATTTGTTTTATAAAATTTTTGAAAATTAGAGGAATTCTCGTTAATAAATTAAATAAACAGATATTTTTCAATATTCTTCTTAGTATAGAGGAGCATATGTGAGTATCCTGGTGATCGCTTGAGGACTGTAAGAGTACACAGGCCCCCGGATGGGCTGTACCTCAGAGTACCGGAGCACTGCTTCCTGTTCGCTCTCCTGTACTATCATGACAGCGGCACTGTCAGGTACCGGACCACGGGTACTTCGCTAGCCAGTTCTTGTCTGTATTGGAAAGGCCTGCTGGGGATGTCTTTTTGGGGGAGGTACCCCACGTTGACAGGAGTGCTTTCCTCTTGGTTGTATTGGGCTGAGGCCTACAGAAAAAGTAATACGGTATGAGATAAAATATGTACTTTCTTTTATTAATGATAGTCCATATGAGGGGATATCTCACCTGAAAGTTCTGAGATAGCTGTTGTAGGCGGTAACCTTGCAGAGCTTGGATACGTTCTTGAGGTACTTCTACGAAGTATACTCCTCGCTTTTCGGCGAATTCTGGGCTGAGGATATCCGGTGTCTGTTGCTCGTTATAATAATTCTTGGTTTTATACTGGTTCCAATTCTGTAAAATAATTGTTGTGCTCATCGGTTGATAGTAATGTAAATAAATATTAAATTGGTATTAATAACAATTGGCCTCTAAAGCAGAAGAATGAACAAGGTATTCGAAAATTAGGTGTTGCGTAGAATATTCGGACCAAAAGAGAATGAGAGCGCTGGAGAATATAAGAGATTAGACAAAGCGGAATTGTGAAGCTTGCAACTAGTTAATATTTTTCAAGTCACGAAGATTAACATTGGCATGTAAAGTTGCTGGGCTTAGCGAAAATTTCTGAACTTTTAAAAATCATCTGAGGGATAGACCGAAGCGTAGGCGGGAGGATTGCGTTAAGAATTTGGGTTTGGGTGTGGACGGAAGTTTGTAAGTTGGTGGTGTCGGCATCGAGCCTTCGGGTTCACTAAGGCTTATTATTATTATTATTATTATTAATAACAATAAACCTCCAATCTGACGCTGGATATATTTACTATCATGAGTCATTAAATACATGGTAAATATATTTTTTATAAATTTATTGTGTTACATGAATTTATTTTTATTTTCCTGAAATAAAAAGATTGCTTCATTCATTTTTTTAGCATTATAAAAAAGACGAATATTCTCTTTTTTTATTTATCGTAAAATTTTGTTATCTTGGTGTAAGGTTTTTTTTATTTTTTTTTATATAATGGTGTATATTTTTTTATGACCAAGTTTTCGTTGAAGGTAATTTTCCTGTTTTTTTTTCTTTTTATTACTTGCGATTTATTTCGGTAATTTAAAATTTAAATCACTGGTTAGATTCGTTGTTTCTTATTTTTTTTGTATCCCAATTTGTTATTTTTAAGGGGAATTGTTCCAGAATAAATATTTTTTTCTATTCTATTCAATATAGCTCACCGATGTAGAAGCTACAGGAGAAGGCTTAGGTAAAACCAATAGGCCTCTCTGAAGACCCGGAGTAGGCCAGCTGGCAACATCTCCCCCGAAGCAACCTGCCAAGTATGGCAACAGAACGATCAATACCTGAAACCAGTTGTACGGTTTTATTAAATAATAATAAACAATAATACTAATAACTATATATAATAATTCTCCTCTATAATATAACATAAAGCTACAAGGGCGACTGTAATATTAGCTGTCGGGTAAACACTGTTGGTAAAAACCGATGCTTAGGTGATAGGATTGGGTTAAATCCCAAGAATCAATGGGATAATGGCCGATTAGTTAGTATATTTCGGTTATATCTGTATGAATGCACTTATTTTACAAAAACAAAACAATATTTCGGGAGTATTTAGGCTATATAATATCTTGATAGAACCAATAAGAATAGGAATATGAGGGTTCTCATGTGGTCCCCTACGGTTTCTTAAAGAGAGTCAATATTCCTTGGTTATGCGGTACTTCGGAAGGGACGTAAAATCTGATCGAGTCAGATACTCCATAAAGGTCTCTATGCTAATTAATGTTGAATGGACAACGTTTAGGATTGTAGCTAGCCGACTGTAGCTATGCCTGTGAGATGTGGACTCAGCAAGTCCGATGCAAAAAACACTCCAATCGGGACCAGTCCTATTGGAAGACCTAGATATCGGTGTGGCGACAATGTACTAGCAGATGTTAGACAAGGAGGATTAAACATAGGCCAAGCTGCAGATAGACAATCCTGGGGCAAAATTGTCGAGCTGGCCAAGGACCGCTAGGCGTCTATCGTGCCACTAGAAGAAGAAGAAGAATACATACTTATATTATTAGAAAGGTCTAAGTTTTAAGCCGTATTTAGCGATTAAAATCACAAATGATTGTGTGCCTGCTTACGTTCTATTGAAATCCGACCTACTAAAGAAATTCTACAGAGATCACTGGTCGAGGGATGACTTACCTTCATGATATGGCAGCCGCCACCAACACCAACTGATGCTGATTGCAACTCCAACAGAGCAATATATAGCTACAAATGATGGCAACTCCCTTGGCCGTCTGTGGTGTTTGAATATCAATGAGCCAGTAACCGTGTGTTCAAGTTTAACTTGAAGCTCATGATTGGAATCGTTTATTTTGGCAATTATCAATATGACTGTTATATTAGTACATTATATTATATATATATATATATATATATATATATATATATATAAATTTTTTTTTTATAGGAGCGGAGTGACTCAGTGTAGAGCACTGAGTTGCCATGTCGGAAATACTGGTTCAAATCCCGCTGCGAGCAAGACTTATTTAGTCAGTTTGCAGCCGGAGATGGATTATATAGGATATAGGACCCCCCTGGGGCTCACCCAGCCTCTATAAAATATTATAAAAATAGGGAACCCAAAATAAGGTGGAAAAATCTGGCGGTTGAGCGTGACCTAGGACAAGTCACCTCCTTGCAAAACCGTTGTCCATGAAACAGTACAGTTTCTACCTTGTACTTAACGCCAGACCAATTCACAGTTTTTTTTTATGTATCTTAAGGACGATCTGGTGGTTAGCATTGTAACTCGCTGGCCCAAGATTGCAGGTTCACGCTCTGTAGGTGGTTTTGTATAAAAAATAAAATAAAATTACAATATTTAGTTGTAATTCTTTAACGACGAGCCAAAATATATTTGATAAATTTCCATTCATTATTATTTAGTATTCTGCCATCAACGCAAGGAGAGGGGTTTCTCAGTAATAGAGCCGATGGCCTCCGGTTCAAATCCAGCTGTGGCAGATAATTTATTTAATCGGCTAACAGCCACGGGTGGACCCTGTGACCTCCAGACCCTCCTTGGGCTCGCACAACCTCCATAAAATCCTGTACCAGTACAACCCATGATGGTAGTTTGTCCTAGATCACGCTCTACTGTGTTCCTTAATTAAGGGTACCCTCTTTATAGAGGCTGGGTGAAGACTTCCGGCATGGCGACTTTGAGATCCCATACTGATGCATTCCGCTATCTCCCGAAAATAATTAAATTTAGTACATCATTAATACAATTTGTCTTTAGTATTTTTAAACAATTGTTATTGCTCTATTCCTATATGTTCTTGCATGATGGTTTTAGAGGCTGAGCGAGCCCCAGAAGGATCTACAGAATCCAAAGAGTCCATCCGTGGCTGTTAAAGGATCGAATGATTTATCTGTCATACCCGGAACCTTTCCTTTAGGGCTCTACATCCTGAGTTTCCTGCTTCATATAATAGAAAATAATTACATAATTTTATATTAATTTACTTTTTCAAGACTCTAAATGAAAAGTGATGATTCAAACTACTAAGCCCAAGATCGCGGGTTCGTAACCCGGCAGGTGGCCCTAGGATTTTTTAAGGGAGTAAAAAATCCTTAGTTACGCCGTCCTTCGGAAGGGACGTTAAACGTGGGTCCCGAGCCTGTAAGATGTCAGGTACTCGTTAAAAATCCCTATTTTAATTACACCTGGATAGGCAAAATTTAGAGCTCCCACTGTAGCATCGTCCGATTAGCCATAGCAGCATAAAGTGACGTTAAATGAACAAACAAAAGTGATGATTGACTTATGGAGGTATAAAAACTATAATTAGCTGTAATTTTAAATAATACATTATTTTCTTAATTAAAACAGCTGATTGCATAAACCTTTTAATTGAAGCAAGGGTGTTTAATAAGTAATTAGACTTAATATTGACATTATTTTTTAAATATTGAAAGTAGGTTTGAGTGAGAATAAAGTTTGTCATAAAGGATTGTGACATTGGGCTCGGGCCAAATCAGTAAAAAATGGTGCATTAAGGTCATATGGATTATTTTATTCGTGACAAAGTAAGGAGCATTGAGGATTTTGGATTGTAAAGGGGCCTATACACGTGGAATGACGAAAATATTGAGGAGTCACCCTTCAGTATTTTTACACAATACACGATAAATATTACTGTCAGTATTACTCAAGTTTCTACTGCATACACGATCAATATTAGTGTCAACATTGAACTCAGTTCACAGACAGCTCGCGATGAGAACAGTGATCGTTTTCTCATGCAGATCTGTACCTACTTGTTTAATGGGCAGAGCGTGTTTAGGGATGGTGATCGCCATGGCATAGGAAAAAAAGAGGAAAAGACGCTTGTGGAATTGGCTATTGGGGAGGGATAAGTTCACCCATTTAAACTTAATCAGCGAGATTTCAGTTAAGAGAAAATCAGATTACTATAATTAATTTTGGATGAATGAAAACTTATTAAATAATTTATGAAATATGGTTTCTCCTCATATTACAAAATATGATACAAATATGAGGGCTACGCTATTTTGCTACGGGCCGAAATTTTGAGGATTTAAAATTTTCAACGCTAATTTCTACATCAGCCATCAGCCGGATTGCGATAGAAACCTGTGAAGTTCTCATTTAGACCCTGAAAAACTAGATTCAAGTAAATACAAATAGAATTTTAGTAAAAAAATATATTTTTACATATACAAAACACAATTTTACATATAAAATTAAGTTCCCCCTGTTGTTGTAAGAAAAAATAAAGTTTTAAGAAAAACACATAACATAAATCATTTAAAACTTTTTAAAAAGGTGGCTATGTTATCATTATTACATCGGAAATGGGTGATGCCGGGTTGGACTGAGGAGATATGGTGAATCATCACTCCTCAACATCTCACTTCAGTACATCAGTATCGCCGTTACACGATCAGTATAGTCAGATATTGTCAGCAATATTGACCCCTAAGAATTGTATAGGCCCCTCAAGAATTGGATACGAAATTCGATGATTTAGTGGAGCTCCAAAGATCTACTCCATAAGCCCAAATAAGTCTTATTATAGTCATGTATATGAGCTTTAGTGATTGATTGGGAGCTTAAAACGGTTGACAAGTAAGTGTTGAAGTAGCCTGAATCGGCGAGGAGCGATAACGAAATTCAAGTTCATTAAGAACTAATTTATTATTTTATTGCTTATTAATTTATATTATACATATATTTTTCAGTTTATATTATTAATTTTCGTTGTAGACTTGTGGCATATGCAGCCTCCACGTGTTCTGTAATCAGTTCAAAACGCTGTTTTAACATATGGTACAATCTTCAACAGATTTTTATTATTTACTATAAAAACATTGTATACTAAAATTTAATATTAAGACCGTGGAAAAATTCCAACTAAAAGCCTTAAGTCTCCAAACTAAAACAGAAATAGAAATTATCTGTCCTGAGGATGCCTGAATGGGCGAAATATTGGACAGATAATTTCTATTTCAGTTTTAGTTTGGAGAATTAAGGCTTTTCGTTGGAATTTTTCCACGGTCTTAACATTTATGTAAGGTCTCTTTTTTACTTTTCAATATTAAAATTTAATATTATATACATAAATAGTTAACATTTATATATTCAGTTTGTTTTGATTATAATCAATAATAATCATTGTTGCCAAAGTATCGATAGCTACGCTGGAGTAACTAATTGGACAAATCTATCGGTAACGTCGGTAAATGTTTTTCATATACATTAAAGTGGGGTTGCTCCTTTCAAATACCTTTACATTCTTCTAATGAGAAATTATTGTTAAAATTTAAAAGAAAGTTATTCAGCACAAAACACCTGTTTGTATAGTAAGAAGCAGCTGTGGTACAGTAACTAACGTGACCTATTTATGACATCACCTCTTCTCAGCAATCAGCTACGATCAATCTCAGCAGGTGATATTTATTCCTAAGATAAGTAGTTTATTCAGCAAGTTTAGTGGCTTGGAAAAAAACCCCGCTATCAATGGAAAAATGAAAGCGATAAGGTGAGGGGCAGTCAAAAAGAGACAATTGTTATTTTTTTAATGACAATTCTTATATTTTATTTGTAAGTCGTAAATTCAACGACTTAACCAATGAGGTGATAGAATAAAACTCTTGTGGATGCAGTTCAGAACTGTAATTAAAAAGAACATATTTACTAATTTATATCAAACAACTTTTACCTGAATCGTTTTTCTGAATTTTGTTTCGTTTAAAAGTTAAAATTGCTTGATCCACTTGAAATGAGACACCCTGTGTATATATATATATATATATATATATATATATATATATATGTAAGTCGTGAATTCAACGACTTAACCATTGAGGTGATAGAATAAAACTCTTGTGGATGCAGTTCAGAACTGAATCCACACAATAGTCAATATTCAGTAATTACACTCAATACTTAATTTCTACAATAGCAGTCTTTACAAAAGCAGTCTATAATGTCTATTATAATCTCGCTCACATCTGTCTCTGAAGGTTATCTCACGCCTATGTCATATGACTAAGTTTGGCGTCAGTATTCAAACTTACATATTTTATTTGGAATCAGATCAGTTTAATCTTACATTAACCATGAACTAGTCATTACAGCGGTTAATTATTCCAAGTATTTAATTATTGAGAATATACTTTGCAAAAGGCAAAGCTTCATTTGGATTTGGAAAATCAGAGTTAAGTGAGTCATAACTATGAGTTTAATTTTTATTGCGCAGCCGCAGTTGAACTATAACGACCGACCCTAAATAGGCTACTTAAAAATAATTGATCCTATCACAATAAAAAATTTTCTAAAGTTCATAATTCCCTTAATGTTCATCCCTCGTTGTAGTGGTTGACCTCCTTAGAGTGTGGTCCATAACTGTGGAGGAAACGAGGGAGCTCAACCAATAGCAATTACAAGGCTGCTTGCAAATATCTCAGTTAAAATTAAATATTTAGATTAAAACTAACCTCAAAGTTATATAATAAGTAAAAAAGTATTTGAGTTTTGAGTTATTTATTTGTTTTTACTTGCCCAGTCAGTACATATCTATATATCCATTCCATGAGATTATTTATCTTTACGATTCTTAAATCTATTTAAAATAGTTCATATAAACAGTTGGTGGCAGGTTGATTTTTTTTATTTGGGTTTATCGTATATTTGTGCACCTTCCATTTTGGTCAGCAGATCAAGCATAGTTTACTTAAAGGTCTTATTAGTTTTCTATAAAATATTAAAATGGAAGTGAAGAGCCATAAGTGGCATGAAATACTTGTTAAGGAATGTTTAAAATAAAAACAGGAACTACTCTCAAACAAAGGAAGGTTGGAGGCCAACAGCTGGAAAGGTTAGATTAAAATAACTAATACAAATTTAAAAAAAAATGCAAAATACGCACACCAAACTTCAAAAACCACAAAATAATGGGTGTATGGCTTTCTGATTTCTATCAAGGAAGAACAATAAATATCTGTTTTACTGTGTAACGCTCTTGGTTGCTGATCTCTCCGTGTTCAAGACCGGCTGTATGATTATGATTAGGTTGTGGGGCGATCAACAGCGGGGTTATTACGCCCCCGGCTGTAAGATATATTGTTAAATCTATTAAGATCTGTGATCTCGACATTATGTGATCTGGAGACCCTCACCCATTTTCAATAAACAGTCTACCCATAATGAAAGGAAAGATCTGTCAGATGTGATCGGTAGAATCTCTACCATGTACTGAACTCAATTATAAACGGCGAGTGATGAAGAATGGTAAAACAATGAATTGATTATTTAATATTATCCAAATAAATCTAAGATACTTTCTGTGCTATGCAAAAATAGTAAGGCTATTAACTGTTAGTAACTAAAAAAAATAGATACAGCATGATATTTGCATTTATTAAAGTGAAATCTTACAGGAAACGGAGCTGTTACAATAAATTAAATAAATAAAAAGTTTCCAAAAAAAATATTCTTCTCAGTATTCAGGAGCATATCTGAGTATCCTGGTGATCGCTTGAGGACTGTAAGAATACACAGGACCCCGGATGGGCTGTACCTCAGAGTACTGGAGCACTGCTTGCTGTTCCCTCTTCTCCTCCGCTCTCCTGTACTCTTCTGACAACGGTACAGGGAGGTACCTGACAACGGGTACTTCGCTAGCCAGATCTTGCCTGTACTGGGAAGGGAGGCTCTGGATCTGAGCAGGTTTGTCTTCTAAGGGAAGGTACCTCACGTTGACTGGGGTGCTTTCCTCTTGGTTATATTGGGCCGAGGTCTGGGGGAAAAGGAAAACGGTATAAGATAAAGTATATATTTTTTCTTAATAATATTAGTTTATGCAAGGGGACATCTCACCTGGAAGTTCTGAGATACCTGTTGTTGGCGGTAACCTTGCAGAGCTCGGATACGTTCCTGAGGTACTTCGACGAAGTATACTCCTCGCTTATCGGCGAACTCTGGGCTGAGGATCTCAGGAGTCTGTTGGTTGTAATTATTCTTCGTAACATATTGTCCTTGGGTATACTGAAACAAAGAGACAATGAAAGAAATATAATAAAGTGTAATGGATGAAATTTGATTAAAGGTTGAAACTTACTGATGTAGAATCCACTGGCGCTGGTTTTGGCAGGACAAGTAAACCTTTCTGTGTTGCTGCTGCTGGGTTGTAGCTAGCTTCTCGAGCGAAGCAGCTAGCCACGAGGGGCAGTAGAGCGATCAAGAACTAGAAGAGAAATTCACAATGATTTGTATGTAATTAATAAATATATCTTTAAACCATTTATCATTTTTTTTTATGGTTTCGAGAGTGTCATTAAATTCCCGGTCAGGACCCAGCCAATCGGATCAATGAAAGAATCGAAGGTCTCGCCCATCAAATATCACATCACTATTTCTATATTTCTCTCATTTATCTACATACGTATATTCCAATTTCGATATGATTCATTATTACTGTAGAGTCATGTCTATTTCTAATTTAATTAGCCTGCAGATATGGATTTTTGGAGAAGTTGTCGAATTTCCAGGGTTGAGCGAGTTAAAAACTCTGCCATAAGAGATAAAGTTAAAGGGGAAACGATAATGCACAAAATTGGGACCAAGCTGCCGCAGTGGTATTGTCATCTGAGAAGAATAGGCCCCGAGAGATGCCCGAAAATGATAT
This sequence comes from Arma custos, assembly GCA_037127475.1. NCBI lineage: Eukaryota > Metazoa > Arthropoda > Insecta > Hemiptera > Pentatomidae > Arma > Arma custos. The sequence continues at coordinate 9,458,851 of CM073762.1, forward strand.
AGATTATAGTCTATAGGATATATCGGATATATCCCAGAGGGGAGAAGAAAGAGTGGTCGCCCATGGAAAACCTGGCTGGAAGGAGCTGGAGAGGTGATGGCACTGGAGGAGATTCGGAAGATGGAAAGTATTGGCGACGAAATGTTCTGGGTTTCGGCATATGACGAAAGGTTGTAAAAGTCCGGAAAAAAACCTAATACAAGGAAGTAATACAATATTTTTTCATGAGAAACCACTCAATAAAGTGCATTTTTAATGTCATTTTGGTGTAGAGAAAGTTTTATTACAATTTAGTGCATGACAGAAATAACTCATATCTTCGAGTAAAAATTGAACATGTCTGGGTTTGATGTATTCAATACGACCAGGTGAAATAAACTTACCTTCATGATGATATTGCAGCTGATAGACCAACTGATAGCGACTAGACTATCTACAGAGCTATATATACTTACGACTTTAGAGGCACCCTTGGCAGTTTCTAGTGTCTGAATATAAATGAGGTGGTAGCCATGGATACAACTGTTTTGCACAGCGTCTTAGGAATTCTTAACTTAGCGCAAAACGTATCAGCACGCAACGAGGACAATGTCGGAGGTCGATGATCGAAAAGCTGTGAGAATTTTAAGCTCTGACCTCTGTTAATATTCTGATAATCCTTAATTACAAGTATCTTTACCGGATTCATGCAATATAATTACTAAAAATGCCATAAAATCTAATATTTGAAGTAAAAATATATCAACGCATGAAAAATTTTGTTCTAAAAATTCAGAAAATCAAAACAATGCGCAATAAAAATCTAAAGATGTGCAAAATATCGGTAATCAAACATGCTTATTATAAGTAGAGATTCGATTATTCTAATCAAAAATCTAAAAAGTGACAAACTAAATGCGTGTATTGAAAACTTGATGGTGCGCAAAATGGTTTAGTTAAAATTCAGTTAATCAAAAATTATTATTTTAAATAGAGATCGGAAGGTTCTTTACAAAGCTTAAAAAGATGATAAAAAAAACTTAACGAAGGATACAATTAGTCTCAGGGGTGCAGTCAACAATAACACTAAATAAGAAAAACTTATTTATTATAAGTGCCGACGTTTCGGCCTGCGGTGTTGGTCATCTTCAGGGCTGAGAATGAAAAACAGAAAAATAATTACAAGAACACTGCAATACTAAGGATTATAGAATAACATATGTGGTGAAATATAATAACATAAGTGGAGAAATATAATATAGGATAGATTTAAAAAGATAAATAAGGATACGGTGATGAAGTAAAGAAATATAAAAAGTAAGATAATTGAGTTAGTGATAAATAAGATACAAAATGAAAAATACAGAAAAAGTTACAAATGGAAAACTGGTGAGGCATACAAGTATGGAAAACTTAGTAAAATTAAAATTACAACAGATTTCAAATGTTTGATGATTTATGTGTGGTTAGTTACATAAATATGAATTATATTAATACAGAAATATGGTGTTAATGTAGAAGAAATGTATGAGAAGTAAAGATGAAAAATTCTAGAATTTAAATGATAATAAATTCTAAATATATAATAATAATGAATGCTATTACAACATGTGATGGATGCCATGAGGTGAAGGGAGGCATAGGTGTGGAGAATGGAAAAGGAGATGGCTGAAGGGAAGATATAATTATTAAAATGGGAAGGAACCAAAAAGATTGAGAAGTGGCTCAGCGAACTGTCAACTACGAGTGCATCTGGTCAACTGGCTTAAAAGTACGTTGCAAGCATTTATAAACTTATTTTATTTATTTATTTTTTTATAACACGGGGACATGGGATCGGATAAGAGAAGAGATTTGTCCTCTGCCGGCAGGCGGCCTTGGTGGCTCAAATGCACAGAGCGCTGTCACGGAGAGACATAGGTTCCGTGTTCGAATCCGGGCCGAGGGCCTATCTTTTATCTTAAAACAAAATGAATAAAAAAAAATAAAAAATAAAATATTTAAAAATAAAAACAAATTTACCAATAATTATAGAAAATTATCCTCTGTTATATTTATCCACTTTTCTATACTATATCTATTTGTTATTCTATAATTGTATATATTGTATATACTGCAATGTTCTCATATTTATTTTTATTTTTGTCCTTCTTAGCCCTGAAGATGGCCTACACTATAGGCCGAAACGTCAGCACTCATAATATTTTTTTTCTTATTTAGTGTTATTAATGACTGCACCCCTGAGACTAATTGTATCCTTCATTAAGATCTTCCAGTCAACTATTTTTCTCTCTATAAAAAAAACTTAAAGTTTGTTAGCATAAATTAAAGGGTTCTTAATTAAAATTATAAAACTTTTACTCGTTAATCCTCTATTGAGAGTCATAGATATATTTAATGTATGGCAATTACCTAAAAGACAAGTTATTTAATTTATTACTAAAGTAATTGGATTTTAATAATTTAAAATTAATTATTATTATTATTTAATTTTCAATTGCACCTGCGCAATATTTGTCTATTCTACTCTATTAAGAAATCAGCCAATATATAAGCGGTCATTTCAAAGGGTTACTTTGAAAGGGAAAAAAAAGTGACGTTACTAACAAAAACATTTCTGGATACAAGGTAGAAAGGTAAATGTCAGAAAAGAAAGCTTTGAAGAGACCAGAAAAGAACGAAATAGGCAGAGGAGAGAAAAATAATGCATGGAGAAAAGATTTTTTTTTTATAATAAAAAAAAATCTTAACCTTTTACACCTTACGTTGGATTCAACATAAAATTGTTGTCTAATATAAACAACTTAAAACATCATTCTACGCCTAATTATTGATCTAGAATTCAGTGGCGTTACTAAATGTTACTAAACCAATGTAGTACTCCTGTTCACAATATCGATTATTTTCAAATTATCGATATCTGTTGTTTTTCCATATTGTATCCTATATCCTATTTGATCGATAATCGATTTTTACATTTCATGAAACAAATGCAAACAAGCCATCTCTTTTCTTGGCTAGAATGCTTTTACTAATAAAATTAATTAACCAATTTTCCACTAATTTCAATTGAAGCTGGACAAACTCTCAATTCAACTTATTAAGTATAGCAACTGACTTTGGGATACAACACAACCAGCTTATTTTCAAATATGCAACCTATTAATCTACAGAAAAAGACAGAGTTTTTATACTGTTGTTGAATGATCATGAAACCTATATATTGAAAATGACCATTTAGGTCGAAACGTTTATAGAAAATAGATGTCACAAATGAATTTAGACTAAAGGTTTTTTTAAGTTTTTATACATCCACAGAAAAAAATAGATTATCTCTATATAAACAATATTTCCTTCTCAGGCCAAGGAAATTTCCGCTTTTCTATCTTGAACATTGGCCAAATTCATGAAGGAATTAAGCTACGTAGAAAGTATATAATAAACTAAGGAAAACGAAGTTAGCTTTGTGCTGAAGAACCTATAAATAATTAACTCCCTTGTAACATTATTAAACGAATTAATTTATTTATTAATTTAGCAGACCTTTGTAGAATATTTAATTTAATTTATATTTTTTATTCAATTAAATGTTACATTCTTAACACTCATATTTTTTTTAGGACAAAAATTAATATCACGTTTTACATTTTAAAACAATTGTGTCATCTCTGTTCATTTTTACTTGTATGTGCCGTTGATTAGTGTTATAAGATTTTACTATGCAAATATTCTTCTAACACTGTAGGTATCTGTAATTTTTTTTTCATTTTATAAGTACGTATATATTTTTCGTCCCTTATATTTTTAAATCTATACCTAATTTGTATTCTGATATTTATTTGCATAAATCAACACCTACATGATAGCAGTGCATGAATAGAATATGCTCCTTACATAATTGAATGGGATATGCATAATTAAAAAAATATATCTTCTTTTTTATGGTTTATTACAGAAAAGAGAAATACATAAATTCATTATAAACAGCTTTATACGTTTTCATATCTTTCTATTTCTACAATTTGAAAAGTTTTTATTAATATCTAGTCCTTACATCAATAGACCATTCCATAAAAGTGTTTTTTGACCAGGTGCTATTAAAGTCATTAGCGAGTCTCTCATATAAAATAGAAATGCATATAATAATAATAATAAAAATATTTATTTAAGAAATCATACAAATGCCATTTGTCACATATTGTGTTTTTGGTGTTCTTCGGAAAACCTCCCCTAAGGTATTATCTTGAAAGCGTTCATGGAGAAACCTGCCATTGAAGGCACTCCTAGCGTGGTTCATCTCAGTGTAGTAGATCCCTGCTCCAGAAATGTTTCAGCCTCCTTTTCGGATTATGTGGTAATGTGTCTGCCAGTAATGATTGTATAGAAATAAATATAATAAAAAATTTGTCTTTTGTCAAAAAATATTTAAAAATAATTACCATAACAATAGCTACTAATAAAAATAATTTATAATTAATACAAAATATGTTTTGTCCGGTTTCTAGGGCGATAATCACCATCTGCAGTTTTTTCGTTTTATACCAAATAATCTTGAAACGTTTATTGCTTGAATGGCATTAAAATTAGGCAACAAATTTTAATATTTTTTTTCTTCTGAGTTTTTTTCTGTCTACCATAACTGCGTTCCTGTTGTCAATTCAGCACAAGACCTTTAAATCAGTCCTTTAAATGATTATAAAAAAACTAGTTGATATTATAAAAATATGAGATAAGTATTTATATAAATTATTGATTCTTATAATTTTTTTTTCCTTTTTTTTAAACTGGATTTATTTGAATTTCATCTTCGAGAAAAAAAATCTGCTTCCAGTCAAATTATTTTATTGTTTTATAAAACAAAACGTTTCGACACTATGGTGTCATTTTCAATTATTTCTTTTTCTGCATTCCTTAACTGGAAAGTCAATATTTTTAAAAATAATTTTTAAGGAGATCTCTAGTCCTCCATAGTCAAAATTATATTATAATTATAATTAATTATACAATATAATTTTATTAAATTATACAATATAATTTTGACTATGGAGGACTAGAGATCTCCTTAAAAATTATTTTTAAAAATATTGACTTTCCAGTTAAGGAATGCAGAAAAAGAAATAATTGAAAATGACACCATAGTGTTGAAACGTTTTGTTTTATAAAACAATAAAATAATTTGACTGGAAGCAAATTTTTTTTCTCGAAGATAAATTATTGAATAACATAATCGTGAAAGGGGAGGATGATTAATGTATCGGAATAAAGGATACAATGAAGAATAAACGTAAATTTGCAAGACGAACAATTATTATTGATAAGGTTTTCTGATAAATAACAAGAAAATAAAATAAATAACATTTTTTATAATTCACATTATACAGGAGCATAATTGAGTATTATTGAGGAGAGGAACGCTCTAACCATTAATAAATATTACATTTATTTATTTATTAATAAATCGAATGATCTCTTTAAAATATTTAATTTATGATAAAATATCACAATGGTATTTCTAAAATGATTTATTTTATAATAAAAAATCGGTGCAATTTTGTTGATGAGTTATGACCATGAAAGAAATAGGTAGATATCTCTTTATCACTCATCAAAACTCTATCAGCCTAGCTTCAGAGCTTGTCACTCTTAATATCCTAATGCTATTCAAAGCTCACTAATAGATTTTCTGTTTTTCCAAAATGAAAATGTTTGAATTAAGTTATTTTTGAAATATTAGTGCAATATGTATGCAGGAAGTTATAGAAGTTCTTGTGCATAAACAGAAATATGAATCCCAACTCTCATAACAGTTAGTATAAGAATTTTTTAGATTCTACTACTTATACTTATTAAGTTGACTTTTTAGAGAATTAATCTTACTAATATTATAAATGTGAAAGTTTGTATGCTTGTCTCTCTTTCACGCAAATACTACTGGACAGATTTGGTTGAAACTTTACAGTAATATAGGTTATACATCACAATGACACATAAGCTATAGCAAGCGTGGATTTAGGGGGGACGCACAGGGGTACTCCCCCCCCGACAGTTTTTTAGGTACTGTAGAGAATCCATTATAGTACATATATAAAGGCAAATCACATGATAATAGTGGTTAAAATATCAGAAAGAACATGGGTGAAACTATTTGTTTTGATATCCTACTAATATTATAAATGCGAATGTTTGTTACTCATTCACGCAATAACTACTGAACGGATTTGGATGAAACATATAGAGTAAAATACGTTATACATCATAGGCTACAGCAAGGACTGATCTATCGCGGGGCACGGGGACATGTGCTCCCCCCCCTCGTTATAGTACATAATTAAAGGAAAATCAGGAACGTAGCATCTTGAAATTTGTAGATAGGTTCTTTTTATAGTTTAAAAAAGAATTTTGGATAATTCCACCTCAAGGTTTTCCCCTTTAATATAATAGGGGTTCAAAAGTTGTATAGAATCAGTCAGTTTTGATGTTAGACATCTGAAATTTTGGATGTACGAGTAACTTATATTTTAAAAAAATAATTTAGTTATTTATTTAAAATGATCTTTCACGAAACTTTACGTGGCAGACCGAATTCCACGCGAGCGAAGCCGCGGGCGTAAGCTAGTATTTCTATATTTATAAGTGCAACGCTTGAGAAATTCCTGGATCGCGTTCTTTCAAGACATTATTGGAAAAAAGGTGTGAGTGCAGTAGTAACAACCGGTGAAATGTGTGTTATCGAAGGAAAGTCAATAATCTATCGAAATACCGCCGCATTTTCGTTCAAGGATTTCAACAATGGAAATATGAGCCTTGCAGGTCAACCCAGATCAGGTTGCCCCTTAATGCAGCGTTGTGGACTTAAATCTTTACTATCAACAGCTGAGCTTAGCTTATACAATTTTTAGTGCATTGTTAGGTCAATAGAAACCAAGTGATTTAGCAACTTAACGATCCATCTGCGAGCCGTTCTTGTTTGACTAAAGAAAAATTACCGGAAAGATGTAACCGAGTTTTCCTTATATTGCATATTGCTCAGATATTCTACTATTTGATTTCTATTTAGTTAAAGGGGGAGCGGAGTGGCTCAGTGGTAGAGCACTGAGTTTCCATGTCGGAAATCCTGGTTCAAATCCCGTTGCGGGTCATGATTTTTATTTAGTCTGTTTGCAGCGGGAGCTGGATCGTATAGGATCTAGGACCCTCCTGGGGCCCACCCAGCCTCTATAAAATATTATAAAAATAGGGTACCCAAAATGTCCATGAAACAGTACAGTCTCTGTCATGTAGTGAACTCCAGACCCTACATGGGTTGTAGTGGTACTAGTTCTAATTCTACTAGTACTAGATCTTTTTTTTTTTTTAGTTAAAGATTCTTATTCATGTCTAATTATATTTAAAATATCTAATCTGAAATAAAGCTGCAGTTTTACAGGACTTATGTGATAACCTATGGTCATTAAGGGCTTGGTGAGATATTTAGTGTAAATTTGCGGATTTATTGTGAAATAGTACAGGAAAAATGCATATTACAATAAATTAAATAAATAGATATTTTTCAACAAATATTCTTTTCTTAGTACTCAGGAGCATATCTGAGTATCCTGGTAATTGCTTGAGGACTGTAAGAGTACACAAGCCCCCGGATGGGCTGTACCTCAGAGTACTGCAGCACGACTTGCTGGCCGCTAGCCTCCTCCGATCTCCTGTACTCTTCTGACAACGGTACAGGGAGGTACCTCACCACGGGTACTTCGTTAGCCAGTTCTTGTCTGTACTGGGATGGGAGGCTCTGGATCTGAGCAGGTGTGTCTTCTAAGGGAAGGTACCTCACATTGACAGGGGTGCTTTCCTCTTGGTTATATTGTGCCGAGGTCTATGGGAAAAGGAAAACGGTATAAGATAAAGTATATATTTTGTCTTAATAATATTAGTTTATTCAAGGGGATATCTCACCTGGAAGTTCTGAGATACCTGTTGTTGGCGGTAACCTTGCAGAGCTTCGATACGTTCCCGAGGAACTTCAACGAAGTATACTCCTCGCTTTTCGGCGGACTCTGGGCTGAGGATCTCAGGAGTCTGTTGGTTATAACTGTTCTTCGTAACATATTGTCCTTGGGTGTACTGAAACAAAGAGGAAATAAAAGAAATGTTATATAAAAAAAAACTAGAATGGATGAAATGAGATTGAGGAAAAACTTACTGATGCAGAACCATCTGGAGCAGGTTTAGGTAGAACTAGTAAACCCTTCTGTGTTGCTGCAGCTGGGTAGCTAGCTTCTCGAGCGTAGCAGCTAGCCACGAGAGGCAGTAGAGCGATCAAGACCTGCAAGAGAAATTCATAATTATTGTAATGTCATTTAACAATATATTTCTTTAATATGAAGGTAACGGAGTGGCTCAGCCGTTCCGTGCTGGGTTTGAATTCCGCCGCTTAACAGACTTTTATTAAATCTGTTAGTAGCAGGAGGTGGATGCTATGGAACCTGGAGCTAACTCAGCCTCTATAAACTGGGTGCCCAAAACAGGGGGGGAAATCTGGGAGCTGTGCATGATAACGGACGACGAAAAATTATGGTTCGGCATTTATTTGTTTGATAATTTATTAATTTCTATAAGATTATATTAATAAAAAAGACTAATTATTTCCATTTTTTAAAAATATCATTGACACGTTATTCTCGGGAATCATTAAAAATAAAGGTACACACACGTTATTTGGGAACGCTCAATTCGAGCTGCTGTGCATGAGGTCCCGGATTCAAATCCGGCTGTGCAGATAATTTATTCAATCTTAATACAGCTACGGATGGACTATCTAACTACCTTCCTAGGGCTCACGCAGTCTCTACGACTTGGGGGAAATAACCTGCGGTGAGCGTGATCTGGAAGAAATCACCTCCCTGCACAATCGTTTACCTAGAAACAGTACAGTCTCTACCATGTACTGGGCCCAAAACCATACATGAGTTTTAGTAGTACAGTTTTTTATTTATTTGCATTCACATTATTATTATTAGATTATTGATATATTTTTTTTTCTAAATTCCGATTTTAATAAATCTATTTGTTAATTATTTCTGGTGACAATGCCTACGGATTGTGGTATTGTTTCCAAGATCCAAGATGGTAAGTTGGCTAGAATTGAGACCAAACTTCCGAAGCCGATTCCTCAGTGGCATTGCTAACACGGCCAAATTAATCATCATCTATCTTTGTTAAGAAGATGGCGGGGGGGGGGGGGGGGAGGGGCGGCATTGTCTAACTATGAAGGGGGCTCAGTGTGTAAAGCATTGTGTTACTAATCTCTAGTTCATGGATTCAACACATAACACTCCCTCAAAAGAACAACGATATAACTCAAAAAAGTTGTTCTAGTTGAGTTACTAGTTTTTAACTAATTTTTAATATTTTCCCAAAATACAAGTTATTGTTACCGTGAAGTATATTGTAATACACTTTTTACAAATATTGTAGCCAATTAAATGTAAAATGAACGATACAAGTGACATTTCGTATACATCCGTTCAAACTTTACAAAAGTGACTCATGATTGTCATGATCAATACCTACTGTAAGACAATATATAAATGTTTATGATACGATATTACTAAAGACCCTAAAGGAATAAGTGGGAAACTATGATTGTAGGTTAATAACTTATTAGGCAAATAGGTATTTGTGTACTAAACCACCGCAGTTATATTGGCGTAAAGAGCAATCTTGTTCGCAAGCGCAAGCAGTTATAGTTTATAATAGTTATATTTCTAACAGCTGATTTGTTCTTGTTTGCTCATTTTTAGTGCTATAAAAATGCGTATTTGGGATTTGCCAAAAATAGATGCAATTTTATTTTTCCAGGAGTGAAGTATTTTACCGAAAAAAAACGAAAATGTAGCAATTCGCATGAAATGAAACTTTATTTTGGTCAACGTAACTTTTGGGGTGGTTAGGGGTAGCCAATCCGATAGGTTACTTTCTTTTTAAATGAATTATTTTGATTTTTACTTGTTCATGATATATTCCATGATATATTTATTCATTAAATAATAATTAATATATAAGTAAATAATATTTATTATTACATATTAATAATTATAATTATGTATTTTGGATATACTTTGTTTTTAAATGAATTCTTTTGATTTTTAATTGTTGATGATTATTTAAAAAAAATAAAATTCTAACCCTAATAGATAGATATAAAAACGTTATCCAAGATAACTGTTATAAAATATAATTGCGGTGGCGTTACAACACAAGTACCGGCAAATATTATCACCTAGTAAAATCCATTTTTAATTACGAAATTATGACTGATATAGACTGAAATGATGAAAATCAGCTAGGTACCGAAAATCTTTCTTATTATTAATACAAATTATTATGGGAGAAAGAAAATATAACTCATCTAGTTAAGCTTTGTTTATAGCTGGGCTAGTCATTTAGAGAAAATTTTATGACTAGTTAGAATAAACTTACCTTCATGATGATGTTGTTGCTGATATACCAACTGATAATAGTTCCAATATCAACAGAGCTATATATACTTGAAGCATTAGAGGCACCCTTGGCAGTTTCTAGTGTCTGAATATAAATGAGGTGGTAGCCATGGATACAACTGTTTTGCACAGCGTCTTAGGAATTCTTAACTGAGTGCAAAAAGTGACAGCACGGGACAAGGACAATGTCGGAGGTCGGTGATCAAAAATCTGTGAGAATATTTAGCTCGCTGATAAAATTCAGATTATCAAAACTTATAAAGAACAGATTTTTCTCAGGCAATTATTCCGTAAGTTATCGCTTCGAATTGAGTCACAACAAGTTTTAGCTTTTCATTCGTTGTCCCTTTTTAAGGGGATCTATGGGGAATATGTAGAATATATTTTAGAAATGAACGTTTCAACAAACATAATCATCTATTTCTTGATGAAATGTTTAACAAAATCTACTCATCGCCTATAATTAGGTTCTCTTTTCCATACTATCACGATAACTTGTAATGCTATATTGGCTTTACTGCCCAAGCTATGATCTCAGGGAAAAGTCAGATCCTTTGATCTGAATATATTTAAATATAAAATGGGATGCCACATTGAGATCGTTATTCTTAATATATAGTAATTTTATGTTATTAATAATTAAGAGACTTATATATACTCTTCTCCAAAGGTTAACGTAGTTGACTGAGCAATAGTTGTTTATTAAATAAGAATAATTATTGAATAACATTATATTTATTGGTGCTAATAATGGTACCAAAGATTTGAGTAAACTTATAAACTACTTACAAAGAAAATGGGGCGCTATATGTGATACCTCTGACTTCATTCTTCATCCTGTTAGTTATATCTTGAGTTGACTGCGTCTTCCGAACAACTTCCTTATCTTGAAAGGTAAAGGTAATAACCCCCTAAGGGTCATTTTACTTTATCTGGACCAGGCCCCCCCTACCATACTCACTTAGGTATATCTAATGCTTCAAATAGTCACATAAAGCAGTGTCTTTAGAAAATATTAAAAATTAAACAAATGAACTGCTAAAACTTATTGTAACTCAACTCGAAGCAACAGCCTGCGTAACAGATACATTTTCTCGCAATAAAAACTAAAAAAATCTATTAAAAAAGTGCAGAAAAGTTCATTACCTATATCATGGTATTTATATGCAAATTGTTAAAAATTATTGTCATGATAATGAATTTCTGTTGAAGAAATTGGTCCGGGTAGAGGCCACTGAATGAAATTCTCAAGTAATTTCAGAAAATCTTTATTGATAGCCAACGTTTCGACCTACGCTATAGGTCTTCTTCAGGGCTATATGCAAAATACAGACAATTTAAGAAAACGGTACAAATATATTAAAACATTTTAAATATAGATAAACTAAAAGAAGGTGAATACAGGAAAAAAAATTGATAAAGATGTACAGCAAGGTAATTATGAAGGTTAAAATGTAGAAAATAATAATAAAACAGAAAGCGTTGACAGTTAAAAAATTAAGGTATTACAGAAAAAAAATAAAAACTGAATATACAATAGGAATGTGAAATGATATGGGTAAATTAGAAAGTGATAAGAATTACGCACTAAAAATTATAGGTAATAAAAAATATAACGCATAATGAATAAAAAATATAAACACATAATGAATTTCGATGCAGTAAAAAAATCTCAAATATCTTGTAAAAAAAACTATCTTTGTATTATATAAAAACGTTTTTAGTGATCTCTGGGAGTTGTATGTTGAACGTCTTGGTGGTGGGTTGCTGTCTCAGGTTTGGAGCCTGTTTGGGCTGTTGATCGTTGGGATGTAGTGTACCTTTTTCGAGATGTGATTTATATAACCTTTGGTTTTTGTATCTTGATAATGCCTGAATAGGCGAAACGTCGACCGGTAAGTGTGTGTTTTACTGGAGAATTTCGAAACAGAAGGCTTTGCATTGGGGTCCGATTGCACTATAATAAAATAAAAAATAAAATTGCGGAGCAAAAAACCAATGTTCGCAAAATCGTACACATCGTACATACATATTAAAAGATTTTTATCCGAATTCCCTTCTAAAATAATCTTTAAAAAAATCCTTATATTGTACAGGAAAAAGTAATACGTATTATATTAAAGCATTAAATATATTTAATTATATAACAATTTTTCATTCTCCTAGCCCTTTGGAGACTGCTCAATTTACAAAGGGATATTGTGCTGATAATTTATTAAATTATGCAATATAATAAGGATAACAAAATTATCTTTATCCTTAGGAATCCGTAAGTAATTAAATAACCTGAAATATTATCAAACGATATAATTCATTACCAGGCCTCTGTCGAATATTTAATTTAATTATGTTTTAATTTTATTAAATGTGGGCTTGTCCTTTCTCAACTCCGGAGTTATAAATAAAATGAACATATCAGTCCCTAACCTCTTTTGAGCAACGAATCTGAATAATGAAATAGTACTTTATGGAAGAAGAATTTTAAATTTAACATCAATGTAAATTTGTATTTCTGTTTGCGATTAATTTTTATTTTTATTATTTTATTTTGGAGATAATTTCATATTCACCTTAATAAATAACTAAACAATATCAAAGAAATATTATAAGATATGTAAGAGAGGAAAATAGTTGACTGGAAGATTCTAATGAAGGGCGTGCAGTCAATAATTAGCCCTGAAGATGGCCTACACAGTGGGCCGAAACGTTGGCACTGGTAAACTGTTATGAAGTTTTTCTTATTTCGTGTTATTATTGACTGCACTTCCTGGCCAACTTTATCCTTAATATTTCGTCACATTTATAACAATACCGCCTAAGTACACTTTGGTCGATTATACTGGAGAAAAAAAAACCGTGCCGACAGTAGCCTTGGCAGTTTATTATCTATTTTTTATCTATACAATTTTGGAACTATTACTAAAAAGATTAAAGAGATGTATCAAACAATCATACTCTACCATGTTGCTAACCTTAATATGTCTGTTACAATTACTAACTCAGTTTCACCAAAAGTTGCAGATAGGTGGTATTGTTTTGACGATATGTAGGTTTTTTTTTTTGCTTTAAGAAGATCATAAAAAAATTCTTAATGAATTTAGCAAATAAATATAAGTAATATTTATTATTTATATAAATTTTTCTTTCTCTTTCTTCCTTATTGATACATCTCTTCTACCTTGCAGCGTAGAGATTTTGCGTAAGGAGCGCCACCTGCCTCTGTCAAGGGCTGCTTTCGTGGCTGCTGCCCATCCAATCCCTTTTTCTTTAAGCGTATTTTGGAGGATATTCTTCAAGGTCCCTCTTTGCCTTAACCTGGTTCTTTTTCCTGCTGGTCTGACCTCCATAGCTTTCTTCGCTGTCCGGCAGTCATCCATCCTCACTACATGTCCGAACCATGATGATTAAGGGGTTCAATTTTTAGTGCAGTCTATATCCTTTTGTTTTTTTTTCCGGCTCTTTTCGCCTTCCCCTCTATTTTCCTCAGGTACTGCATTTTCATGCTTTGAAGTCGGCATCACAATGCTTTAGAGCACAGGATTCACTTCCATAAGTGAGAATAGGAACTTATGTCGAACGGTAAACAACCAATTTTGTGACTTCTTTCTTACTTAAAAACTTTTTATTTAGAGCAGCGGCAATTCTCGCGCTGATTTCATCATTTAAATTTCCGTTCTCACTCATGATCACGCCCAAATACTTAAAGGTGTTGTTAAACCTGTTGAATAGTCTACCCATAAATTTGAATAATCATTTTCTTTTTCGTTCTGGATTTTAGCCAACACTTGGTATTGGAAGTACTAATGGCCATATTTCTCTTTGCCAATTCTTCGATCCTGACATCAAAATTTTTCTGTAACTTTTCTTCACTGTCAGTGATTATTACAATGTCGTCAGCAATCGTAAGCTATGTACATACATATATATATATATATTATATATATATATATATATATATATATATATATATATATATATATGTATAAAGAAGAAAGATAAGAATGATCTCAATAAAAGGAAGTATATCTCAAAAAGTCGAATAAAAGAACAAAAAGTTTTTTATTGATATTCTTTATTTTGAAGAGAAAAGATTTGTCCTGGCCGGGATTCGAACCCGGGCCTTCCGCATCTCTCCCAACTGAGCTACTAGGGCTCGTAAGCAGGCCTGACAAATCCATTCTCTTTATAAAAAAAACTATAAATAAAAAAATCTTGGAAAATGCCTTATTTTATATAAAATGAAATAATTTTTTTAAAAAATTCTAATTGACTAAAAATGTACCACTACAATCCATGAACCAATAAACCGCCATTTTTTCACCTGAATTAGGGTACCCACTTTATAGAACCAGGATTAGGTTCTGCAGGCCCTACTAGGTCCGTGATTGTTATAAGATTTTTACCAGCCAGAGCCGGATTCGCTTCTCAGCACTTTACAAGAGATATCCTGCTCTCTGAAAAAATGAATAATATTTCCCAAAATTACTACAAAACTCTATAAAGTTTTATTCCAATTTTACTTCTATATACAGAATTATAAAGTTATAGATACCTGGAGAATATATCGTTTTAATATTTTCGATTTTAAAAAAGAATGGTGTCTTCCTTATCACTCGATACTTATCCGTTTCTTTTAAGCCGGTGATCATATTTTTCATATTTTCGTAATTGCTTAAAAAATCCAGTTAATTACTTTAAATTAAACATCAGAGTTCATTAAAGTAATTGGAAATCTAATTTCGAAAGAAAATCTAATTTAAAACATGAAAGCGGTTAAATAAAAGAAATCTTAACTTGATCACGCAACGTGAAAGTTGAGCTGGAACAACGAGTCTACCTCGGTTTAGGGTTAGCAATCTCTACATAACTTAATTATAGAGATAATTATAATATTACTATATATTACTATACTTATATGTGTCTCTATGTAACGATACTACATCAATTGTTAAAATTTGTTGAATTCTATATATAAACATTGACAGATCATCATAAAATTTTAGGTATCAGTTTCTTAGGTTGTCACTTCGAGTTGAGTCACAAGTTTTATCATTTCCTTCTTAATATTACAAGAAATTAGAATAATGTTACTATGGACAAAATAGCGTAATTATAGGAAATGTCTATATAATTCAGTTAGCTTTTCTTTAAATGAAGAATTTTTTTTTAAAATTTATTTATTGATATCTACAACTGTATTACAATAATACAACAAGTAAATAGGCTAAGTGATACATAATGACATGATAATGACTAGTAGAGAAACTACCCACTGGTAGTACTAAAAAATTAATACATGATTGCCGAAATATACACTTTTTCCACAACTGCAATCTTTTTTCTATACTAGAACTCCAGAATAATTTTTATTTTCAAGAATATTAAAAAGGAAACGAATGAAAAGTTAAAGCTTGTTATGAGTTGTCATGACCGGAAGCGACAACCAGCGGAACTGTTACCATATTTAATAATTCTAAAGAAGTAATTAAACTCTATTTAAATTTAAACTTTTATAAAAAATGTAAAGGTGTTAAGGCGAAAGGAAGTGTGTAAAGATGTGAGTTTACAAATTTAAGCGTTTGTACTTACTTTGTTTCACTAATTTTATTAATGTTGTTATATTAAGCTATTTCTTTATTTTTTTTAAAAAAAGATGTTTTTCGGTCGACTGTGGTTGTAAAATGTAAAATTAGATCAGTCTGTTAAGTATATTTTTAATTCCGAAAGTGAAACTGTTTCAATTGCTACGGTAGCTCTCGTTATCATATTATGATATCATTGAAACCCGATTCACGTTTAAACTATCAATACTTTGTTTATTTTATCAAATGTTAATACAGATAAGGACGAGCGAGATAAAATAAGCTGCGAATCCTTGACCGCTCTTAAGCAGAAGGGAAGCAATTAAAGCGCTTGTCGGGGAAACGTGGACCGGAATTAATTAAGCGCGCTTAAGCGGCAAAAACCGGACTAAGAATTAAATATGCAAAATGGCCGTTCCAAATTTTTAACTCTTGGAAGGAGAGCAGATAATTGACTTAGCCTAAAGTAAGTCCTCTTCCTGCTTCACTCTCTGTCATTCTGTTGTTTTTTAAATAAAATTATGGCAGATGTCATAGCGGAAAAACAGTATATGTTTATGAATATTTTATTTTTTTATTCCAATCCAAAGTAAGAGTCGATAAGGTTAAGACTCAGCCAGGAAATACACAGGGAGATGAAAGGCCTGGAAACCGAAAAAATAACCAGAACTAAGATTTTATGGGCACATTGTAAGAATGGACAAAGTGAGACTTGAAGACAGAGAAAAACTGGCTAGGTACGGGAGGGGACAATACTGAAATAAATTAAAAGAAATCAATGGTCTTGTGGAAAATAAAGAAATGGTTGTGGTTAGAAGAAAGGGAGCAAAGGCACGCAGAAATGGTGAGAAAACACAGAGAGGAAAGAGAAGTAGTGATGTTCCCTTAAGAGGCCGTGTCCTGAAAAATAAGAAGAGTCAATGCGGATCATGTGGAAACTGGATATATCTTGATCATGCTAATTCAACACTCATTAAACAAACACTGTAAGCCCTCAACTAATTGCATAGAATCATATACTTCACTATCATCAAACCTTTTTGGACTTACGGAGTAAATCATTAGAGCTCTACTAAGCTATCGAGTTCTTCTCGTATCCAATCCTTACAATCCAAAATCCTTCGTAAAATCCTCAATGCTCCTTAAATTATTAAGGAAAAAGTAATCCATAATGACCTTATTATCACGTTTGTTGCTGATTTATCCCGAATCCGATGTCAATCCTTTCACGACAAACTTTATTCCCACTCAAAACCACTAGTCTCAAACCTGCCTTTTCGATGCTCGATAATCCAACGAGGCGTCTGAAAAGAAGATGGCCTCGTGACCTTCTAAGTTGAATTTGTTGGAAATTTTATTTAATACTACACATGGATAGATTCTCCACTTGCCTTTGGATTGGCGATTGTCATCCAAGACATATCTGTGGCGCCTAGGCTTAGTGGGCTAAGTCGAATTTTGTGAATTTCAAGCTATCTACTTAGAATCGTAATTTTTATGAACTTATTTTAAATTCAAGATTGGAGTATCATCAGCCCACGATTCACAAAGGAATAACCTTCATTGCAATGGACGGAACACTTAGCGTGTTAGACACAAGGGAAGAGAAAAAAATTACGATTCTAAGTAGATAGCTTGAAATTCACAAAATTCTACTTAGCCCACTATGCAGAGGTGCCACAGATATCATTCATGATTTTTACTCACTAATCTAGAATTGTTGCAATTTAGTGCTTATTTTCTTTATAATTTTAGATTTTCATTACATATGCAATATAATAATAAAAAAAGGCATTTAAAAATAAATTTAATATTTATTATGAGCGATTGAACTGCAAGAAACTGATAAATATATGTACTTATAAAATAGATTAAAACAAAAATGTATATTTTTGTTTTGAAGAGAAAAGATTTGTCCTAGCCGGGATTCGAACCCGGGTCGTCTGCATCTCCGTTGCAGTGCTCTAAACCATTGAGCTACCAGGGGTCGTATCCAAGTCAGGCAAATCCGTTCTCTTCACCGATCCTATATCCCCGTGTTCTCGCAATTTTTGCGAAGTATACGAGGAAGAATGTTCATTGAACATTAATTAGGATCTTGTTGACTTACGTCCTTATATTATTTACAATTTATTTTATTTTATTTTTTTATCAACTGTTATAATTTTTAAATATTTTTGTTTTGAAGAGAAAAGAAAAGAGAATGGATCTAACGGATGATATATATATGTATATCCTTATTATTTCTTTCCTATAATATATTTACATATATGATTAACAGTAAAAACCAGGGAAGCAATACCTAACACCATATACATATATATATATATATATATATATATATATATAATTCATATGGGATCTCGGACCCTCCTAAGGGTCACCCAAGCTCTTGAGGTCCTGGGGTTGAGGTTGATGTAGGACAATTCACATTTCTGCACAACCTTTGTCAGAAAACAGTTTCTACCATGTACTGAACTCATGACCCTACTGTTTTTTTTTTTTACAAGAGTAATTATATGAAGAAGGAAGAGGCAGTCTTAGTACGAGCAATAAAATGCACCAACGTTTACGATCAATAAAAATGTACTAAACATGTTATAAAATTTTAATCATACACATTTTTATTAATTAAAACTTAATTAATACAGTCAACCTATTTAATGTTCATTGACGTTATAAATTAATCAAAACATACTTTCGACCCTTAATTACAATTTTCTGTCCGTTAAAAAACTTTATAATTCCTATCAAGATGCTTGAGATAATTGGAAAGTTATAAGTGGACCAAGATAGTATCGTCTCACTGACAGCCTAAAATTAATTGAGGCTTAATTTTTTTTAAAAAGAACTTAGACCATTCTCATCCGTTCCAAGAACTTGCTTAATTCCTTTCTTTCTATATTTTACGTCAATAATAAACGCGTCCATCTTTACTCGAATGTAAATAATACTCAAATAAATAGTTTGAGGGTCACGAGGCCATCTTCTTTTCAAACGCCCCGGAGGTTTATCAGGAATTGAAGAGGTTACGAGGTTTCAAACTAGTGGGTTTGAGTGGGAATGAAGTTTGTCATGAAAAGATTGATACCGGATTCGGGCCTGTAAATTGTAGAAACTGAGCTGGTTTTTAGGGCAACGCTTATGAGGGGAGGTGGTTTTTCCTCCCAATCTAAAGTAGCCTCTTTATAGAGGCTGGGTAAGCCCCATCAGAGACTTTAGATCTTTATTTTTTTTATTTGTTTCGTTTTATATAAATGAAAATGTTTAATGAACAAAAATAAGATCATTGAGAAATATTTGAAAATTTATTTATCGATATTAATAAAAATCTTATTCTAAAAACAAATGATTCCTTGTATACCTATACATAGTGTTCATGTATGAAATTAAAATCTGTGGGTATATCAGATAATTTGTAATGATCTAAATTCGATTAATGCATATTGAAAATTTTTTTAAAAATTTATTTATTGATTTCTACAACTGTATTACAATAATACAACAAGTAAATAAGCTAAGTGATATATAATGACATGATAATGACAAGTAGAGAAACTATCCACTGGTAGTACTCAAAAAACAAGTTCAACTAAGAAGGTCACGTGGCCATCTTCTTTTCAGACGCCTCGGAGGATTATCGAGAATTGAAGAGGAAGCTAGGTTTGAAACTAGAGGGTTTGAGTGGGAATGAAGTTTGTTATGAAAGGATAGATACCGGGTTCGGGCCAAATCAGCAACAAAAGGGACATTACGGTCGTTATGGATGACTTTATTCTTAACAAAATAAGGAGCATTGAGGATTTTACGAAGTTTTGGATTGTAAGGATTGTATAAGAGAGGAATTCGGTGGCTTAGTGGAGCCTCAAAGCTCTACTCCGTAAGTCCAGATGGGCCTAATGATTGTCATGTATATGAGTCTTTTGTAATTAATTGGGAGTTTGAAGCGTTTGTCTAGTAAATGTTGAAGTAGCCTGAAACGGCGATTGGAGTATATTAATTAGGAAATGAATGAAAAGTTAATTAGTGAGATGACTTGTCTTGTTGTGTTGCTGCCAGTTGGCGAGTTAAGTGTTCATAACCAATTGTGTGACCAATAGGTGGGATTAGTTGTCTTGGTTTAACCAATTGCCTGTAATGGTTAATATTTTCCGATTGTTGTCTCTGTAATGGAAATAAAAAAGCTACAACATAAATTAAACTATTTTGATTTATTTTTTTTAATTGCTATTTTCATGGTAATTATTTTTAAATATTTATGATTTGAAGAGAAAAGATTTGTCCTTGCCGGCATTAGACCCCGGGTGGTCTGCATCTCCAGTGCAGTGCACTAAACCACCGAGCTACCAGGGGTCGTATCCAAGTCAGACAAATCCGTTCTCTTCCATAAATACCATAAAATTACCATGAAAATAACAATTAACAAAAATAAATTTTAAATAGGATATTAACGTAAGTCAACAAGATCCTAATTAAAGTAATGTTCAATGAACATTCTTCCCCGTTTATAGATCGCAGAACTTGCGTGAACACGTGGATATAGGATCGGGGAAGTGAACGGATTTGTCTGGCTTGGATACGACCCCTGGTAGCTCAGTGGTTTAGAGCACAGCACTAGAGATGCAGACGACCCAGGTTCGAATCCCGCCAGGGCAAATCTTTTCTCTTCAAAACAAAAATATTTAAAATATTTTTGGTATAGGGTGAACTTTATTTTTTAATTATATATTTAATGGTACCTAAATTAATAGTTGCCAAACAAGAGGGCGTGAAGACCAATGAAGGCGCGAGACCAGTTGAAAATAAATAAAAGTAATCTCACTAAGTTTTCGTTATCTTGTATCTTGTGATCACATAAAATGTTGTATCTTATGACCAAATACAATGCACCTTGTGATCAATTTTACTGCACCTTGTGATAGTGAAACTAAACATTCTGTTATCAATGTAATACTTCTTTTCATAAATACATACAGTTTATATTGCAAGAGAGGCGTGGAGAAGGCCTTCATTTGAACAAGGGAGGATAATACAAAAAAATTTGGGAAACACGGCTCTAAATGGAACCCATTTAGAAACAACAATTAAAGTTTTAAGTTCAATCAGGTGAACCAGATTATTTAAAATGTTGTATATATATATAACGCGCTGAGGGAGCGGAAAAGTTCAGTAGTAGAGCTCTGAGATTCAAATCCCGCTGCTGAAAGACTTTTATTTAATCTGTTAGCAGCTGGAGATGAATCCTGTGGGATCTTTCAGGGGCTCATCCATACTCTATAAATTGGATACCCAAAATAAGGGGAATCTGGGGGTTGAGCGTGATGTTAGGCAAATCACCTCCCTGCACAACCATTTTCCAAGAAACAGTACGATCTCTAAGTTGTACTGAACCCCCGACCCTTTCAAGGGTTGTATTGTTACAGGTTAGATATGTACCATATGTCATTACAGGGTTTCACATATTCAGAGTGATTTTGTAATCGTTTTTTAACAATAACTTCATCTTTGGGATATAAAGTATTACAAGTTTTACAATGCTATTGATATCTTTTATTACGATTTTAAAAACATATAAATATTTCCTCTAGTAGAATGCAGGAGCATATCTGAGTACCCTGGTGAGTGGTGCTGGATTGTAAGAGTACACAGGTCCGCTGATAGGCTCGACAGGTGAGAACTCTACGCTGGCCAGGTAGTCCTTGTACTGGCTGCTTACCTGCTGAGGTGGAGGGTTGTTGAAGTTGGTCTGTGCGTTCTGCTGGCTCCATTGGAAGTTGTTGAATCCCTGCAAGAAAGTACATCCAGTTAATGTAAGTCTCTCTTAGCGATATCGTAACTGCTGCGGTGCCGGTTGGGAGAGCTAAGTTGTATTGAGTGACAGAGCTTAGAAATGATTCTCAATCTTCCCACTCTAATTAAAGGGGTTGGAATAATTAGTCCTGAATGCCTTGAAAGGAGCAGCAAACAATCAATAATAAACTATTAATTTAAGCATAATAACGTTGATTAATGATGGAAAATAAAACTATTTATTCTAAGTAAATTCTTATAAGACGAAGTATAGTAACAAGCATTTGATGATGTTGTTGTAGGTAGGAAATAAGTTTGAACGTACTGAGAAGTTCAAATATTTTTAATTTATGATAAAAAGGGGATTGACCAATTCTTCGAAAATAATTTTGGCAAATATTGCATCAAATATTCGGTCCGAAAAAGGATGATTCCACAGAAGAATTTAGGGAATTAAATATCACAGGTTTACACGATTTTTATAATTGAATGGTTGCATTAAGCCATAAGCTTGTAAAGATGTTGACATTAGGAAGTTCTCTTTATTTTTTCTTTCTATTTCTATTTTAAAGGAACCGTTATATTAAATATATGTGTTTAAAATATATCATTTGGCGCATTGTAGTGTACCTGTGAAGTCTGAGAGCTCTGTTGAGAAATTTGTTGATTGTAGGAGTTCTTTAATTGTTGGATCCTTTCCTGAGGAACTTGAACGAAGTAGACTCCTCGCTTTTCGGCAAACTCTGGGCTGAGGATCTCTGGAGTCTGCTGTTGTTGTTGGTTGTAGTTGTTGGAAGCATACTGTTGCTATATGATAATCATTTGATTACTATATGTTTATGATTACAGTATTATACAACAACATAGTACATTATTACCTGCTGAGCTTGCTGACCGGAGGTAATGGGTGCTGTGATGTACTGTACCTTCTGTAGGCGGCCATCTTGGAGGTACACGTGGTACTCCCCTTGTTGTGAACCTTGTTCTTGCTTCAGTTTATCCAAGACCTTGGCGTTCACCTCTTCCAAATTTTCTTTGTTCTGGAAATAATTTAGCCAATTTTTATAGGGAAAAAGTAAAACTAGATAAATTAATCGATATACTTAGGTAACGATCTTAACTGGAAGAGTAACATAAAATTATTATTAGAAAATTCAATACATTCTATCTTCTTTCGTTTCTGATTATTTTTTTATTATTTTCATATTTATTTAAATTTGCATGTGATGTTTGTAGTTTGAATACAGTATTGTATATTAACACGTCGTTCCTTTAAAATAACGACATAACTCGTAATTTAGCATTTTTGAGTTAATCCTTCAGTAGCAATTGTACAATGTTTCCAATAATTACATTCTCTTTTCCATATTACAGATAACTTGTTGTAACTCAACTCGAAGCGACAATCTGCGGAATAATTACCCCCAAAAAATTGTCATTTTTGAGTTAAGCCTTCAGTATCAATTGTATTGGTTGAAGTTTCTTAAATTTCAGGACCAACATATTTGACATTCCATTTCCAAATGTATTTTTTAATAAAGTCATATTGTGAGTTGAATTATGTTCGAATTTGAATTTTTATGAGAATTATGACATAAGTTAAAATCAATAATGCTTCAAGCTTTTTAAAATTTTCTAATGTTTAATTAAAGAATTTTAATACCATTATTACAATAGGAATTCCTTGTAATTATCTTACATTCCATTTTCATGATGTGATATGATGACTTTTTTTTTTAATATAGTCATATTTTTAGTAGCAAAATGTTTTTGAACTTGAATTTATATGAGAAAAACGACATAAGTTAAAATAAAAAAGTTTAAAATTTTTGAAAATTTTCTAATGGTTAATAAAATAATTTCAATATCATCATTACAATATGAATGATTTTCTTTACCAACACCCAATTTTTTATCTTTTACACTAAACTGGTGTAATTTTGGCAAGAAATGAAATTTTAGAATACCTCTATTGAAAAATTAGGTTTTTTTGAGTCGTTGTTCTTTTGAAGAAGGAATATGTAAAATGAAAATTTAGTATTATTCTTTAAACCTAAGATTGACTAGAGTTCGATATATCACAATGCTTTAAAATATTTGTTTAAACAAATTGCGAACATTTTGTACTGGTACGTTATCGCTGAAGTGGGTAAATTTTTATGTTTTTTTTTTAATTTTTCTAAAAGGATTCGAAGTTTTTTATTATTTTTTTAACTTTCTTAGATGTAATTAAATTATCTTAAAATATATTTAAAATAAAGACTTTTGACTTGGGTTTTCACTTACGTTTCGTGGAGCGAAGGTTGTCGTGGATGTTGATGATGTTGGCCCTTGCTTTGGTAGAACAAGGAGGCCCTTCTGCGATGCAGATTGAGCGCTGTAGGAAACATGCTCTCCAATGCTGGCTGCTACAAGGAGCAATAAGCTGCACAGGATCTGAAACCAAAGTAACAAATAGTGATTTGAATTTAATTAAATTGTATTGCGAGTTAGGGATTGGATTCCTAGATAAAGGGCTCAAGTTTGAAGCAGAACATTATCTCTTATATATTGTCAGGATCAATATTTTTGGGCACACTTAGCCTCTTCAGTGATGTTTTTTAATTGAACGATTTCTTTTTATCATATATTAATCCTTACATGAATAGATTTTTGGAGAGCATATGCAATGGAAGACTTTGAAAATTTAAAACTAAATATAATTGTTGATGAATGGAGGTAAGGAAATAGGCCTGGAAGTAAATTACGAAAAAACTTATTAACAGAAAAAGGGGAGGTTTCGGGGATGGGGAGGGGGGATAACTAGGAAAACGAAATAAAGGAGCGATTAAAGGCGGGAAATGCTTGTTATTATTAGGTCTCTGCATTACTAAGCTAGCGTCTTTTGTCTCGAAATAAAAAAAAATCAGAATTTATAAAACTATTATCCTCCCTATTCCACTTTACGGAAGTGAAACGTGGCCACTAATTCCGAAGGATGAACAACTTCTAACGGTATTCGAAAATAAGGTGTTGTATTGAGTATTCGGTCCAAAACCAGACGAGACCACTGAAGAATTCAGGAGATTACACAATGCGGCATTGCGAACTATGCATACAGTCAATATTATTAAAGTTATAGAGTCGTAAAGGTTACAATAGCCTTAGTAGCGAACGAATTCCTAAGGTGTTAATAAGCGCTGTACAGACCTTGAAGCATCTGAGAGGTAGACCGAGGCGTAGATGGGAGGATAGCGTTAAGAGCTGTAAGCAGTTATTATTATTATCATGCTGTGAAGGAGGTTTGATATCGGATATAAGAGTTAATGTTTTAAATTTTATTATAAATATAGAAAAGTTTGTTTCAACGCAAAAAAAAGAAAAAGGATCGTTGAAACATCCATAATAAAAAAAAACTTTCATAACTTTCTGAAATTGATATCCATATTCCCCAGTAATTAGCAGAATTAACTAATAAAATACATGGCAACGAGGAAAAAGTTTCCTCTCCATTTAGTGATGATAAATATTTTTTCGAAATAAATTAGACTGAGACAGTAACGACTCGATACGAAATGAATTAGAAGTTCTAGAATTAAGAGCCGGGGGGGGGGGGCGGAAATGGAACGAGAGGAGCGTAATATTCCAATTGGACTAATGACTCAGCAACTTGGTCGCCATTCTCTTGTCCATTTTAGGGAGTACAAAGAATTGTACTTCCGGCAACAAAGGCCCGAGTTTGTTACAACTTTTTTAGAAATACTGATAATGGGCTTTTATATTTTTTTAAAAAAATCTTGTTTATAAATCCACAGTTAGAATTATTATTATTCTCATCAACAGAAACTTTTTAAAAACCATTATGCACAACAATAATAAAGAAGTTAGCGAACCAATTTTAAGATTCTCCCTTGAAGCTATCATCCCACCTACGTCTTGTTCCACCCCTCGAATGTTTATCAGCAGGTTCAGCGCTAGTTTTCATTTATAAAAAAAATCGTGAGTTACTATATAATTAGATTAGCCGAATAACTCTTCAAGCACATCTACAGTTACAAATTTTCGTCTTGTTTAACTGAAATTTTACGTATTTTTAAAAGCAGCGACATAAAAAACAATATAACTCAAAGTTTAGCATTTTGGAGTCAAGCCTTTAGTAGCAGTTGTAATGTTTGAATGTTTTAATTCAGGAACGAAATATCTGATATTAAATTTCCTACATTTTTTATTTTTTTGTTTAAATAAAGTCATATTCTCAGTGTTCCTGATTGAATTTAAAGTTTTATAGAAATATTGCCAGAAGTTAGAAAATAAAAAAAGTTTCAGGTTTTCAAAAAAATTTTAATTGTTAAGAAAACAAATTTCAATGCCATTATTAGAATAGGCGTGCTTTTCTTTACCAATACTAATATTTTTATTTTTTTAACAAACATGAAATTCTGCTTGGCCCTATTGAAAAATTAGGTTTTTTGAGTTATGACTTTGTTATTTTGAAGAAGCGATATATATTTTAAATATTTTTATTTTGAAGAGAAAATATTTGTCCAGGCCGGGATCGGAGCCCGGATCACCAGCTTCTCTAGCGCGGTGCTCTAACCAACTGAGCTAACCTGGCTCGTAACACGGCCAGACAAATCCATTCTCTTCACCGATCCTATATCCCCGTGTTCTAGCGATTTCTGCGATGCATACAAGGGAAAGCATTGAACATTACTTTAATTAGGATCTCGTTCCCGAGTTCGATTTCCGGCCTGGACTAATCTTTACGGCAGCAGCAGTTATATTTGCGTAAAGAGCAATCTTGTTCACATGCGCAAGCAGTTATATTTTAGAACAGCTGATTTATTCTACATTTGTTCTTGTTTGCTGATTTTTGTTTGTTACAGATTTCTTGTTTGTTTATTGATTTGTTCTAGATTTGTCGTTGTTGGCTTATTTTTAGTGCTACGAAAATGCGTATTAGGGATTTGCCAAAAACAGAAGAAGATGCAATTTTATTTTTTCAGGAGCGAAATATTTTACGGTAAAACCAAAAATGTGCCAATTCGCATGAAATGAAACTTTATTTTGGTCAACGTAACTTTTGGAAATGTTAATCAGGTGAAACTAAATACAGACTGTTTTCAATCCATATTAAACTGTACATCGGCCCATTTTCCACCGACATCCGATTGGCTACTTTCTTTTAAATAAATTATTTTGATTTTTAATTTTTCATAATATATTCCATTATATATTTATTTACAATAATATTTATGAAATAAATAATAATTAATATAAAAGTTAATAATATTTATTGATTAATGAAATTTAACTGTGCCCGCGACTTCGTCCGCGTGGAATAGTGATTTTGGGCCGCATTTTTAATTTTTAGGATACTTATTTTGCAAATAAAATATATACATTAAAATAAGTTTTTTTTTACAGCAAATAGCTTATTTAAGTATATTTTTATAAAAAACGTTTTCTGTTTTCCCATCTTTTGCCAAAACATAGAAATTTTGCGGGTTTAATACAGGTAGGCATGCCAAATAGAGCTGCCCATGGAAAAAAACATTTTTTTTCTAGATGAACACCTGCAACTTTAAGCGACTATTCTTGAGCTTTGTTTATTTTTAATGCATATGCTGTTTTCAGGGGAAACTGTACTCTTTTAAATTGTGAGAAACCCTTGGGGATGGAATTGTGCAAATTCCTTTCTTAGCCTTCATTTAAGATTTACTAAGAACCTATCTGCAAATTTCAAGTTCAGTGGTTTCTGCTGTGCGTTGACCGCTGGGTGTGTTAGTCAATCAGGTTACAGTTTTATATAAACTTCGCCTGTGTGGTGTGTTGATAAAAAGTAGCCCATTTCTTTTCCCAGGCTTTGAGATTATCCAAATCAAATTTCATCACAAACGGATCAGGACAGCCGTGAAACATACATTGTCACTGATTAACAAGCGGGACGGACAGAAGTTACTTTCGTTAACTGTTGTTCGGGTCAGTAAAGGATTAGTATGTAATGTTATTCAATTTATTAAAAAGGATTACTTAGTATAACGGTTTTATTTGTCTTACGGCAGCATCGAGAAATTAAAACTGAAAGCATTAGAATAATCTACATATGTACATAATCTACATAACCACCCCTATAGCGATGCTAACAATATTTAACAATTAAATTAAATACCCGCAATTACCTGCTGACAAATATCGTGCCTCCCATCGCAACGTATCGAATGTGAAAAAAACACAGTTTTTGTTTTCGACTTATAGCAGTTGCTTTAGGATTTATAATTCATATAAAATTCACATAGAGGCATCTATCAGTCACAAAAAACAATTTTGTTTTACAATAAGTTAAAATTATTATAAAAGTTGACTGAAAATCTATTTTTCGGCAACAATAAATTCAGCACAAGTTTAAGCACACAATATATTTTTCTAACCTTCACAGCTTCTCTATTAATTTTATATATCAATATATGATCTATGACTTCCTGATCACAATTTTACAATATTATTTATATATAACAAAACTCATTTTTGAAAAATTTGCACTTTACACATTTGTGAACTAAGGCATCGATATCTTCCCTGCCATTTCCAACTATCGAATCTGAAAATCGGTACTTTTGAGGAGAATTAAATGAAAGCAGTTTCAAGGTTCAATAAAAATTAAGCAGGTAACATATGTGAACAAAGGCATCGATATTTTGGAGGCAATATTGGCAATGGGTTATATCCAAAAACTTTTTAATTATATTTATCGTTACATTATGACCAAATTACACAAAATTATTATAAATTGTAGCCTATGTGTTATTCTGCTGTATAACTTATATTAATGTAAAGTTTCATCCAAATCCATTCAGTAGTTTTTCCGTGAAAGAGTAACAAACATAATATTAGTAGAATATATATATATATATATATAAATATATTCTGTTCAAGAAAAACTGAAACTCAAGAACTAATACACTATATATATATATATATATATATATATATATATATATATATATATATATATATACATATATATATATATATATATATATAGTGATATTAATAATATTTTACAAATATAAACGCTAATTTTAGTACCTGTTTAAATCCTTTTAATGAATCTATTGAATTATTTTCCCTGAAACACTATTTTATTTACACCAAACTAATAAAATAAATTAGATGTGATTAAAATATTAACAGAAACTATTATTATAACACTTATCACTTATCACTCACACTATTTGAAAATTAATTCAAAAATTTGGAATTTTAAATAAGTAATCTAACGGAGCACCTTCACTAGCCGGCACTATCCGGCAAACTAATGAGCGATGTTTTTGAAACAGAGATGTTACAAAGTGACAGCCAATCAGAATCGAGTACTCTATTATCCGGCCTAAACAAATCCGCTACTTCCTTTCTAATATTCAGTCAGTTTTCTGCTTTTCTCGAGTCTACATCACACGGTTATAAAATATTTCTTCTCTGAAATA
Organism: Arma custos; assembly: GCA_037127475.1. NCBI lineage: Eukaryota > Metazoa > Arthropoda > Insecta > Hemiptera > Pentatomidae > Arma > Arma custos. The sequence goes on from CM073762.1 coordinate 9,488,161, forward strand.
ATTACTTTTGGTATGTATCTGTATTCATAAAATATATCTGAATATAGAATATATATTTAAATTAATTAAGCTGAATTTACTGTATTTTAGATATAAATATATCTACTTCATAATTATAGCTTCATCACACAATAAAACCATTAAGGCAATTAAATATTTTAATTATAACTTATATTATTTTATTAATATTTTTTAATTTTCTGATATAGCAAATTTTAAAGGTAAAAATATAACATTCATATTAAAACTGAATAGAAGATATAGAAGTAAAAATAATAGGTACTAATATATTTAAAAACTTTAAAGAAATTTATTAACAATGAAATTAATTTTTTTTTAGAATATTGTTAGAAGTTTATTAAAAAAAAATTCTTTGCATTTTAAATAATTTGAGCTTATATCTATATTTCCTAGATTATATCATGGGTAGTATATTATTCTGATTTTGTTATTTTGTAAGAACAATTTTATTTTTATTGCATTTTATTTGTATTGCAAATATTTAAAAATTATCAATATCATAAGAATAATAAATTTAAAATAAATTATAATATAAAATTGACGTAAGTTAACAAGATACTAATTAAAGTAATGTTCAATGAATATTCTTCTCCTTGTATAAACCGCAAAAATTGCGAGAACACGGGGATATAGGATCGGAGAAGACAATGTATTTGTCTAGCCGTGTTACGAGCCAGGTTAACTCAATGGGTTCAAATCCCAGCCTGGACAAATCTTTTCTCTTCAAAATAAAAATATTTAAAAATGATCACCATCATAAGAATAATAAATATAAGATATGTATTTTATTTTGTAGTAAATTTCTTGTTTTTAAATGTTCTTCTGTAAATCACGGAGGGAAATTGTATATTTAGCGGAACTAGATATTTCATTTGTATTTAGCTTGAAAATGTAAATAGCTTACTAAGAATAATAAATTTAATTTATGGAAAAATAAAATATATATTAAAAAAATATTCTTTAAAGACTTTCTTTGTTTTTATTCGTTAAATTTACCAACTGTTCGACTCTATATTTTATGTTCTCTTCTTTCTCTTCATGTTCCACAAATTATCCTGTACCACTACAACCCATGAACGGGTTTGGGGTTCGGTACCTGGTAGAGACTTTACTGTTTCGTGGACAACGGTTCTGCAAGGAGGTGTCTTGTCCTAGATCACGCTCAATCGCCAGATTTTCCCCCTTATTTTGGGTACCCTATTTTTATAGTATTTTATAGAGGCTAGGTGAGCCCCAGGAGGGTCCTGGATCCTATATGATCCATCTCCGGCTGCAAATAGACTAAATAAAAGTCTTGCCTGGAGCGGGATTTGAACCAGGATTTCCGACATGGCAACTCAGTGCTCTACCACTGAACCACTCTGTAATATATAAATACACTTTATAATTTTATGTTTTTCTTTTCAGTAGAAGATTGAGAAGCTTTTGTTATATGTCTTATTGAAGTTCCTGCTAACTTTCTGAACATGAGTTCTATTTTTTTTACTTTACTAAAAAATATTACTCAGTTACATTAATGAAAACATTTGATAAAATATCACTAATTATTACATTAATCTAATCAATAATTAAAATAGTTAAAGCCATACAGAAGTTGAAGCCTCGCTATCTGTACCAGCAGTTGACTACTTCCCAGCTATTAGTTTTATTACATACTTACTTATTTTATCATAAATGAAAACAATAAAATGAATAAATTAACGAAAATAATATTAATAATCTGTTAATCAATATCTAGCACCATTGTAAAAAAACTATATACAGTTATCTTTTGTTGGTCCAATCTTAAGGTTATTCGCTAAGTTGAAAATAGGACTACGCAAAAGTTCTTCCTAACGATCCTATTTTACGATTTCCCGGCAATAACATTCTTTTTTCTTTCCCATTCTCATTTGGTTGTAGTCCCATAAAATTTTATTCCTTATAACAACCCGATTTCCCGGTTATAGAGTTCTGAATGATACTTTTCTTCGTTTTTGTTTTAATGGAGTATGTTTTATTGTATAGATATCATATTAAGTCGTGATAAGGGGACAGTAAAACGTTCTGAAACAAAAATATAATTAAATCCACTTACTTAGTTCATAGGAATACTTTACAACTGTGAAAGATAACTTATTTTATAACCTGCAAACCTTCATAGGGCTCACTCAGCCTCTGTACAGTAGTTACTCTTAATGAAGGAATAGCCTGGAGGTTAAAGCGTGATGTAGGACAAATCATCTCCCTCCATCCTATCCATTGTCCTAGACACTGCACAGTCTCTATCAAGTACAAAACCCAAAACCCATCACGGATTAGAGTGTTATAGATTTTTTCCAAGTTATTAAATTGTTTCATAAATCGAGTAGTTTTCAGGAATTTTAACTGCATAGCTTTTTAGAAAAAATGTAATGGAATTCATTTAAAATTAAAAGAAAAATATATTACATAAAAAAACTTTCCAGGAATATAAATTAGAAACGAATATAAAAAAAAATGAAATAAACCGGAAAAGGGTGAAACAAAATAAATAAATTTAAAAAAAAGATATTGTATCGCGTTACAGGCCATTTCGCCTTTAAAAGTGTTTTCTCGTATTTTCCTCGAGGATTTAACAACCAATCTTTAATACTGATATGGAAAATATTAAATATTGGTCTTAATGTTTTTTTATTTGTTGTTTAAGTGGATCATTTCATTTCTGTAAGAATATTAGTAAACACAATAATAATAACTTATCATGTTAGAGAAGAATTGGTTGACTGAAACTTCTAATGTAAGGAAGAAATAGATGGGGGTGCAGTCAATGAAAACATAAGTGTATACTTATTTATTATGTGCTGACGTTTCGACCTACAATGTAGGCCATCTTCAGGGCAAATATACCAAGCGGCGGTGAAGACGATCATAAGTATACACTTATTAAGGTGTTTTTATTGACTGCATCCCCAACTATTGACTATTGACTGCACCCCCAACTATTTCTTCCTTACACTACAAATAACTTATCATGTTTCAGTTTTCACTTTGAAAAAATGCCTAAATTGGGTCTAAAACTGGTATACGGATGTATAATATTTAGGCGGTCTGAAATGTTATATAGAGTTTCCGAAGTGGCCCGCAACATCATTAGGGTTGGCCACCCCTGCTCTAAGGCTTACGTTGTAGGAACATAATAGGATCAACTGTCTTATTTTTTGTATAACCCTGCAAATATCAACCCAATACGTTAATATCATTAAATGAAGAAAAATCAATTTTTGTTAAAAATAGGCACAGGAAGTGAATAAACTGAAATTCGTTTGTAACTACAGATCATAGTAATCATTTATATTTTTATATATTGTTTGTAGCTTCATTTAATGTCACTTCATGCTGCTATGGCTAATCGGAGTATGTTACACTGGTATTGCTAAATTTTGCCTATACAGGTATAATATCCAGCTCATTTTACATCTCCTCAAAAGGGCCACACAACAGAGGGATTTTTTAAATAGAATAAAAAATCATAAACCAGCTGAGTTTTTAATTTATTATTTATTGTGATTCTATCAAAAAAGACTTATAGGGCGAGTTTATTGCTGATTCAATAAAATTAGTGAGAATTGACATTAACCGAAATAGTGAAAACTTTCTAAGAAATAGAAAATATAAGTAAAGAGATCTTATTGTTAATTATATTAATATAAGAGTCGAACTAAATGGGTCGAAACTGAATATCTTTTAAATATCAGCTACAGAATTGAAATGTGTGTTTTCTCAAGACTTTCGTTTAAAAAATGTTTTCAAGAAACCAAAATGAGTTTCTACTAGCATCACTAAGAAGGAGAGAGAACTATAAAGCTAAACTAATGGCTAAGCAAATAGCATTCTGACGAGCAACCGCAGAAATATCAAAGAGCAAAGAAAAAAAATGAAGTAATCAGAGAATGAAAAGAAGAAAGAAAGAGAAAATTATCTTGGAACAGATAGAGAGAACAAAACGCTAGGCAGAAGAATGGTAAGAGCTAGTGTATGGGTGGAATTAATGAAAGAAAACGATTTAGGTGAGAAAAGGAATATAAAACAATGCAAGAATTTCTTGCTCATGAGATAAGAATGTAATGAACTTTGTATATATATATATATATATATATATATATATATATATATATATATATATATCTGATTGCTCGATACAAAGTTCATTACATTCTTATCTCATGAGCAAGAAATTCTTGCATTGTTTTATATTCCTTTTCTCACCTAAATCGTTTTCTTTCATTAATTCCACCCATACGCTGCTCTTATATATATATATATATATATATATATATATATAAGAGCAGAAAATATATATATATATATATATATAAGAAAATATATATATATATATATATATATATATATATATAAACAATAAGAATAAGACATAATAATTTAAATATTGAATATATGACTGAATTAATAAATGAATAATTCAAAAGAAATTACAGAATGAGATAATGTCCGAACTACAGAAATATAACTTCAAAATGTAAAACTTAGAATGTAAAATAAAAAAATTAAAACTATAAGTCGTGGTCTATTATAAATTTTAAAAAATCTTTTTTTTTTTATTACTTTTTTATTATTCAATGAATTCACATTACATTCTATCAAAATAATATTATTGACCATGGAGGACTAATGATCTCCCAAGGATTTTAAAAAAATATGACTTTCTAGACTTAATGACTATGTAAAAAAAAAAAATCAAAGAAATTTTTTAAAAGGTGCAGGAAAAAAAAGATTGAAAATAACACCATAGTGTCGAAACGTCTCGAATAGAGTGAAAATTGAGAATAAACAATGACTGGAAAATGTTTTTTATTTCTCTTACCCTAAAAAGTATATTGATATATATTACAGATTATTATTAACATAATAACCAATTTAATAATAAACAATTTTATAAAACCATGGTTATTAAAAGTGAACGACTATGTTCAACGATCTTTTAAACTACTCACCCTCATGATATCGGAGTTAGCTGGAGCGGAGAAGTGATGACAGCCGCTAACCGAGAAGACTTTATATCAGGGGGTTGGACTCACCTTGGCCCACTGAATATCAAGCGTGTCTCCCGGGTGCATCAGTATTCGTCCCGTCGAGTCCCACCTTCTAGTCCCTTGTCATCTGAATGCACCTGTCCCGTGGGACGCTATCCGATAAATATTGGCTCTACGTGAGTCCTAAGCTCCTTGTAGGATCTCAAAACCTGATTTAATGGAACCTAGGTCATAACTCTCCCCAATCATCTTTCTTTTCGTCGGAGGCTGGAGAGAGAGAATGATTTTAAGAATTCACTTGAGGAATGCGAAAACAACGGAAGAATTATTTCAAAGCTTCAAATAGAAATGGATTTATTTTACTTAAAGTAATATTCATAAGAAAAAAAAATCCTGTACCACTACAACCCGTGAACCTCTCTGCAGTTCAGTACATGTTAGAGACTGTTTTGTTTCATTTACAACTGTCCTGCAAAGGTTTCGAGTACCCTATTTTTTAAACATTTTATAGAGGCTGGATAAGCCTAGATCTTATATGATCCAAGTTCAGCTGCAAATAGACAAAACAAAGTCTTGCCTGCAACGAGATTTGAACTATATGATAAATTTTCTTGATAACTAACTGTACAGTAAATAATGCTATGTTTCTACTCTTAAATATATCTTGAATATATATATTGATATTTGGGATGCCAGAGTCTCATTTAGGATGTGTACTCAAATTATTATTTATATGCCTTTTTCTTAATTGGGTTGCTTTCCAAAGGTCTATTATTGTGTTTACCAATTTACTCATCTCTTATACCTTCAATATATTATTTATAAATACATAGTGTATCTGGGGTATGTAAGCAGCAAAAGAATTACAATAAGGATCGTTTATTTATTCAGTTTCAACAAGGTTAATGATTCAGATTTTAAATATTGAAAAGATTGCCATAAAATGCCTTAAAGGAAATTAATTTAACTTATCTGTGAACAGGGGTAGATTGGGTTACAGGTAGGTCTTCTTCTTGTCGTCCCCGGGACTCATCTTCTCGGTCCGCGTTGTTCGCCGGCTCCTTCTACCGCAAGATCTCTCCAGTCCTCCTTGCTTCTCCGGCCTCGTCTCCAGAGTATCTCCTTCCTGCTCCGTCTTCGTCTCAAGAGTACCTTCCTTCCCTGCGTCTATCTCAAGAGTTTTCTTCTCTCCCCCTCCCTCCTTCTTCTCCATCTTGGACTATAAAACTCCATAAGGGACCCAAAAGGTCTGTTCTTTGTCCCAAACATGCCCTTTCATGTGTCCCGACATGTCACATTTTCCCCGCTCCGCATCTCTTTCATGGTGCCGCCCGCATCAGTACATAGCAATAATTTGTATTCATACTTTATAATATAAATAATAATACAGTATGTATTATACTATATATACCGAGCTGTAATCCGGGTGTGGCAGATAAAATTGCATGATTTGTTAACAGTATGGGCATGGATCCTTTGGGATTTGGGAAATTCCTGGGGTTCGCCCAAACTCTATAAACTCTTTATTGGGTGAAAATCTGACATTTAGCGTGATGTAGTGCAAATCTTGTTGCTGCACAACTGTTCTAGAAACAGTTCAGCTCTACCATGTACCGAACTCGATACCATAGGATGTACTGGTACTACTTCTGTTTTTTAATAGTGTATGGTATATATATATATATATATTCCGACCTTTTATTGGTTACGTTGTTGATCTAAGAAATAGAAATAGAATATGAAAGAAATTTTTTTTTAGATTAATTTATTGATATTACAACTGTAATAATATTACAAGTAAATCTGCTAATATGAACAAATGACATGAAAAAACACACTTGTGGAGAAACTACCAATAAAGTCGGTAGCATTCCAATAAAGCTCTATAGTAGAAGGTCTCGAGGCCATCTTCTTTTCAGACGCCTCGGAGGATTATCAGGAATAGTGTGAGAAGCAAGTTGAGAGACTAGCGGATTCAAGTGTGTATGGAGCTTGTCATGGAAGGATAGGTATCTAGTTTGGGCCAAATCAGCAACATATGGGATATTAAGATCATGATGGACGGGTTTGTTTGTGGCATAATAAGGAGCATTGAGGATTTTACGAAGGATTTTGGATTGTAAGCATTGGATACGAGATGAATTGGATGGTTTAGTAGAGCCCAAAGCTCAACTCCATATGTCCAAATAGGTCTGATAACTGTCATGTAAATGAGTCTAAAGTTATAAATAATAAATTAAAAAAATAAAAATGAATTGAATTGGTCAGGGAGTGCAGTCAATTCATTAAATCATATTTTCTATATTAATGTTTCTGTCATTGTCCACGATTCCATTCCAAACAACAACATAGAAAATACATAGCACATTGAATTTCAAAGCTTCAAATAAAAATGAATTTATTTTACTTAAAGTTATATTCGTAAGAAAAAAAAAATCCTGTACCACTACAACCCGTAAACCTCTCTGGAGTTCAGTACATATTAGAGACTGTTCTGTTTCATTTACAACTGTTCTGCAAGGTTTAGAGTACCCTTTTTTTTGAACATTTTATAGAGTCTGGGTGAGCCTCAAGAGGGTCCTAGATCCTATATGATCCATATCCGGCTGCATACAGACTAAACAAAGTCCTGCCTGCAGCGAGATTTGAACTGTATGATAAATTTTTTTGATAACTAACTGTACAGTAAATAATTTGTATTCATACTTTATAATATAACTAATAATACAATATGTAATATACTATAGATACCGAGCTAAAATCCGGATGTGGCTGATTAAAGTCTTATTTTCAGAGGAATATTGAGTCATTAATTGCAAGTTCATTCTTGATGATATTAAGTAGCTATTTATAAATCTGACTGAACTTAATAAACGGATTTAGGTGATATTGTTAAAATTGGGAGTGGAGTGGCTCAGTGATAGAGCACTGAGTTGCCAAGCCTTCAATCCTGGTGCAGAGCAAAACTTTTATTTAGTCTGTTTGCAGCCGGAGATGGAATATATGATATCTAGAATCCTCCTGGGGCTCACCCAGCCTCTATAAAGTGGGTACACAAAATAAGGAGGAATAATCTGGCGGTTGGTCGTGATCTAGGACGAATCACCTCCCTTCACAACCATTGGCCATTAAACACTACATTCTCTATCAAGTACTGAATCCCAGACCCGTTCTTTGTTTAGTGCAATGTTTCAACACGCTTTGATTTTAGGTACTTATAGGCGTGGCTATTACTTAAGTTTCCTAAGTTCTTTAACTTTTTATATATTAGGTACATCATAGAGAATATGAAAGTAGAAAATGTTATAAAAAATAAACATTTTTTTTACTAAATCTAAAAATATAATATATAACTCAATTGTTTATTTCATTTAAATTTCCATTAAATATTATTTATTTTAAATGATGATTCTGCTAACAATCGAAGTTTGATTTTGACTTGATTGGTTTCAGAAATTTTTAATCGTAAATTGAATAAGTTAATTATGTATCCCTGATAACAGGTATTGTCATATTCAGAATAAATTTGACTTCATACAATATTAAATTTTATTTATTAAATATCAATGTTTAATAAGTTACAAATTTTTAATGTGGGCCATTACCGGAGAGTTGCCACAAATATAATTTTATCTAATTTATTACTAAATTTGTCATTACTAAATCCTGCATCAAAAATATACTATATAATAATGTGTTGTTACTAACCGGCTAAAACTAAAACATTGTAAGTAAATATTTGAATGTCTGTGTTTAGAACTATAGGAAACCTGTCGCATTAGTATTTTTAAAGTGATACAAGTTAAAAACTTACATTTTTGGAAAAACGGGATTAACTATTAGTGAGCTTGACATAGCATTAGAACACTTAGAGTGACACTAGCGCCTCCTGGCGAACAAGCTCTGAAGCTAAGTTGATACAGTTTTGATTGATTTACCTATTTCTTTCATAACTCACCACAAGAAAAAACACCGAGTTGTGCCATGTTACAAATACTAGAGTGATATGTTGTTTTGCATTTTTTTAAATATCTTTAAGACTACTGTTATGTCCAAAGTATGGACCGTCTTTTGCACCATAAAGAAATATGGGACAATCATCTGATCCTGTGATCCTCGTGCTGTGCTGTGTATGTGGAGGTAATCATTGCCTCTGATAAGTCGGAACCTCGCGATAGCTTCGCCTCTCGGAAGATCTCGAGAGAGCTGCTCATGTGCAAGCCACTCTCATTTTTTCCTAATTATTTACTATCTTAGGTTACATGTTCGAGACCAGTTGGGTCATATAAATTAGTTATTGTGTTGTCAACAGTGAATCAACACTCTGAAATATAGAAACTATTCATCTTTAAAATCTTAATCCTTGGAATAAACTGGGGACCAAATCCTCCTTGCACAACAGTTGACTTACATACAGTCACTATCATTTACTGAACCTAAGACCTCTTGGTTGTGGTGGAACAGGTTATTTTGTATGCGCCATACCATGGCTATAATTGCTGCCTCTAACCCTGCACAGTCTCTGAGTATTGCGGGCATGGTAATTTCTGCCCCTTTGCAAGAAAGTGAAACGTTTAATATAATTTTGAACCCTTTCATGATTACTGTGGGAATAAATAAATAAATAAAGTTTCTCAGTTATTTAAATACACTCTTAAGACAAATCTTCCATTGATTTATGATAAAATTATAAAATTCGAATGTCTATAAACTTTTATCCGACAAAAATACATTAGAAAACAATAAATTTCTGGCTAAGAAATATTTCACACTAGTTTTCTAAAATAAACAAAACACTTCTTTTTTTACTTTAAAAGAAGCACAGAGGTTGTTAAAATGTGGATTATTTACAAGTCCCCAAAACTCTGAGGATTGCGGCTAAAATATGAAGAAAGATGGTTTAATGATGTTGGTGAGTGTGGTGAAGATCAAAGAGAAACTCTAACTTTACTTGTAGACTTTTCGCTTTTCAACTTTTCTACTAATAATTACATTTAGCTTGTTTTAATGCGGATATAAATAATTTATACACCAAAAAATATATTTACTAAATAGTGACCATCATTACTTAAAGCTCTTTGATACAGCATCACGCTATAATTGGTTTATTATGACTCAAATGACTTACAAACAAATAATAAAAGTAATAAATATTTGAGATAATTGAGTATTAAACCTGCATGGACTGTTTGTATCTATATTATTATATTTTTAGGAGCGGAGTGGCTCAGTGGTAGAGCACTGAGTTGCCATGCTGGAAATCCTGGTTAAATTCCGGCTGCGGGCAAGACTTTTATTTAGTCTGTTTGCAGCTGAAGATGCATCGTATAGGATCTAGGATCTTCCTGGTGCTCATCCAGCCTCTATAAGATGTTATAAAAATAGGTTACCCAAAACATGCGGGGAAAATCTGGCGTTTGAGCGTGACCTAGGACAAGTCACCTCCTTGCAGAACCTTTGTCCATGAAACAGTACAGTCTCTACCATGTATTGAACCTCAGACCCGTTCACGGGTTGTAGTGCTACAGGTTTTTTTTTTTTTTTTTTTTTACAAGAACTGTGAATAGTAATTTCGTTTCCAGAAAATAATCTTGGGGTCAAATATAACTTCGATGCCGAGTAAAACTGCGAAAGTAATTTTTTATCGCTTTTTGTAAAATTTACTTTCTTGATGCACCTAAAACCTCAAATACTAGAGGAATCATTATTATTATTTCTATTGAATGATAATTGTTGACCTTAATAATATATGTTGAAGAAATTGGTTCGGGTAGAGGTCACTGATGAATTTCTCGTATAATTTGAGAAAAAATGTATTGATAGCCAACGTTTCGACCTACGTTGTAGGTCTTCTTCAGGGCTGTGGGGGGGGGGGCTAGGGGGTGGGTTCTCACTGGCTATGAGACACAGACTGATCTCTCAGTGTCTCATAGCCAGTGAGGCTATGACTACGCTTTTTACTAAAAGTTACTACTGTATAAGGCGTGTTAGATTTTTGTTAACACATATTTGATATAAACTACCCACTGGTAGTACTCAAATCAAAGTTCAAGTAAGGAGGTCACGTGGCCATCTTCTTTTCAGACGCCTCGAAGGATTATCGGGAATTGAAGAGGAAGCTAGGTTTGAAACTAGAGGGTTTGAGTGGGAATGAAGTTTGTTATGAAAGGATAGATACCGGGTTCGGGCCAAATCAGCAACAAAAGGGACATTAAGGTCGTTATGGATGAGTTTATTCTTTACAAAATAAGGAGCATTGAGGATTTTACGAAGAATTTTGGACTATAAGGCTTGGATACGAGAGGAATTCGATGGCTTAGTGGAGCCCCAAAGCTCTACTCCGTAAGTCCAAATAGGTCGTATGATGGTCATTGTAATAAATTAAACTTAAAATTTTATGAGAGGAGAATATTGAAGTAATATTCGTTTTATTATAAGACAAATATTCAATTGTGCATTCCTTGAGTTCCACATTGTGTGATTAATATTTTTTTTACCACTATTATTTTTGAATATTGAAATCCATTATTTGGTTTTAGTAATTATTATTTCAAATATTTAGTAATGCATTACCTTATAAGATTATTTGGGAGATACTCAGAATTTTCTTTCATATTTCCTTTCATAAATTTTACTGATAGCTGTCAATCGCTGGAAAGTATGGGCGTTACCAGAAGGAAGCCACAATATTCTCGGCTGTATCAACTTCATTAAACTTGAAGATCAACACAAAAACTTTTGACAGCTTATGTAATAAAGATACTTCCTTATTTCTTGGTCGATTGACATTGCTTGTAAAACTGTTCTGATAACTTTTTAACCTCTTATATTCTGGTTTGGAAAGTATTATTCCTCATAGCTGGTTGTTAAAATTGCAATTTTTCCAAAATTTTCTCTTGTGAAATATCACTGAGACTGGATCCAGGTATTTATATATATATATATATATATATATATATATATATATATATATATATATATATATATATAATATTATTTTAAAGGCCCAGGGAGAATCAATATTTACCTTAATCCTAGTAGAGCCTGATGTAAACTAGCCGACTGTATATATTGGGGATTACGATAACAATTAAGTTAGTTCTATGAAGGTCACCTGTGGTCTAGTGGTTAGCTTAACAAACTACTAAGCCCAAGTTCGCGGGGTCGTAGCCCGGCAGGTGGCCCTAGGATTTTTTAAAGGGAGCAAAAAAAGCCTTAGATACGCCGTCCTTCGGAAGGGACGTTAAACGGGGGTCCCGAGCCTGTACGATGTCAGGTACTCGTTAAAAATCCCTATCCTAATTAAACCTGGATAGGAAAAATTTAGAGCTCCCACTGTAGCATCGTCCGATTAGCCATAGTAGCATAAAGTGGCCTTAAATGAGCAAACAAACAAGTTAGTTCTATAGTAGACACAGTATCTATTACAACTTTTTTATAATTTTTAAAAATTATTTCTCTCTCGTTAAAAGATAAATTTTGGATATATAAAACAACTTTTCATTTCATCGTAGTGCAGTAGCTTAACGATTTAGTAGAGCTGCCCCGATATAGTTAGGATTATTATTCTACAATAGAAGTCGCAGATCAGTTAAATACATATCTAGGTACTACCCCCTAGTGAGCCAATTAAAATATGGATGCCCAATATTGTTTTCAGAAATTGAGAATTTTGCATTAAATATCGAAATTAAATGTTTTTATTTTAAAACAATTATAAATTATAATTGTATATTACACAATTATAATAAATTATAATTGTTTATAAACTAATTATAAATTAGTTTTGTATCGAAATTAAATGTTTTTATTTTAAAACAATTATAAATTACAATTGTATATCACACAATTATAATAAATTATAATTGTCTATAAACTAATTATAAATTAGTTTTATATCGAAATTAAATGTTTTTATTTTTAAAAAATTATAAATTATAAGATGAAATTCTCAATCTTAATTCACTGTATTGAAAAAGCAATCTTAAAGCCGAAATATTATATACATTCCATTTAGATAAAAAAAACTACGATATTAGGAGCAATTTTAAAGAGCTTTGGATTATAGAACCTTTGTAGTTTTTCAATTTTTAAAAATATTAATAATTTTGGAAGAATGTGAAAAGAAGGGGGGTGCAATCACGGCAATTATTAAATTTATAGCAGACAACTTTTTTTTGTTTTTTTCATTCTGTTCATTTTTTTTTTCATTTCCTATTTCTGTGTTATGATCAGCTTTGATGATTGATTGACTAATTGATGATTATGATGATGGACTAAAAATTAGGCTGAAATTTTAAGTTAAACTTATTTTGTGTATATTTATTGAATCCACCCCGCGACCATTTCATACCCTCTCAAGATATCTCAAGTCTACCGATTCCACATCAATGTTTATATTAAGAAGAGAAACTTATTTTAATGTGCCAACATTTCGGCCTAAGATGTAGGCCATCTTCAGGGATAGGAAATAAACAGAAAATAACTATATAAAACATTGGCGTATCAAAGAAGAATTCAATTTAGTTAGTTAGTTCATTTAACGTTACTTTATGCTGCTATGGCTAATCGGACGATGCTACAGTGGGAGCTCTAAATTTTGCCTATCCAGGTTTAATTAGGATAGGGATTTTTAACGAGTAGCTGACATCGTACAGGCTCGGGACCCCCGTTTAACGTCCCTTCCGAAGAGCGGCGTAACTAAGGATGTTTTACTCCCTTAAAAAAATCCTATGGCCACCTGCCGGACTACGAACCCGCGATCTTGGGCTTAGTAGTTTGTTACGCTAACCACTAGACCACAGGTGACCTTAAAGAAGAATTCATATTTGATAAAATTCTCTCTTCCCTCAATCTCTTTGGTAATCTTAGATTGCCTAAAAATCAAGAAAATAATGTTGTAAAAGTTTCAAATGAATAGAACTACAAGAAAACATAAATGGTATATTTAATATCGTCTCAATATGCTCAATATGTTGTAAGATTATTAGAAAAATATTTATTATGCTTTGATATGAATGATTTTTTTAAAAATTCAAATGTATATCATTTTAAATATTTTTGTTTTGAAGAGAAAAGATTTGTGAAGATTTGTATAGGATCGGTGAAGAGAACGGATTTGTATGACTTGGGTACGACCCCTGGTGGCTCAGTGGTTTAGAGCAAGTCTTTTCTCTTCAAAACAAAAATATTTAAAAATAATCACTATCAAAATAATAATTAATTAAAGTATGTCATTTTATTTAGTGAATACTATCTTAAGTAATTAGACAGAAACGTAGGCATAAATAAAATAAGCCTACTTATTTTCTGTATTTTATTGGCTACACTCCCCGGCTCTACATTTTACAATCTTCTAAAAAAATATATTTTGAAAAAATAATTTTAGAATCGGTGTGAGAAGATTAATTTTTCCCCACTTTTTGAGGATGAAAACCAGACAAAGGACAATCTGTACCAGCTCATCAAAGGACAAGATGTAATTAATAACGGCTAGACATCCCGGTTCGCAATATCTGTTCGGATCTGAGCGCTGTTGTAAAGGATCGAGTTGTAAAGGAATATCATTTCGAACCGAACTGTGTTGTAAAGCGTTAGCTGTTGTTAAGGCTATCTGTTGTAATGGGTTAGCTGTTGTAAAGGGCTATCGATATTTAGCATTAATTAATTATCGATGGTAGTTAAGAATCGTTTCCAAATGACCCCCCCCCCCCCGAATGTTACAGCGACTGTGCCCTGCTTAGCTAATTAGCGCTGTCATTGGCCAATGTAAGCCCTTTCCGATATCGCCCTACCAAATACCAAATTATCATTTTACCTCTTCTCTATATAAATAAATCAATTCAGCAATATAATAAAATAGTTAAAGTCCTAATTATTAAAACAAGATATAGAATAAATAATTATTCAAAAGAAAGTGGTTGACTAATTCTAAGAGTGAAAAATGTTCAGGGGGTTAGTTTCGACCTAGGTTTTAGGTTTTGTATTCAATCACTCCGATTTAATATAATTCTACTGATGTATTTATTTCGTAACTTCTTTTGATAATGTTTTAACATTAATTCAATAATTACATTGTATGTAACATGTGAATAATGAATATTAAAAAAAAAACCTTTAGTCCAAATTCATATATTGTATCATTTTCTATAAACGTTTCGATCTTCGAGTGGTCATTTTAAATACACGATTCACATCACCATTTATTCAGTACATCTCAATCTGCAAAAAAACATCTAAAAAATATTCGAAAAATCGTAAAACTCAACGTTATAAAATTTAACATTATAGAATTTTTTATGTATAAAACATAAAATTTCTTTTTATTGCTTTATATCAGCCACACCACTATACATGGCATCATCAAAATGTATTGCATAAATGTTACAATTTTTACATCATGATTGTTGTCCCTACAATAGTACATAGATACCTTTTTTTTATTACACACTTTTATATACAGTTGTATGTTGAACGTCTTGGTGGTGGGGTGCTGTCTCATGTTTGGAGCCTGTTTGGGCTGTTCATCGTTGGGATGTATTGCACCTTTTTCTTCCAGATGCGATTCACATAACCCCCTTTTTGATTTTGGTGTCTTGATAATGCCTGAATAGGCGAAACGTCGACTGGTAAGTGGGTGTATTTTTGAAACATAAGGCTTTGCATTATGGTTTTTCCCAATTGCATTATAATTATAGAATTTTTTATACATAAAACATGAAATTTCTTTTTATTGCTTTATATCAGCCACACCACTATACATGGCATCATCAAAATGTATTGCATAAATGTTACAATTTTTACATCATCCCTACTATAGTACCTTATTTATTAATTTTATATATTAATTTATTATTTTTTAATTTTATTAATAGATACCTTTTTTTTATTTTTTGAAACGTTTATAGAAAATGATACAATATATGAATTTGGACAAAAGGTTTTTTTGTTTTTGTATTTTTATACACCCTTAGAAATAAATATACCTATCTGTAAAGTCCAGTACCCTAGAAGATTGATATTAAAAAGTTTAAATCACTACATGGTGTTGGATTCAGTAGATAGTAGAGACTGACAGACCGACCATTGTGCAGGCGAAGGTGATTTATATCGCACTCAATCGATAAATTAACTCGGGATCCTCCATACATTGGAGATAATTGATTTAATAAGTGTAATATATAATAGGATTAATGTAGAGTATGTCCAATATGGATTGATAAGTATGCTGTGTATTATGACAATCCAATGTAGTTGGACAGCACTGCTGAACATTGCATTTCTCTCTCTTAGATTTGTAATTTTTTTGTGTGTGTAAATTTATTTCGAACAATTGTAATATTATATTTTCGGCCTTTAGGAAATCAAAGATTACCAAACGTTTTTCTCGCTTTTTTTTTCCTTTTTTAAGAGAAGGTAAGGGAAAGGGATTGGTTTAGGAAATTCAATTTTTGAGGGACTCTTTATGGAGCAGTTGCCCCGAGTGAGCCGATCAGGTTGACATTTCTTTTAGTGCTCGTTTGAACTGTTATGGCCGTCCGCTCGCTCTGAGGTTTTCGCCAAGGATAAAAAGTAACCGAGTCAAGTAAACGTAATATCGGATAACGGCTGTGAAGGAAATATGGTAATAATAATAAATAAAAAGTTATTAAATCAGGAAATAGGATTTTTTTAATATAGTACTTGGTAGGTGTTAAGGACCGTTCTGTTTCTAAACCAACAGTTGTGAGATGAGATCAGGTTCAACGGTCAGCTGAGAGTACCCATTTTATATATTTTGAATCCTCTATAAACTAATGAAACATCTAATATTTTAATTTTTTATTATATTTTATTGTGATTATTTAAAAAAAAAATATTTTTAACAGAAAAGATTTGTCCTGGCTGGGATTCGAACCCGGGTCCTCCGCATCTCTAGCGCGGTACTCTACCAACTAAGCTACCAGGGCTCGCAAGGAGGCCAGACAAATCCATTCTCTTCACCGATCCCACATCCCCAGCAGTAGCAGTTTTTGCGATGTAAATATGGAGAAGAATGATCATTGAACATTTCTTTAATTGGGATTTGCCTGGCCTGGTCACGAGCACTGGTAGCTTAGTTGGTAGAGTACGGCGCTAGAGATGCGGAAGTCCGGGTTGGGATCCCTTCTAGGAAAAATCTTTTCTCTTCAAAAAAAAAATATCTAATATTTTAATCGAGGAAATTTATATTATTGATAAGGATAAATTAATTGTATACATATTTATAGCTAAATGTTTATGATAAAACTAAGTATTACTATATTATATTATTGTTATAATTATATATATTATACATTGTTAGCCAGCCGGTGCACCCAACGACTTCTCTCTTCAAATCGCCCTGAAGATGACCTACACTGTAGGTCGAAACGTCGGCACATAAATATAAGTCTAGTACTAGTATTCAGTGTTTTTTTTTTTTTACTGCACCCCCCAACTATCTCCGTTCTACATATATTATATTATGTTGATTCATTGTTATTTATTTTATGAAAATAATAAAGGAAAAATCATATTATTTCAAAAGTTCCATGTGAGTTAAAAAAAAATGGGTATTGGTAAAGCAAAGCATTCCTTTTGTAATGATAGTTGTGAAATTATTTTACTGACCATTAGAAAATTTTCAAAATCTTGAAATTTTTTTTATTTTAACTTATGTTATTCATTCAAGTAAGTAAAAAAAACCTTTTTCAGTCAAACATTTTTTCTTTATTTAAAAACGGTTCAACACTCTTCAGTCATTTTCAATTTATATCTCTTATAAGTCCCTTTTTTAATTTAATTTAAATATATTTTTTAAAATACTTATAAATTTGCACATTTTTAACCTTTTAGTAGATTGTAAAATAATTTAAATTTTTTCTTATAATACTTACAGTTTACAATGTACTCCATAGTCATTATTAACATTTATTATTTCCATAAAACTTGACAAAAATCAAAACTATGACAAGATACATGTTGGAAATGGAATATCAGATTTGTCGTTCCGGAATCAAAAATCTTCAAGCAATATAATTACAACTGATGGCTTAAAGTTTGGGTTTTTAGTTACGTCCTTTTTCATTTGAAGGAGTGACGTGAACTTTAAATGAATTTTTGTAAATGACTATTGGACTTTCTGCGTTTTTATCTTCCTTTGACAATTATATTAAACTAAACGTAAGGGCACTGTTATTAGCATTCTAAGGATTAAGGATTAGTATTTCTAATTTGTTTTTTGATCTAAGACCTTCATGGTCCAATTATAGCAACTTAAGTACTGAGCTTCCCCGGTGAAAATAATTCTAAATACAATGATAGTAGTAATGTACTTCATCCACTACTAATAATTTAGTAATTATTAAATAATACAGAAAATTAAATAAAACATCCCGTGAATTAAATATTCTACGTTACCATATACAATATTCTATATTACGATGGGACGGGAGGTAAAGACGTAAATTATCACAATTTTTTTTATAATTTAATTATAATAATAAAACTTTGTAAATTTTAAATTATAAGTAGTAGATTATTAAGCCCTGCTACGAAAATGAGGATCTACAAGTGGCTCATAATGCCAGAAGCATCCTATAGCGTTGAGACGTGGACTACTAGCAGGCGTTAGACAAGGGGGATTAAGCATAGCCCAAGCTGCAGATAGACAATCCTGGAGCCGGCCAAGGACCGCTTTAGGGTGCACCTACACTGGATCCGATGCGATACGATCAGAATTCGGAAGTAAACCAAATTACTGAAATATATCGAGAGCGCCTACATTGGATCCGTCCGTTTTTATCAGACTAATCCGAGCGATTTAGTCGCTCCTGGAATCAAAATAGTTTATTTATACGGAAGCGCCTACATTGGATCCGATCCGATACTGTACGATCAGGTGAGATTTTCACATTTCAAAATCATTAGTTTTCAATCCAATAAGCCAGCCGTTACCATGTGTGGCAACCTAACCTTTATTGTCTAAAATGTTTATTAAAAAATATACATTTTAATTTGATAATTAACTATTATATAAATATCCGTCATAAATCAAAATTAAATATTCTCAATTCCCATTAAAATATGTCATTACTAATCTACATGAACCATTAAATATAGTAGCGAAGGTTATTTTTCCGTTGTATAAAATTATATCTATCAGAAATGATAGACATAAAAAATATACCTACATAAAATTTTAATTCGCCAAATAAAATTGGAAACATTAACTTTTGATAAAATTATCGTCTTAATGTTTAATTTATTTGTTAAACAGTTGGCAACACTGGGAGGTAAAGGCTTTTCTGATTTTTTATACTCGTTTGCAAAGATTAACAACAAAATAGACTGAAAAGAATTACTCATTGAATTAGTTCGAAAAGAGCCTTGATTGTGTTATCAAAGAAATAAATATTATCACAATCGAGAAAATTAAATCATTATATAAAACACGAATATATAAAAAACAAAACAATAAATTCTATTTTTTTTTTATTGAAAAACAACTAAATTATTTATTTATAGTCATACAGCAAGACATAAATATTCTAATTTAGTAATATTATCTCATTGTTATAACATTTGGTTCTTTAAATTTATAAAATTAAGATTATTTATTAATTATTTTTAATATATTTATATTTCACTATAATATATATAAAATATAAGAAATAAAAGAATAAAATTAATAGTATATTATTCGGAAGGCAGTGACTAGTTTCACTATCGGATTGAAAAGAATAGAATCACGTCGGATCTGATCCAGTGTAGGCACTCACTGCGTATTTCAGTTATTTGTTTTTTCAGTCCATCATCATATGTGATAGAATAGGATCGCGTCGCATCGCATCGGATCCAATGTAGGTCCACCCTTAGGCCTCTGTCGTGCCAACAGAATAAAGATAAAACATTTGGAGTAACCTGTTCACAGGACGTTCATCATTGCTTTGATTCTCAACCTCGGAAAATAAGCGTCAGGAATATGTTCAATACAATATTATCAAAGCTTTTATAACTAAAGCTTCATTAGGAGGAGGAAAAAAAATTATATTAGCCATGATTCATCATAATAAAAAATGGTGGAATATCGACAGTATTTTTCCCAAATAACTTAAAACTTTTGTAAAATAGAATTTTATTTGCTCGGAGAATTACTAAGTTACATCATTAATAATAAACAAAAACAGTTAAACATAGTATTAATTATTTTTATCTATTGAAAATCGTGGCACGTAAAGATACTCTGCGAGATAAATATGCAGCCATACTTTAGAGGAACACATTCAGTGTTCCTGATTAATTTTTGCTTGTCCATTTAATGTTAATTTGAGCTGCTACATTGGAAAACTTAAATTTTTCCTAATCAGTTTTAAGTAGGATAGGGATCTTAAATGAGTATCTGGCATTATACAGTCCCTGGTCATATTAATGTGACCACTGGATAGATTCGTTCTTGTTACATGTTTGGATTATCTTTTTGTATGCGTAATGATGTAAATCGAGTTTAAATATTAGTTTTATGGGTAAGTTAGTTATCTGATAATAATATGAAATTGAAAAAAATAGTTTCGAAAATAAATCTTTATTTTTTTTTTTTTATATTTTGCGGTGTCACCCTATTTACACCCTAATTTACATATTGATGAAAAAAGCTATCGAAATAGTTAACATATATAATACGAATAATAAATCAATAATAAACTTACCGAATCCGACTTATATTTAATGAAAAAGAAACAATAAATTCACAAAAATTTCAAACACAAATTATGTACGCCGTCACTTGTAAAACAAAATGGCTGTACTAAAACCAATGCTGCCATTACTAAAAACAGCAATTTATTAAGACACGCGAAAGTATATAAAAAAAAAATGGGAAAAACAAAAAGAAAATAATCAATCTTGGTGGTCACATTAATATGGCCAGGGACTGTACAGGCTGGGGACACCCACTTCACGTCCCTTCCGAAGGATGGCATAATCCAGGACTATATACCGAATTTTCATCTGATATAATTAACGATAAAAATGTGTAATTTTCTAGTTACGCGCGGTTAAAATATTCTTTATAATGTCATTTGTTTCCTATTTATTGGGGATGATATAGTAAGACTTTAGGCATATTTTTTCATTGACAATTCTTCCATAAACTTGACTCAATAAGAATGTATTCGGACTTGTGTTCGTAACTCCACATCAACCGATGAAGGTATTTGGGTTCAGTACATCGTGGAGACTATACTGTAGTAGTAGTTTTGGTTGAGATCATACTCAAAGGTTTTCGCAATATTGAAGGTACACCCACTTAGAGGTTATATTAGAGAGTCTTGAGATCAATTCTAATGAATTGATGATATCAATCAGTAGCTTTTAACAGAGTAAATTATTTATCTGCCTTTAATCAGCAGCTCAACGCTCGACACCAAACTAACCCGCTCCCTTCAAGCTACAGCGCTATTAAAAATAAGCGATAAAAGAAGTATTTCAACATTGCTAAACCATCTGGAGGCGATGAACATGATCTAGTTGAACCATGGTTAAGAATAGTCAAGTATTTTTCACGGTTGGTGATTACAAACGAAAACTAGCAATGAAACTATTAATAGTCTTTAAAAAACTGGCATTGTTTGCAATTGCAATCTGAAGCGGTGATGGACTGCAGTAAAGGTTTATCGTGATGAGCCAGTTTATTATTGGACAGTCCCAGGGTTCTTAAAGTAAATTACTCCAGAGCGATTTCAAATTTCTGAGAACATTACCTAAACGACTCATTTTACTGAAAACGTCTGAGAGGGCCTTAATGGGACCATTTGAGTTTTAATGATTTTAAATTATAGAAGAGCTTTTAGAAAAATAATGACTACTTAAATTCGTTTCGCTCGAGACCATTTCTAGGTCTATAAGTCAATTTGTAAACCTTTAATAAATTTAAGTTATAGCAACGATAGTGCTGAAGGAGTTTTGTAAAATGCTAAGCTAAAAGTCTGAGGGTTGAACCGAGACGTAGGCGGGAGGATTGCGTTAAGAAAGATCTTATGAATTTAAATTTTAGCGTCAATCAATGACCGGAAGGTAGATATATAATTGTATTGATAACGAATCTTTGGGTTACTAAACCAAAGATCGCGGGTTCGTAGCCCGGCAGGTGGCCCTAGGATTTTTTAAAGGGAGTAAAAAATCCTTAGTTACGCCGTCCTTCGGAAGGGACGTTAAACGGGGGTCCTGAGCCTTGTACGATGTCAGGTACTCGTTAAAGATCCCTATCCTAATTAAACCTGGATAGGCAAAATTTAGAGCTCCCACTGTAGCATCGTCCGATTAGCCATAGCAGCATAAAGTGACGTTAAATGAACAAACAAAGGAATCTTTGGGTTCTGTAGTGATTTTATTATTTAATTCATTGACTAGATTAATGTTATAATTTAATTTGTAATATTTTATAAAATGTATTCAGTTTTTAAATTTAACCGACTAATATTTTCAATATAATCAACGTTCAGAAAATTAACAAAAAATAATTGAAACAAATAATGCTTCTTAAATCTCTACTGTCGTGAACATGAAACACATAAAATTAAAAAGTATTTTTTATTTAAATATTTTATTTTGAAGAGAAAAGATTTGTCCAGGGTGGAGATTCGAACCCGGGTCGCCAACAACTCCGTCGTGGTGCTCTAACATGAGCGACACAGGTTCGAATCCCGGCCCTGGACAAATATGTTTCTCTTCAAAATAAAATATTTAAAAATTATAACAATTAATTAAAATAATAAAATAAAATAAATAATAAAATGTGTTTTTACTTCTTTAACTTCTGTATTATCGTTTTAAAAATTAAAACGAAGGTAGTAATCATTCCTAAAATATTACGTACCTTATAAACATTACTATAACGCCAAACAAATTTTTTTATCGTTTCCTTTAATCATTCATAGGTTTAAGACATTATCTTCAGTAAAAAAAAATTGAACTTTCAGTGAAAATAACAAAAGCTGAACTATTAAAGCTTACTAGCTAAGAACTAGTTAATTAATGGTAAAATTAATTAATTAATTAATTATTTACTGTGACATGTATGTAAGAAAAAATATATGTGATAAAAAACGAGGTTCTTTTTCGGAAAACGCATGCAGATTATTTTTTAAATATATTTCATTTATGCTAGTAAATACTCATAATAAAATATAAATACAAAACAATTGCTATTAAATTGGTGGATAAAAATAAGCAATGCTTTCTAAAATCTTAGTAAAGAAATATTCTTTCTCGTAGCTTCTCCTCCATATGAATTCGCATAAATATGAATCCAAAATATTTCTACTCGTTCCACATTCTTTTTTGTTTCTTCGTTTGACTGAAGCCCGGAGTGATTCCACACTCTGGGTACCAGCACCTGTGTTTAAGTCAACGAAATTTTTTGAATTGTTAACAACGTAATGTTTATACTTAATGCCATCAATTTGCTTTATTCCCTTATCGGCCTTCCAGCAATCAGAATATATTATTGTATAGCATATCAGCTGTTCTAGATGGAACATAATATAGGAAATACTCCCTAGTTTCCCTGCACACGCCTTCGAACACCCATTCCTGTGGGTATATCCTCCCCACATTATATTTCATTTTGGAAAAGCACTCATCGATTTCAACAATTTGTTTTATTCCGTTATAGGCCTTCCAGAAATAAGAATAAATTATTGTCCCAGTTCGTATTAGGGTTTATAATCTTACTAATATTATAAATGTGAAAGTTTGTATGTTTGTCTCTCTTTCACGCAAAAACTACTGAATGGATTTGGATGAAACTTTACAGTAATATAAGTTATACATCAGAATAACACATAGGCAAGCGAGGAATTTGGGGGGGGGAGGCGCACGAGGGCACGTGCCCCCCCCCGCCGACAGTTTTTTAGGTACTGTGGAGAATCCATTATAGTACATAAATAAAGCAAAATCACATGATAATAGTTGTTAAAATAAACGAAAGAACATGAGTGAACCTATCGTTTTGATATCCTACGAATATTATAAATGCGAATGTTTGTTACTCATTCACGCAAAAACTACTGAACGGATTTGGATGAAACTTATTGAGTAAAATAGGTTATACATCATAAGCTACAGCAAGGGCCGATTTATGTGGGGGCACGGGGGCATGTGCCCCCCCCCGTTATAGTACATAATTAAAGACAAATCAGGAACTTAGCCTCTTGAAATTTGTAGATAGGTTCTTTCCATAGTTTAAGTAAGAAATTCGGATAATTCCACCCCAAGGGTTTCCCTTTTAATATAATGGGGGTTCAAAGGTTGTATAGAATCCGTCAGTTTTGAAGTTAGGCATCTGAAATTACGGATGTACGAGTAACTTATATTTAAAAAAAATAATTAAATTATTTATTTAAAATGATCTTTCAGGAAAGTTTATGTGGCAGAACAAATTCTACGCGAGCGAAGCCGCGGGCATAAGCTAGTTATTTTATGGGTTAAATTTCTCAAACATATTGCGTTATTTCACATAAGTAACCATAATTATCGAATAAGTAATTTGCAGACCCAAAAACGATATGTAATAAAATAAAATAATCTGTATAAAAATACATCATAGAGAATTTACAGTTTGTGAGACAACAGTTGTCCGGGATCAAATGTTCTCCCCCCAACTTGAGGGTAACCACTTTAAGGAGGAGCCCCAGGAGGGCTTTTAGATCAGAGGGTTTACCTGTGACTATTAACAAGCTAAATAATTTATTATACTTGGATGTATCATAGTACTATATAATATAACACAGTATCTCCTTAAGATAAAAGCATTATGTTAGAGCGCCGTAGGGGTAACAGGGATTGCGCCCTTGGACAACTTTTCCCTATCGTACCAAAACTCTTATAGCCTGCTGCCTTAATCTGAATCAAATGATTTTCTTTGCAGATAATTACCTGATATGTAATGGTAATATTTATAATGTTAATATTATAATTCACCGTTTTAGGTTACTTCAACACTTACTAGACTAACGCTCTAAGCTCTCAATTAATTACAAAAGACTCATATACATGATAATCATTAGGCCCATCTGGATCTAAGGAATAGAGCTTTGGGACTCCACTAAGCCATCGGATTCCTATCGTATCCAATCCTTACAATCCAAAATCCTTCGTAAAATCCTCAATGCTCCTCACTTTGTTACAAACAAAGTAATCTATAATGACTTTAATGTACCATTTATTGCTGATTTGGCCCGAATCCGATTTCAATCTTTTCATGGCAAACTTCATTTCCTCTCTAACCCACTAGTTTCAAACCTCGCAACCTCTTCAATTCCTAATAATCCTTCGGAGGCGTCTGAAAAGAAGATGGCCTCGTGACCTTC
Source organism: Arma custos (assembly GCA_037127475.1). Lineage (NCBI taxonomy): Eukaryota > Metazoa > Arthropoda > Insecta > Hemiptera > Pentatomidae > Arma > Arma custos. The sequence continues at coordinate 9,513,563 of CM073762.1, forward strand.
TAAGCTGAACTATTTATTTGAGTACTACCATTGGGTACTTGCTCTACCTGTCTTTGTCTCTGGACACGATTTATCTTTAATTATATTTACTTGATGTATTCTGTATACAGTTGTAAATTTCAATAAATATATTTTAAAAATATATCATAGTTATAATTGTGATATAAATAGTTATAATTGTAATACTGCAATATTTAAATTGTAAAATAAAAAAATAAAGGTATGTCAGATAATACCGAATGCTTATTTTTTTAAACTTTATATTAATAAATGAAAAAAAAATATATTACTTACAAAATAATTGAAAACTAAAATATTAAACATAAACATACAAATCATTTGTAATTACAAACTCCGAACACACATTAAAATGCGTTGCATAAACTAGTTTATAGAGCTACTAAATTTTATAACGTTTGATTTTTTTTAACAATATGGAGCCGCAAGCAGCCAATCAACAACTGCCGGAAATCCTTGTTCAAATCTCGCTGAAGGCAGTTCCTTTTATTTAGTCTGTTTGCGGCGGGAGATAGATCATATAGGATCCAGGACCCTCCTGGGGCTCACCCAGTAACTATAAAATATTATAAAAATAGAGTATCCGAAATAAGGGGTAAAAACCTGGCTGTTGAGCATGACCTAGGACAAGTCACTTTCTTGCAGAACCGTAGTCCATGAAACAGAACAGTCTCGACCATGTACTGAACCCCAGACTCGTTCACGGGTCGTAGTGGTTACAGGTTTATAGTACACCCTTTTTGATGATTATATAAATTTATTATTTATACTAAGGTACTATCTTATTCGCCTAATATTAAAATTTGAATAGGACTATTTAATTTAAAAGGATTGAGCACTACCACTGGATAGTTCTCCTACTTGCCTTTATCCATCCCATTGTGTATCCTTCATTGTATTTACTTGTTGTGGTGTTATATTACAGTTGTAAATTTCAATGAATACATTTTTAAAAAAATTGAAGGGTATTAACTTCAAAACTAATTTATTTTATATATTTACCCCGAAGATGGACTACAGGAGACACGCAAGGAGAGGCTAGAACGTGAGATGGAACAATGTCTAAGTTGTTTCCTTCACGAAGTAACCGTAGCTGAACATGACGTGCCGGAGGATATCCTATTCCCAGTCAACTTGTACAGCATGTTGTTGAAAGCAACAACTTTAGCCTTTAATACAATATCTTCTTCTTTCAAGTATCTTTCTCTCAAGAAGCCACGGAAACTGAGTTATTGTTGAGAAAATTCCTAATATAACTGAAACCAGAAAAGTAGGCTGTATAAAATTTCGGCCACAGATTTTCACAAAATATTGATCTGTTTACCATATTTTTAATAATTGTCGATAATCATTAAGCGGAATGGCTCAGTGGTAGAGTTGCCCTGCACCTAGCCTCTATAAAGTGGGTACCCAAAATAAGCGGGGGAAATCTGGCGGTTGTGCGTGACCTAGGCTAGGACAAGTCACCTCCCTGCACGACTAAAGTCCAAGAAACAGTAAAGTCTCTACCATGTACTGAACCCCGGACCCTTCACGTGCTGCAGTGCATTCACCAGAAAGGTGGAAAGGGATAGTACTACTAAACTAAAGGAAAAAAAATAGATGTGCTTACTGTTCATGTTAGTTGTAGCATATATATATATATATAAAAATTTAAAGGATTAGTATGCCTCCGAACACCTTTATAATAGGGTGCATAAAAAAAAAGTCTGTAAATATTTTAATGCTATTTATTATTTTCCAACACTTAATAATCCCTTTACAGCATTCTCTAAACTTATTTACTGACACTGGACTTCTTCAAAAAAAGACTCAGTTTAGTTATAATAGTTTCAAAGAAGAAACATGACAGTGTCATACGAAATTCTCGTAATTTTAAGACATTAATGAAAAAAAAAATGCTGAAGCAACCAGTGAAATTATTAAATATGAATGGGAAGGTGTCCTTGGCCAGCGCACTGTGCGGCATTGTAAAATTTAGTAGTGGAGATACGGCGTTGGAAAGGAAGAAGGGCTCCGGGCGACCATTAATGGATATTGATGAGGTTCTGAAGGAAGCTGTTGAGTCAAATCCGTCCATAAGTACTCGCTAACTTGCCAAGGAGTGTTCTGTGTGTCGAAAGATACATTATTTACAGACTTTTGAACTCTGGAATTTGATTAAACGATCATTCTTTTTTATACACCATTTTATTTTGCTATAAATTTAGGGTAAGAGAAATAAAACCGTTTTCCAGTTGTTGTTTATTCATTAATTTTCACTCTTTAGAGACGTTTCGACACTATGGTGTCATTCTCAATCTTTTCTTCTCCTGCATCTTTTAACTTTAACAAATAAATTAACAATAATTACAATACTATAAATAATTTAACATATATGTCCAAAGATAACACACTATAAGTATAAATACCTGGAAAGTCATACTTTTAAAAAATCTTAGGAGATCATTAGTCCTCCATGGTTAATAAATAATATTGCATTACAAAACCCAATTTTGATCTTTGAACCATCAGATCCTTTTTCTCATTTCCATCAATCATTAGACTTTAGTATAAAATAACAAATTATGTTCTAACAGCACATCAACAAAAATTATACAAAGTAAAAAATTATTTTTTTTAAATTTATTTATTTATTTTTTTTTTATTTGCTATAAATAAATCTCAGCTATAAAATAATTTATTATATGCGTTTATATACAATCAGTTTCATTACAAAACAAATACAAGCGCAATTTTCTTTTATGGATTCGGAAAAAGAAAAATGAAAATTTTATTAATTTTAAACGTTTCGGGAATATTACACGCTTCTTTAGATAAATATATTAAACTTATAGCCTCCGCAAACTTCTGAACCAGGCCATGAAGAAGTATAAAAATAGGTGAAGTTTTGTGGATAGTACTTCCATGAACATATTTCGGACCATTAATTAAACCATTAATAGTTCATGATTCATAGATGAACACTGTGGGATTTTTCAGACCCTACTTGGTAATGCTCTCCATCGGTGGGGACGTAAAATGGGCATGTAGGGTGTCAGGTACTCGTTAAGGAACCCCATCCTAAATAAACCAGGATAAGTAAAATTTAAGCCTCCCAAAGTAGCATCGTCCGATTAGCCATTGTAGCATAAAATGACGTTAAATGAACAAACAACTAATCTAAAGTCATCCCATTTGTTGTATGAATATCTCGAATGCTATATATGTACTCAACTGAACTACAATTTCTGGAATGATACCATCGTTTTTCAATTAAAAGTAAAGTACCTAACGTAATTAAAGTACCTACTAAGGTACATTTAAATGAACGGTTGTGTATTCTGTAATATGGTGGTTGGTCCGCTGTTAGGTTACCTTTTAGTTATTATAAATTAATTATTTTGCAGTAATGCGCTTTTAAAATTACTAGATGTAATGACATTTAATGTAAATATTTTCTCGAACCTCTTCCTAGTCCAATTATCGCCAGCTATATTGAAGTAGAGGAGTTGTATAGGCGAGATGAAAAAGATTTTCACAAACAGGATTTTTTTTTCTTCTCATCCTACGAAAGAGGAAGCTCTGCGCCGATCCTGTACCTGAATGGAACACCCCCTAATGAACTCCTCGCATGTACCTTAATTAAAATTTCTACCCCTTCCTATCTCTTCCCTTGCCTCCACTAGCTAGCTATTAGGACAGGCACCTATTAGAGGTGCGAGGAAGCGCCCTAAAGGCCGGGGTCTTGTTAAAGGCAGCTCTAAGGCCTGGTTATCATAGCTAATGTACGGGCACACGTTTAATTTAACTATTTTAATATATATGTGGATATAAATAAATAAATAAATATACATATATTTATACATGTACATATAAACAATAATATAATAAACGAACGATTAAATTAATTATTGTTAAATTTTTGTTCATTTAATGTCACTTTACGCTTATTGCTAATCGGACGATTTTGCTCTAAAATTTGCCTGTTTAGGTTTAATTAGAATAGGGATCTTTAACGAATACCTGACATCGTACAGGATGTCACCCCCGTTTAACGTGCCTTCCGAAGGACGGCGTAACCAAGGAATTTACACTCCCTTTAATAATTCTTAGGGCCAACTGCCGGGCTACGAAGCCGCGAACTTGGGCTTAGTAGTTTGCTGTGCTAGCTACTAGAGCACAGGTCGTCCTTATTTATTACTAAGTGCGTATTTTTTCTGAATCGATTGCAATATTAAAGCTTAAAGAAAGAGTCACAGTCACTTAAAAACAACAGACAAGTTACTATCATAAGTTGGGTAGAAATAAGAATGATGATATACCATTATTTGAAAAAAGAGCCACATTTATTATAGTACCTACAATAATAATAATAATAATAACAAGTCTTAGTGAACCCAAAGGCACGATGCCGATATCACTTATGCTTACAAACCTCCGTCCACGGCCAACTGCCGAAACTCAAATCCGTCAGATCACTCTTAAGCAATTTAAAAACGGCCTACCCTCAAACACTTATTAAGCCCATTCACTTTACTTAAATGCCCATCTTAATATTCGTGCCGCAATCAATTAAAATATTTTTTTATTATGATAATAACTTGTAATAAAAAAATTATAAAAAAGAATAAACAACAAATAAATGAGGAAACCTGTAACCACTACGACCCGTGAACGAGTCTGGGGTTCAGTACATGGTAGAGACTGTACTGTTTCATGGACAACGGTTCTAGGTCACGCTCAACCACCAGGTTTTTCCCCCTTATTTTGGGTACCCTATTTTTATAATATTTTATAGAGGCTGGGTGAGCCCCAGGAAGGTCCTAGATCCTTATGATCCATCTCCCGCCGCAAACAGACTAAATAAAAGTAACTGCCTGGAGCGGGATTTGAACCAGGATTTTCGGCATGGCAACTCAGTGCTCTACCACTGAGCCACTCCGCTCCCGAAATAAATGAGGGAAAGTACATTTATTTTTCAAAAGCGCTATTCACAAATATGAGCTGTTATTTTTAAGTCCATTTTTTCATATTTAAAAAAATAGTAAAACCAAGAAATATTTTTAACACTTAGCACTTAGCAAAGAGTGACGTTATTATGAAATGACAATCATTAAAGTAATTTAATTATAAGCGATTGTTTTCAATCCAAATGGACTTATACCACTTTAAAAAATAACATTATATATAGAGGTGAAGTTACAAATGCATCCCTCAATTTTTTTTTTTTTTAAATTTATTTATTGATATCTACAACTGTATTACAATAATACAACAAGTAAATAGGCTAAGTGATATATAATGACATGATAATGACAAGTAGAGAAACTACCCACTGGTAGTACTCAAATCAAAGTTCAAGTAAGGAGGTCACGTGGCCATCTTCTTTTCAGACGCCTCGGAGGATTATCGGGAATTGAAGAGGAAGCTAGGTTTGAAACTAGAGGGTTTGAGTGGGAATGAAGTTTGTTATGAAAGGATAGATACCGGGTTCGGGCCAAATCAGCAACAAAAGGGACATTAAGGTCGTTATGGATGAGTTTATTCTTGACAAAATAAGGAGCATTGAGGATTTTACGAAGGATTTTGGACTGTAAGGATTGGATACGAGAGGAATTCGATGGTTTAGTGGAGCCCCAAAGCTCTACTCCGTAAGTCCAAATAGGTCGTATGATGGTCATGTAGATGAGTCTTTTGTAGTTAATTGGGAGCTTAGAGCGTTTGTCTAGTAAGTGTTGAAGTAGCCTGAAACGTCGAGCGGTTTCTTGTCTTTTCAGTCTTGTATGAGGATTCCAGGTTAATTGTTTGTCAAGGTGCAACCCTAAGTATCGGATCTGTTCTACAGGCACCAGAGGGGTATTATTAAAGGATACTGAAGGGCAGGAAGTCATTGGTTTACGACGCCAGGTAAAAGTGATATGATGCGATATTTTAGAATTTATTTTAATTCTCCAGTTTTAACACCATTCTTCAAGATCAGTGATATAGAATTGGAGACTTTGGGATGCAATAACTGGATTGGTGTTGACTGATAATACACATGTATCATCAGCATACGTGGTAAGGATAGTATTAGGATGAGTTGGGATGTCAGCTGTATAAACTGTATATAGGATTGGGCCAAGGATACTACCTCCCTCAATTTAAAAAAATATTTCTGATTAATCTAGAAAATTTCTGAGAAACGGAAAAATATATAAAGTTGTATAACTTTATATATATATATATATATATATATATATATATATATATATATATATATATATATATATATATATCAGTTTATATATTTCATAAATCAGATGAATGTTCAATGTTAAAAACATGAAATATTTCTAACAACATGATTAAGAAATAATGCTCTTACATTGGTTTCGATTTTTCTTATATCAGACAGAAATTGGAAACATATAAAAAAAACAACTATAAAATGTTATATGAAAAATAAAACAAACCCTGAATAGAATTGGGGTCTGTTTCGGAAAACGCATGCATTCGGTAATTATTATTACTTATATGAAATAACTCTATTTATTTTTAATTTAACATATAACCTAATTATAAATGCAGGTATTACTTTATAACAGTTATAACTTTTATTGATAACTGTTATAACCTAATAGAAATAAAAGATCATATGTTTGTATTTATGCATAATTTAAAACAGAAGAAATAACCAAGACAATTATAGATATACATTTCCAATTTGGAGGACAAAAATCCACAATATTCTTCAGGATCTGCTCAAATAAATCCGTTTTTGTACTTCCTTCTCCAAATATATTTTATATATGCCCACAGGTGCGAATCTATCACCGTCCGGTGGGTACCGCATTCTCTCTTGTTCCTCCTCTTGAGAGATGACCATAGAGATGCGATTCTTTGAGCTCCTGAGGTTACTTCATTTCGTGTCCCTTGGAACAGAGTCTTTTTTGATATATTATACCCTTATCTTGAGCATATTTTATGCTTGATTCATTGATTTTTAACTATTTTCGCCTAATCTAAGAAATTCATTTTAATGACTGAGTAAATCATATGCACTATAATTAAACTTCATGATTTTATCTCTCTTTACATTTTTATTTCTATTTGGTTATAACAGTTATCAATAAAAGTAACTGATACTAAATAACAGGTATTTAAAAAATAATCTGCATGCGTTTTCCGAAACCGACCCAAAAAATGCCTCTAAATGCACTACTATGTTTACTGTCGTTTTCATGGAATAATTAAACTTTAAGCACTGATAAAAAGCATACAAGCGGAAATACATTAATACATACATTAATAGAGGCAAAAGATGAAAGTGAAATTCAAACACCGAATGAATATAATGAAAAATTCACATGTGGCGTATTTTACACTCGAGAGCACCTGCTCCAGCCTCAATTATGGCCATTTTTATTTATGCTCCAACATTCGTTTTAGTTTCGTTTATTTTAGCATTTTAACCACAATCATGTTAAGTTTTGTTGTTATTAGTAATTTAGTATTTTGCAGTTTTAAAGCAAATATGTATTCTTTGCAATGTATTTTTTTTATAATTTATTTTATTTTATTTTATTGTTATATGGTATAATTTTTAAATATTTTATTAGAAAAGAAAAGATATGACCAGGACCGGGATACGAACCCAGGTCTCTCACCTCTCCGTGGTGGTGCTTAGCCAACTCGGCCATCCTGGTTCGCTTCTCGCTCAGTCATATCCCTTCTTTCCACTGATCCATATCTCCGTGTTCTCGCAATTTGCGATGTATACACGGGGAGAATGTTAATTAAACCTTACTTTTATTTTTGGATCTTGTTGACTTGTGTCATTAAATATTATAGTAATTTATTTTATTTTATTTTATTTTATTGTCATATGGCATAATTTTTTTATGTATAGTATTTTATTTGAAAAGAAAAGATATGACAAGGATATGACAAAGATATGACCTTTTTTTAATAATTCATTCAATGAAATTTACGACTGTATCATATAAGCAAATAGAATGAATGTATACGTCGACTGGGAATAACGAATTAAACTAAAATATAAAAGGATTAAAATTTTTTAAAATTTTATATTGATAAATAAAATAATTTAAATACCATCATTACAATAGCAATTCTACACTTTACCAATACCTTTTCTTCTTCGCTTTATCAATTTTTTTAACTTACTTGGATCTTTCATTTATCTCTATTTAAAACTAATGTTTTTTTAGTTATGATGTTCTTTTGAAGGAGCGATACGTCATATATGGGACTATTGATCTGGATGACAGTGCTCAGAATAGAAGGATAAAAAGATAAATGAAAAAAGAAAAGTATTGAAAAAGGGAGGTAGATTTAAATACTGTTTGGAATGGAGATATCGGTTGAGTATTTTAGCCGATCCCGATATTCAACTTAGGACAAAGCTACACTTCTTTTATCTGTTCTCCTCAGGACTTGTATCTTTGGATCAACACATCTCTCAGAGTCGCTCAAAACATTCAATAGATCTTCATATATATTTTTCTTGAATTATTATCTATTTTAAAATGTCTATTAAAGCGACTTTTTTAATAATCACTATAAAAATACAACCGCCGTTGGTCTGAGAAATTTTCAGCTTGTGACAGATTAATTCATAAATAACTGCTAAACTCATAAATAATTCATTCCTCCATTCTACTATTCCTCTCGTAACTAGAGGAAAGTGAATGCCTCAGTGGTAGAGCAATGAGTAGCCATGCCGTAAATCCTGGTTTAAATCCCGCTGCGGGCAAGGCTTTTATTTAGGCTGTTTACAGCCGGAGATGGGTCATGTAATATTTAGGACCCTCCTGGGGCTCACCCAGCCTCTATAAAATGTTATAAAAACAAGGAACTCAAAATAAGGGGGAAAATCTGGCGGTTAAGGGTAATCTAGGACAAATCACCTTCCTGCAGAACCGTTGTCTCTATCATGTACTGAACCCCAGACCCATTCACTGGTTGTAGTGGTACAGGTTTTCTACCTCCAGTTGAAACATAACAATTAAACATAAAGCAACAAAAAACAACCTGCATTGGTTAATCGGAAGGGTACTGTACCCTTACAGGACAGCGCCGGACCAAATGTTCCATTCAACCAGCTTGGTTACAAAGTCCTCCCACACCCATCTTATTCCAGGCCAGAGTTCCAATAAATTTCCACCTGTTCAGAAATTTGGGTAACTTCCATAATGGTAAAATAATTCTCAAAAAAAATAATTTAAACAGTCTTGAGTACTGCCGGCAGAAGTAATTAATCAAAACATTGAAATAACTGCGTTCTTTTTTTAAACTTATATTATTTATGACTTGTATTTGAATTTACATAGATTTTATTTTCAGTTTTAGTATAATTCTACAGTCCCACTGCAATAAGTGGTTTAGTCACATTTTGCCCAGAGAGAGTTACCCAGAGAGAACTGCTTTCAGATATCCGGATATCATTCTCGTAGTTTTTGGCTTAAAATGGAGTTGTAATATAAGCAATAACTCCTTTTCAAGCCAATGCCTTACTTAGCCCCTTATTCACTACGAAAATAACTCGATTCCGCTTACTTAAGTACAAGAAACTCATTTTGGAGAAAACTGGACTTAACCACTTATTCATTGGGGCTGTAGAATTATCATCGTTAAGTTCAAGAATACATGAAGCATTTTTACATTTCATAAAACAAGGCATTTAACTATTATAATAGTTAAATATATATTGATAATTATCGTCCAAATATATAATACTAGCTTATGCTCGCGGCTTCGCACGCGTGGAATTCGGCCTGCCACGTAAAGTTTCGTCAAAGATCATTTTAAATAAATAATTTAATTATTTTTTTAAATGTAAGTTACTCGAACATCGGAAATTTCAGATGTCTAACTTCAAAACTGACGGATTCTATACAACCTTTGAACCCCCCCTTGAAACCCTTGGAGTGGAATTATCCGAATTTCTTTCTTAAACTATACACAGAACCTAACTACAAATTTCAAGAAGCTTAGTTCCTGATTTACCTATAATTATGTACTATAACGGGGGGGCACATGCCTCCGTGCCCCCACATAGATCATCATGTGATTTGCCTTTATTTATGTACAATAATGGATTCTCCACAATACCTAAAATACAGCAGGGGGGGAACGTGCCCCATTGCACCTCCCCATAAATCCGCGCTTGCTATAGCCTATGTGTTATTCTGATGTGTAGCCTATATTACTGTAAAGTTTCATCCAAATCCGTCCAGTAGTTTTTGCGTGAAAGAGAGACAAACATACAAACATTCACATTTATAATATTAGTAAGATTATTATTAATTCCACAACAATTAAACGAATTTTTAGATAAAAACAATTATTCTCGCCAATCTCGAGCATATTGCTGACGTGGACCCAAACGCGGCTGATCCCATTTCAAAAACGCATCACAAAACCCTGATTTTTATTCAGTTTTGGACATACACCTGGTTCTCGTATTATAATATTTTATATCACATACTTTTATATTAATTATTAAATACAGATTGTTTAATGTTTTTTATTGAAAAAATAAGCAGCATGATTTACTAATATTACAAGCCTCTAGCTGCTCTTCTTGTATCCAGATATGGTAGATTACGCTATATTTAACATAGCCTGGGTTCGAAATCCCGCAGAGAAAAGAAGAATTGGCCCGACTTAATAAATCCTTGGACTAGGAGAGGACTCACTAAAGAGCTTTAGCCTACACCAGCCGAGATAAGATTAGAATCCAGGGCACTCTCGTCCCCAATCCTTTGTCCACTGCCGAATAGAGGGCGCTCCATGGTCACGCACGCTTTATTTAATAAAGCATCTGTTTCAACATTAGCTATATAATTTTATGTGTATGGATGAGTGTATATATAAATATATAATTTCTCGACTGATTTTTGTGTAAATCTTACTAATATTATAAATGTGAAAGTTTGTCTCTCTTTCACGCAAAAACTACTGGACGGATTAGGATGAAACTTTACAGTATTATAGGTTATACATCAGAATAACACATGGGCTATAGCAAGCGCGGAATTAGGGGAGGGGGGGGAGGTGCACGTGGGTACGTGCCCTCCCTCCCGACAGTTTTTAGGTACTGTGAAGAATCCATTATAGTACATAATTAAAGGTAAATCATATGATAATAGTGGTTAAAATAACAGAAAGAACATGAGTGAAACTATCGTTTTGATATCCTGTTAATATTATAAATGCGAATGTTTGTTACTCATTCACGCAAAAACTACTGAACGGATTTGGATGAAACTTATTGAGTAAAATAAGTTATACATCATAGGCTACAGGAAGGGCAGATTTACGTGGTGGCAAGGGGGCATGTCCCCCCCCCCCCCCCGTTAAAGTACATAATTATAGGCAAATCAGGAACTTAGGGTTTCCCCTTTAATATAATAGGGGTTCAAAGGTTGTATACAATCCGTCAGTTTCGAAGGTAGACATCTGAAATTTTGGATGAATGAGTAACTTATATTTAAAAAAAATAATAAAATTATTTATTTAAAATGATCTTTCACGAAACTTTATGTGGCAGGCCAAATTCCACGCGAGCGAAGCTGCGGGCATAAGCTAGTAAAATCATATATCCAAAACAAATATATAGCATTCCACTCATTGGCACAAAATCACCCAAATCCATCGTTGTTCCGCTTTCCTACTGCCAGTTACCGGGGCTTGATAGGCCCATGGCCAAGAGATTTGCTCAACTATTGATGTTTCCTATTCAAAAGGAAAGAGAACATTTGGATAAATTTGCGCAATTGCACAGGTGCAAATTAAAATTAAAGAATAAATAAACAAACAAAGAAAATTTGAAATAAAATCAACAAGTCAAACCTTTTTCCTGTACTCACGTAACAAGAACCACTTGATTTTTGACCAGGTGACTATCTTGTATTTACTTTACACATTTGTGACTTAAAATAATTTTTTTTTTCTATTAGGTTCTATTATACTAACGACGAAGGTCATATTGTGATAGTTTATATATAAATTATAAATCGAAATATGCACATATAATTTCGCTAAAGGTAATTGAACTAATAGCTGAAGACTGAGATTACAATGCGGATAATCGGAAGGAGGGAGCTTTGTTTGATCCCGATCCTAAGCCTTCCTCCTTCCTCATCCCAAAGGTTCCGGGTAATTACCGAAGGATCTAGCAGCTCCAGGATCAACAGGGGCTTCGTAAGCTGAAATTGAGTATCAGGAAGAAAAAATATGACGGGGGCAATTTATCTATACATATATATATACCGGGGTAGAAGTACTCACTAGGTACTAGGTAAGTTTGAATTAACAGTAACGTAATGACTTTAGGTAGATTTTTCCTATTTTTTTATATATCTGATTATAATTTTTTTTTAGATTAATTTATTGATACTTACAACTGTAATAATATTACAAAAAGTAAATTTGCTAATGTGAACAAATGACATACAAAAAAAAAACCACTTGTGGAGAAACTAACCATCGGTAGCACTCCAATAAAGTTCTATAGTAGAATGTCTCGAAGCCATCTTTTTTTCAGACGCCCCGGAGGGTTATCAGGAATAGTATGGGAAGCAAGTTGAGAGACTAGCGGATTCAAGTGAGTATGGAGCTTGTCATGGAAGGATAGGTATCTAGTTTGGGCCAAATCAGTAACATATGGGATATTAAGATCATGATGGATGAGTTTGTTTGTGACATAATAAGGAGCATTCAGGATTTTAGGAAGGATTTTGGATTTTAAGGGTTGTATACGAGATGAATTGGATGGTTTAGTGGAGCCCCAAAGCTCAACTCTGTATGTCCAAATAGGTCTGATAACTGTCATGTAAATGAGTCTTTTGTAATTAATTGGGAGCTTAGAACGTCTGTCCAGTAAATGTTGAAGTAGGCGAAAACGTCGAGCAGTTTCTTGTCTTTTCAGTCTTGTATGAGGAATATAAAATTAAAATTATTTCTCGAAAGTAATTTTTTTTTTATTTATTATTTTCAATTCAATTTAATTCGTATTTAATTTTCACCTATGGCTCCTCCTGTATTGTAACCAAAGATGCTTAAAATAAGTATCAATGACAATTAAATACTTAACATTCAAAATCCCATCAAGTTAGTGATCCAGTCTTTACAAAAAGAAAAATAAATAAATTTTGTTGTCCTAACGGAATGATGAGATTAGTTATCAATATTCTTTAAACCCTGAAATAGTGGAGAAAATTCTTTCACTATAAAGGATAATTTCCTCTAGCGTAAAGGTATTAGTACACCTCTGTACGCTGCTGCGCCCTAGTGGGTCCATTCGAACAATTTCTTTTTATATGTATTAAGAAAACTGTTACATAATAATATTAATTTTAATCTGTTTAATAATCAATTGAAATATTGAATTGGATATTATAAAATAATCGTAATGAATAACGTATATTTTTTAAAACTTTAATTCAACTTAATAAAGAAGCACTGTTACAAAGTTTCGAGTTAAAGTCCGAATATGGCAGATGAATCATTTTAATTTGTCAAGAGTTATGAATGAATCCTGTGAAATATGCAATAGCTCATGAAATATTTTTTTTATGTTTATTTTCAGCTCGTTTTCTCTCTCTTTAATTATATACAGTAAAAATGGAATAAATTCGAATACAAAATTTGGGCTGAGGGCATAGAGGGAGATAGATAGAGAGATTGAGGGACGGAGTGAGGGAACCTCTAAATTCGTAATTTTGTTCTCGCATTGTAAACTATGCGTACATATAGACTATACATTAGAGATGTACATGCTGAGCATATGTTAAGCTTGGGTATTCAAGGGTTACTAGCTACTCTGGATTTTAGCTGGATAGCAACTTCAATAATATTCATGTTGCAATTAATATAATACTGGTTATATTTGCATTTATTTATTTTTATTTAATTTTCATTACATTAGCTGCAATCCGTTTCCTTTGTATTTTACCCATCAAAATTGATTAAATAAAAATATTATTTTCTTAGTTAATTTAATAAATCTGTCCTTGTGTCATATTAAATCAAACCTCAATATATATTTTATGAATAAAAATTGTGCTTCATCGAAAGTTTAAACTATTAATGATAGCCCAGGATCCCTGGTACATTTTTGCACTTGATTACTATCAAGCTGAATCTTCGTGAATAGCTTCGTTTTGATGAGACGCCCAACAATTTCCTTTGCGAAAATTCTCGATTGTGGTAGCTAACAGAGGTAGCAAGGATAAAATATTTCGATTTGATGATTCTAAAAAATTTATTACTAACTGGGGTTTTTTTTGTTAGATCTCAAGATCTAAACTATTTGAAAACGTTCAAAGCTCCCAATTAATTATAAAAGACTCATTTACATGACAGTTATCAGACCTATTTGGGCATACGGAGTTGAGCTTTGGGGCTCTACTAAACCATACAATTCATCTCGTATCCAATCCTTGCAATATAAAATCTTCCGTAAATTTCTCAATGCTCCTTATTATGTCACAAACATACAATCATAAACAAACTCATCCATCATGATCTTAATATCCCATATGTTGCTGATTTGGCCCAAACTAGATACCTATCCTTCCATGACAAGCTCCATACACACTTGAATCCGCTAATCTCTCAACTTGCTTCCCCTACTATTCCTGATAACCCTCGGAGGCGTCTGAAAAGATGGCCTCGAGACCTTCTACTATATAACTTTATTGGAGTTCTACCGATTTGAAAAAATATTTGTCCTACAAAATATATGGTTTGATCAAAGATTCCTCTCCTTCCAATATATATCGATAACGAAGTCATTAAAATGATTACGAACCAGCTCAATTCTTTTTTTTTTACTCATTTATTAGGACCTGTACTGCTACTGTTGAGCGTAGGACAGAGATACAGTACCACGCAATTTCTAGAACAATGTGACTGTTAAATATACCAAGTAAAAAAAAAATTCGCTGGTTAGGAATAATTTTTAATGACCTGGTTATCGATACATATTGGAAGGAGGGGACTCTTAGATCAAATCATATATTTTGTATTCATTCAAATAATCTAGGTAATTATCTTGAGATTTAAAAAAAAAAACAGTAATAAATTTTGGAGAATCATCAAACCGACATATTTTATCCTTGCTACCTCTGTTAGCTACCGCAATCGAGAATTTTCGCACAGGAAATTGTTGGGCGTCTCATCGAAACGAAGCTATTCACGAAGATTCAAGCTTGATAGTAATCAAGTGCAAAAATGTACCAGGGATCCTGGGCTATTATAGGTACATAAATAATGAAGCATCAGCTATAGTCAATTTAAATATTTTTATGGATATAGTCTCGATATTTTTAAAGCTTACTCGAACAATGTATAATGGTGGATGTTGACAAAATAAAATTATTTATAAGGAACCATTGATTAAATAAGAGGAAAAAATGGCCCAGGTGGAGCTCAGAAAAAAGTCTCTTTAGTAAGAAGAACTATTTATTTTTAAATCCGGCTTTTCGACCCATTTTCCATCTCCTCTTCAGGGCTATCAGTGAGGTCAACAATTGACAGACTCAAAGCACTCAATCTGTCAACTGTTGACCTCACTGATAGCCCTGAAGAATACCTGCAATGTGGGTCGAGACGTCAGTTTTAAAAATAAACAGTTCTTCTTACTCAACAGAGTTTTTCTGAGCTCCACCCAGACCATTTCTTTCCTATTTATTTTAGGCCAACTAATATTATTCAACATGAGAATAAAGAGAATCTAAAATCGGCGTGTACAATGTTTCAAGAACAAGCTATAAAAATGAAGTTAATTTCAGTGAAATTTCGCTGTAGTTATAAATTTCTAACTAGGATATCTACAATTTTGATGTTTTTCATCTTAGAATATCTACTACAGCCTCTTAGATTCTTTAAAGTTGAAAATTTGTGCATTTATCGATTTGAAGATTTAAAAAAAAAGTACCTTTTGTGTGTGTGTGCGTGTGTGTGTGTGTAGAGAGAGAAAGAGTGAGAGAGAGGGAGAGATAGTTAACTCTTGCTTTAAGAGAGACGAGATGAGAGGAACGGTATCTATAATAGAGATCGGGGCTGTGACTTTGAGGGGGAAAGTGATTAGAGTGATGGAGGGAGTGACTTGAGGTGACCGAGTGAGTCACCTTCTAGCTCAGTAGCAGCGGGCCTTCAAAGGCGGGGCAGGTAATGGATATCTCCCTTATCATATCAGGTCTCCATTGTTATCACGGCGCAGGCTGGAAAAGGTTATCATATATTTCGTCACGATTCCAGGAAGGATTGAAAACGAAACCTACATCAATGGAATATGTAACGTATATCTATTTCAAAGCAATGGAAATGAATAAAGAAATAGGAATAGAAGGAAAATTCTATCAGAATTAAACTAATCATCTTGTTATGCAAAGTAAATACCTCCAGCCCGGGTGAAGAAGTAGTTAATTAATTAATTTAATTTTTATTGTGTTTTTTTACTTTTTTTTTTTTGTGGGGGGTTTTTGACTGGGAAGCGTCTGAGGTAGACATAGGCGTAGATGGGAGGATTTCGTAAAGAGTGACCTGACGGATTTGGGTTAGGGTAGTGATGCTTGGATAGAAGTCTGCGCACGGTTTGCACTGCCTAAGGAAGAAAGCCTTAACTCCACTTAACTTGAAATTGAGATATTCAATAAAACGTTATATATACTTTTTCACACCCTTTTTTTCTTTAAAATGTACATTTAAAGGATCAAATAATTTGATATAAAAAATAAAAAACCAGTTTTAGTTTTTAAAAAATCGATTTGGGGCTCCACTAAGCCATCGAATTCCTCTCGTATCCAATCCTTACAATCCAAAATCCTTCGTAAAATCCTCAATGCTCCTTATTATGTCACAAACAAACCCATCCATCATGATCTTAATATCCCATATGTTGCTAATTTGGCCCTAACCCGGTATCTATCCTTTCATAGCAAATTTCATTCCCACTCAAACCCTCTAGTTTCAAACCTAGCTTCCTCTTCAAATCCCGATAATCCTCCGAGGCGTCTGAAAAGAAGATGGCCACGTGACCTTCTTAGTTGAACTTTGATTTGAGTACTACCAGTGGGTAGTTTCTCTACTTGTCATTTTCATGTCATTATGTAACATGCATTCTATTTACTTGTTGTATAATTGTAATACAGTTGTAAATATCAATAAATAAATTTAAAAAAAAAAATAATAAAAAAATCGATTTTGGCTTTTTTATGTATATAATGGGACTTAAGACCTTGTTATCTCCAAACAGGAGTGCAAACAGTAACATAACTCCCATGTTGGCTCATAATATATTTTTGTTGATAGGCTAATTAATAAACTTATAAGACTGACAGATAATTACTTATTAAATACAGAATATAGAAAACCACCTACAAAACCGTAATTTGACCTTAACTCAATTTTCATTTTTTTTTTTTTTTTTGCTTAAGGCCTTTTTTCCTAGCAGGGCAGTATAGTGGAGAACTTGTGTTGTTTTTTTTGTGATCTATCACTGGCTATCTAAAAACTGATTCTGACCTGGACTTGTACCCTGACGTAAAGTATGAAAAATTAAAATATAATTATTCTTTGGAACGTAGTTCCTTTAAGCAGTAATAAATTATAATAAAACTAACATTTATTACAATAACAAAGAGAATACGACTGTAGGATCTACATACATACGTGGTGGTAAAGCATGTCGTTGATCATGATTTAGGCAAAATATCCTCCTTACCGAGATGGTTTGGGTTGGAAACAGTACAGTACAGTTTCTATCCTGTACTGAAACGAATACCTTTTATACAAGTTTATTACCTTGCATTATTACAAACATTTTTTTAAACTTCAGTTCATTATTCCGCCTATGTCAAAGGTCAACAAAATGTTTAAGTAATATTAAATACTCTTGCGGAAGGACAGAAAGCTACACCGTAGGATCGATTGATTAATGACTATTTTTTTCCTTTTGTAACGTAGCTCTATCAAGAGGAATAAAAGAGGCACCGCTTAGAGGATCGGCAACCGATCAGCGAACAATGGAAATATAATTGCTTTGGATCTCATCCATTCTCCTACCTAAAAAACAAAACTAAAAAAAAAATTATACTCAGTATGTAGAGCGATGTGCTGCTACTGTGAAGGTCCGGGGCTCAAGTATGGCTGTGATACATAAATTGCTTAATCCTTTAACATACACGAATGGGTCGTGCGAGATCAGCTAGCCCTGCTGGGGCTCAAACAACTTCTATAAATTGGGTACAGAAAATGGGAGGAAAATCTAGTGGTTGAGTATGATGTTGGCCAAATCTCTTACATGCACAGTTGCTGCCATGTACTGAAACTAAGACCCTTTTAGTGGCTTTTAGAGGGACAGATTTTTTAAATTTTTTTTGTAATAAGCATTAAGCGAATTTAGATCATTACAAATTTTCTGATATACCCACAGATTTTAATTTCATACATGATCACTATGTATAGGTATACAAGGAATCATTTGTTTTTCAAATAAGATTTTTATTGATATCGATAAATAAATTTTCAAAAATTTCTCAATGATCTTAATTTCTTATTTAAACATTTTCATTTATATAAAAAGGAAACAAATAAAACAAAATAAAGATCTAAAGTCCTTCGTGGGGCTCACCCAGCCTCTATAAAGAGGGTACCCTAGATTGGGAGGAAAAACCTAGTGTCAGACAAACCACCCCTCAGAAGCGTTGCCTTAAAATACAGCACAGGTTCTACAATTTACAGGGCCTTAGATCCTGTAATAGTAGGCTGTAATGGTACAGGTTTTGTTTCTCGTTAACTATTTCCAACACTCCGAACTATCAAGGCAATTAATCAAGTGACAAATGTCAAATAAAAAAATTCCTAACTCCATTATTCATCCTGAAAGTTTTAGCTTCAACATTCAGTATGAGGAAATATCTAGTGCAAAAGATATCGAGTACATTATACTCAGGATGTAGAACGCGAAGGCTCAAATATGGTTGTGAAAGATAAATTATTTAATTTGTTAACTTGATGGGACGTGTGGGATCTGCAGACCCTCGCGGGGCTCACCCAGCCTCTATGAAGTGGCTATTAATTGAAGGAAAAACCTGGCGATTGAGTGTGATGTTTGATTAATCACCTTCTTGCTTCAGTGGTGTCTTAAAACCAATTCAGACTCTTCCGTTTACTTAACCTTTCATGAGTTGCTATATTACAGTTTTTTTTTTTGTTTTATTCTTTTTCCAACACTCAGAACTGTCTAGCATTTGATCTGAAACTAATTAATTCAGTTACAAACTGTCAAAGCAGGAACTTTTAGCTTCAATCATTCAACATGTAAGATTGCAAATGTAAGAGCGCTAAAGATTGTATACAGAAAACGTTAAGGTAATGATATGGATTTAACTCAGGACTTTCTGGCAGTCGTGTCTTGAAAGGTCTTGTTCCTTAACTTCTATGACAGGACAACTCTTTGAGAGAGTCCTATCTACTTACAACGTATATTGAGTTGACAAGTTCGTGTACGCCTCAGATTTTGAAAGTAATTACGATTTGTTTAGTAATATCTCCAGACTTTTTAAACGTGGCAAATCAATACAAAGTAATGTTTTTTCTTTCATTTTTAATAAGTATATATCTCTATTTCTAAAAAAAAAAAAAAAAGGTCGGGAAATAAAATGAATGAAAGAGATCGTCCGATCCATTCATTGAGGAGTTTATTAACAGGTCTAGATGGGAACCAATCAAATTGCAGTATCTTATAAAGGAAATGAAGAGACCTCCTCCGCTTAAAGGGCAAAATGAGCGCCGCTAAAATGAAAGGAGGTTGTTGAATTTTAAAACTGGGATTCGGGGGTCATTAGGGAAAGGGATGAGGTCCGCGGAACTTGGCCTTTGAAGGCTAACTCGGTAACGAGGCACTAAAACCTCGGATATCTAATTAACAGCCCCAATTACCTCCTGTTAATAAAACCCCACTTTCCCGGCTTCGCCTCCATTTTACTTTCAACTTGAGATAAAACTTCATCTTGCTTACTTTCGCGCTTTAACTTTATGTCTCTCGTCTAAGATTAAATAAGATCTCGCCCCTGTTATAGAAGCAGAGTCGTTTTATTTTCGATGAAGGATTATAGATAAGTGAGAGTATGTCTGCCTTCGTAACGGTTTTAAGGTAGCAGTCACCTGTGGTATTTTAAGCAAAACAATTTCTGATACAGGATAATCCATGAGTTGTGCGGAAGTTAACAAATAGTAGACGACTTGAAAGAAAGATGTACAGTTATGGTGAGATTTATTTATGAACTAACTAAGTAGATTTATTAGCTATTGACTAACATTAATGCTTATTGGCTATTTATAGTTAACTTAGTGATACATCTTGATTTCTTTATACACTATAAACTAACCACATCATATCTCTACTAATCTATCTCTCTTATTCTGAGCTGATATACACATATAAAAGAAGAGGGGAGGTCAAGGAAATTACATTTCTGACGGAAGATATATCAGAAATTAATGGTTAAGAGCCCTACACAATTATACACAATTATAATTAGGTTATAACCCAATCTTGTAATGTTATCAATTACATGTAATTATCCGATGATGTGACTCAGAGATGCGATTAAGACGAGATCATATCCAACCGCCTGATTTATCCTATAGTTAAGTACATTTACTTCGTAGTCCTAGGCAGGTCTCCGATCCACTACAAACTATAGGACCACTACAACTGTTAGACCCTAGATAGATTAAATTATTTATCTGTCATAACCGGTATCGAATTAAAGATCTAGGACATTGTAACCTCACATATTTGTTAAATATCCTGTCTAAGATTTAATAAGATCTCGACTTGTCGTATTATTTCTATGTACAATTATAAGTAAGAACAGATATAGCCCAACGGCCATACCACGTTGAACACACCGGTTCACGTCAGATCACCGAAGTTAAGCAACGTCGGGCGTGGTTAGCACTTGGATGGGTGACCGCCTGGGAAAAACAGGCGGTAACCATCTGGGGAAAAACCGCGTGCTTTTGGCATCTAACTAAACAGTGCACTAAATAATAATACATAGCTGGCTGTATGGATGAATGAAAGAATCGAATGCCATTAAAAAAAAAAAAAGATATAGGTCCGCATTCGTGACGATTTTAAGGTGGGAGTAACCTTTGGTGTAGTAGTGAGCGTAATAAATTTCTGTTTAGGATAGGGGCCGTACTGTTTTTAACCCTACAGGAGTCGCGCCCAATCTCTAACAAAGGACCCATCACCAACTTGATAAATAATTATAAATACAGTACAGAAATTATATAAATGTAATTTGATACATATTATATTTGTAATCTTCTTTCTAAAACCTCGCCCAAGGGATTAACGTGGATTGGTTGGAGAAACCTCTCATTGATAGTAGATCCCTGCTCCAGAGGCGTTTCAGTCTCCCGGTCGGATTCTTTGGTAATGCGTCTGTCAGTAATGTTTTTACCCAGTAAGTTTGGGTGTCCAGCAAGTGAGAAATGGATATTTTTTTTCTTTATCGTGTCAGTCCAAGAATGAGTAATATAAGGAAGAAAATTTGAACGGTCTGTAAGTAAGATTTTTCGCATGTTCTCCGCGCTTATAGTGCATATCGCATTAAGTTACTTAGCTTCTGTACCTAGGGCAACGCATATTAAATACTTAGGGCTTAATATGGGACAAAGGTTAACTTTTACTTTTCACACTGATAATGTGTGCAATAAAGCTAACAGAGCTCTGTGTACTATATATCCTTACTTTAAATTCTAAATTAAGCACCGATAATAAGTTATTATTATATAAAGCCTGCTTACGACCTATACTAACATACGCATACCCAATTTATAGTTACATGTCTAAAACTAATTACAAAAAATACAAATATTCCAAAACAAATGTCTTAGAATTGCTGGAAATTATGCATATGACACTAAAGTTAAAATTATGCATAAAGAATTAAATACACCTTACATTAATATATTTATAAAAAAAACTATGTAAACAATTTTTTTATGTGTAAAAACAATAAAAACCCGCTTATAAAAAATATTGGGAACTATACAAAAAATATGTTAGAGAAGAATTGGTTGATTGTAACTTCTAATATAAGGAAGAAATAGTTGGGGGTGCAGTCAATAAAAACAATTAAGTAATAAGCGTAACTTATTTATTGTGTTATTGTAGGCCATCTTCAGGTTTAAGAGAGAGAAACAAACAGAAAAACATATAACAAAATATGGTGACAAGTAATGTAGTAATGTGGTACAAGTGTGGAAATTAAAATAGTGACTAGATATGATGAAATAGTGAATAGTGTTCATCATATCTACTCACTATTTTAATTTCCACACTTGTACCACATTACTACATTACTTGTCACCATATTTTGTTATATGTTTTTCTGTTTGTTTCTCTCTCTTGGCCCTGAAGATGGCCTACATTGTAGGCCGAAACGTCGGCACACAATAAATAAGTTACACTTATTTAGTTGTTTTTATTTACTGCACCCCCAACTATTTCTTCCTTATATAGAAATAATAGTACAAAGCGGTATGTACATAAACGAACCAAACATTTATTATTGTAGGATTTTTTTCATTTCATTGATATTGTTATATATATATATATATATATATATATATATATATATATATATATATATATATATATATATATATGTAAGTTACTAAGAATATATAGTTATAATTTTTTTTATTTTATTATTATTATTTTTTTTTATTTTTTTTTCTCTCTGTTGGAAGTTTTTTACACATTTTTTCTTTCATAGTAAAGTATGATTCTCCACAGGTATATTTAAATTTGTACAATTATTTTAAATATGAGACTGGTCTGTTGGTACAGCATTTTTATTTTGTGAAATAAATAAATTAAAAAAAAAAAGCATTAAGTTAGTTGATCAACATAAAATATTGAGAAATATAGAATTATCACCTAGTACTTGTCGACTCCTCTGTGTTTTTTGGTTAGCATAACAATATCATCCAATGTAGCTAGTAGTTTAGTATTTATTAAAGGGAACAAATAACTCAGTGTTGTGTCGTTCTTCCAAGGGGGCGTAAAATGTCGGTCCCACACCTCTGAGTTATCATTATTTGTCTAAGATCTCTATTCTAATTATACTTGGACAGGCAAAATTTAGGATTCGCGTTGCATCATCATCCGTTTAGCAGAGTAATGTGGCGTTTAATAAAAAAACAAGGATTTTTAAGGCGGCTTACACCATCGATTTTACCAAATCACCAACTGACCTGTCGAGAGCAGAAAACAAAACAAAAAAGGCTAGTGATTGAACGGTGGTGCCAAAACAGCTCGTCGGGGGCTATACCCTTTTGATGCCTCCGTTTTTTCTTCCGTTGTCACCTATTTTGGCATTTAACTGTGTTTTTCACTCTTATTGACAACAAATTTCGATGATAGAGGTATCAATATACAGAAGTGACAAATTTTATTTTTTAAGAATAAATAAAGTACATCAAAAACGATACTGGTATTTTAAATTCAGGATCAATCTTATTAGGTTATAGCGGTTTAGAAACTTAAAATTTTTACAAGATGAATCAAAATATTTTACGATCCTATTTAGTATAATGCAATTGGGAAAAAACCACAGTGCAAAGCCTTATGTTTCAAAAATACACCCATTTACCAGTCGACGTTTCGCCTATTCAGGCATTATCAAGACACCAAAAACAAAAAGGGGGTTATGTGAATCACATCTCGAAGAAAAAGGTGCAATACATCTCAACGATCAACAGCCCAAACAGGCTCCAACCAAGAGACAGCACCCCACCGCCAAGACGTTCAACATACAACGTTTACGTAAGTGGGTGTATTTTTGAAACATAAGGCTTTGCATTGTGATTTTTCCCAATTGCATTATAATAAGAAGCAATTTTTTAATAATAATAATAATGTATTTATTTATTCTGGGACAAGTCCCTTAAAATAACGATATAGGTATTACGTCTTAGAGTGTAAAATAATTACATTTTAAAACCACGGGAATATAATTAATTTTTAACTTTTTTTAATTTTATTGTGATTATTTAAATATTATTATTTTGAAGAGAAATGTTTTTATTTTGAAGAGACAAATTAAAATCCACCCAGGACAAATATTTTCTCTTCAAAATAAAAAAATAATCAGTAAAAGAAATAATAAAAAAAATAATCAGAAGAAGAAAAAATAATCAGAAAAGAATCAGTTGCGTATTACATTCTTTTCAGTTGTATGTTGAACGTCTTTGTGGTGGGGTGCTGTCTCATGTTTGGAGCCTGTTTGAGCTGTTGATCGTTGGGATGTATTGCACCTTTTTCTTCGAGATGTGATTCACATAACCCCTTTTTGATTTTGGTGTCTTGATAATGTATGAATAGGCGAAACGTCGACTGGTAAGTGGGTGTATTTTTGAAACATAAGGCTTTGCACTGTGGTTTTTTCCCAATTGCATTATAATAAATAATAGTGTTTCTTTTTGAGTTTTTGGCTCTATTTTAGTGATCCTATTTAGAATTTTTTCTTGGTCACGGTAACAATCGAAGGGGGCTAACTACATAAACTTTTGAACACTAATGATAAGCACTTAAGCGAGAAATTATTGTTAATATGAATACTTCCAATATTACCATACAGCTATATGAAGCCACTTCTTAGTATGGAAGCAGAAAAGATGACTGAGTCTCATGGGATATATGAAAGGATTCTGAAATTAAACATGGCTTACATTAGATTACATGACCATTGATTTAACAGAAAAATATCCTCTAATACAGCTTATGTACTTGTACTTACCCAGCTTCTGTAGCAAGTACCATTAATTTGGGGGACAACGGAACATTATCTTGGTTAAGTTTTTTGGTTTTTTTTTCTGAAAGGGCGTCTTCTGTGTTGGCAGGCACAGTCTTACGATATAAGTTTAGATCCTCTGATGATTATATTTTGGGAGAAAAACCACCATCCATTCATCCAGTATTCTTAAATTGTTTATTCCTTAAAACGTTTTGACACATATGTCATTATCAATCATTTAAAAAATGGTCTGCATCATTCCAATAATCATACATAACTTTAAAAAGTTATATGTCTATACATCTCATAAATGTACATTTATTATGCATTTTCTTGGGGATTTATCCATCCTCCATGGTCAAATTATTAATATTACTTCTAATTTTTTAAATGATTGATAAAGACATATGTGTCGAAACGTTTTAAAGAATAAACAATTTAAGAATACTAGATGAATGGATGATGTTTTTTCTCCCAAAATATAAAAATCAAAAGAGTTATAGTCCATTTTACATTAATTTAAAAATTTAAAAATGAACTTCTGATGATCTGATTTGTAATACCTTGGTGTCAGCAATTCTCCTCGCAAAGATATTTCCATTTTTGCACCATACGAACTCGAATATATCCTCTGCTTTCAAATGTCTCGTTTCCCGAAATATCTTCAAGTTGAATGGTGTTAGGTATTCACGTATATAGAAAGTTTTTCGAACATTGGTTCTAGATCTGAACTAAATAACTGAGCATTATTTTGTTTTTTGAGTTAGAGAAATCGATTTTTATCTACGTTCCTGGTGAATTTAACTATAGTGAAGAGGAGGATTGATTAGTATCTAAAGATCTAAAGATGTTATCTAATGAGTTGACAAACGCTCTAAGCTTTCAATCAATACAAAAGATTCGTAAACATGATTACTATTAGACCTATTTGTACTTACGGACTAAATCTTTGTTACTCCACTAAGCCATTGAGTATCCTCTCTTATCCAAACCTCACAGTCTAAAATCCTTCATTAAAGCCTCAACGCTACTTACTTCCAAAAAATCTACCTCAAAGTCCCATTCGTTGCTGATTTGGCCCCATCCCGAGCTAGCAACCTCTTCAATTTCTGATAATCCTCCAAGGTATCTGAAAAGGAGAAGGCCTCGAAAGTTGAATTTGTTATTTGAGTACTACCAGTGGGTAGTTTTTCTACTTGCCTTTATCCATACCATTGTGTATGATTCCTCCCATTATATTTGCTACATTCTATTGCTCTAATACAGTTGTAAATTTCGATAATTTCAAGGAGCCCACATGTATACAACATTACTTAGGTCATAAATCCAATCTTATGACATCAATCATAACTTATAAGCCCTTAGCTTTAGGTTTAGAAAGGTTTTGGAGGCGAAAATATATTAATTGAAATAGTTTGGTTAGAAAAGTATTTTTCGATGTTCGAACCGATGACAGCAAAAAGGAGTAGTGATAATTCAACTTCCTAGTTAACGGAACTTACCGTTCCATTTGGCGCGGAGCGTAGCTACGTAACGGCGACAAAGCAATTTCTGATTTAAACGGTAACTAGATTTGGCCTGGGCCGAGCGCGGTGGTTGAACTCTATTCCATCGCCGCTCTGATAGTTGATTGCTTTCCATAATTATCCCTTGGTCACTATGACGTGGGTACAGAACTATCCTGTACCCAACAGGACTCTATCCTGTACTCAAAAGGACTTTTACCATCATAGGACCGAAAATAGCAAGTGGTACGCAAGGATAGTTCATCAGAGGTGAGGAATCAAAATGTAAAATATTATCTCCAGTAATGAGAAATTGAGTAATTAAGGCAGATCGTAATACAGGAAGTGAAACATAACTAACATTATCTAAGAGTAATACATGTATGAGAGGAAAATAGTTGACTGGATGATAAAATGTAGGACGGAGATATATTTGGGGTGCAGTAAAAAAAAATACTAAATAAGTGCTAGACATAGACATAGATACAGTGTAGGTCATCTTCAGGGCTATGAAAGAGAAACAAACAGAACAAAAAATATAAAAACGTACAGTAAAAATAATATGGTGACATGTAATGTAGAAAATTAAAATAGTGACAGATATGAAAATTAAAGATAACAAATATTAAAAAGGTGACAGAATATAATAAAATTAAGATATAGACAGATTTAATAAAATTAAAGATAATGAACAGAAAATAAAATAGTGACAGATATAATAATTAAAGATAACGAATATAAAATAAAATACAGAAAATAAATGTACAGAAAGGATAGAAAAGTAAAAACAATATAAAGGGAAATAAAAAAGAGGAGGTAAACCAAAGATACAAAATGAGAAGATTAACAAAAAAAAAAAAAGTTGGAACATGAAGAATTCAGAAAAACTAGTAAAATAAAGATATAAAATGTATGATAACGGACTTCGAGAGGTTACATAAGTAAATGTATGAGACATAATAATACAAGAATATGTAGAAAGAAATGAAAGGTATCTCGTAGAATGACAGTTAGAAATGTAAACAAAATGAAAAGTATGGAACTGTATGCACAATAACTATTGTGTGTAATAGTATGACTATTGTACAGTAACTATTGCGTACGATAACTATTTGAAAAATAGTTGAAAGGATAAGAGTAATACAGTTGATAATGATTGAGACGTTATCATTAAGGTTATACACCCAGGATATCTTTAAGGATATACGTTCCAAGGAAAAACTCTATTATTAAAGTATGGGTAGAATCAGTTTGGTGATAGCCAGTAATAGAATAAAAAATAAAGGGTCTTCACACTCTCTGCAACCAATAATACAGCTGGGGGCAGGCTACGCATGGATTTGCCACCGTAATACATATAAATAAATAAAAACAGTATAATAATAAAGTAAAAAATAAATATTAATTAATAAACGGTCAGGTAATAATTATTGAATAAAATAAAATAAATGAAGTGGTTGAGGCAATGGCAAATACATTTCACAAAAGCCTCTTGTGTCATCCAGCTGTTTATAACTTTCACTATCTTTACGTTGTCAACACACTCCCGTAATATTATCACCAATAAATTTTTAGCCACCATTAAGGAAGAGTTGTCCCTAGACCCCTAGATTCCTCTCCACTGATGGCCTAAAAGCAAGGCCGAAACGTGGACAAATAACTAATACGCTGTGCATATCGATCTATAATCCTATTGAGAGCCCACAGACCATTTTTTACATTGGTTAGTAAAAGTCTAATACAGGGTAGGTAATCTCTGGGTTACTTTAGGCTAGAGAAAGAACAAGTTCACCCCCCCCCCCCGCCCGTAACTATCCTACAAACCGTAATAGTCTATCTAAAAAGTGGACTATTGAACTACGCCGATGGTCAAGAGAAAACTGTAGGAGTGTCTATATTTTTTATAATGCATATTGTTCCTTCAGGCTTTTAAGGTTCATTGCATGATTCTACAAAACCAAATAAATCAATGGTGAAGTCCAA
Organism: Arma custos; assembly: GCA_037127475.1. Taxonomy (NCBI): domain Eukaryota; kingdom Metazoa; phylum Arthropoda; class Insecta; order Hemiptera; family Pentatomidae; genus Arma; species Arma custos. The sequence goes on from CM073762.1 coordinate 9,541,884, forward strand.
TTTTTTCATATATGAGTATTGAATATTGACTCCAAAACTGTGTACTTAGCTAAACGGAATTGTATTATTTTCGAAGTGAACGAATGGCTAAGTCATGCAATGGCTTGAAAAGGAGTCATTGCTGATATTATTGTTACGGGCTACTGGGTATTAAAATGAATTAAACAATTCCTTAATTAAAGATACTAATATTTATTAACAAAATGATAAAAAGGATACAATTAAACTATTAACAATTAAATTATTAAACTAATATAAATTTATAATGACAATATTCTTAATATTTATTATAACCTAGGCCTCCTTAATTATTACAATAATATAAGATATTACTAATTCTAGATAGCTTAACTAGTTACAATAGTTTCTATGAATATTATAAAATTACACTACAATTTATTACTACTAATTAACACTTACAGTTCACTAGTCCACCGACCGTAAGATTCTTCAAGTATGACAAACTGACACACAGTAACACACAGAAACAGTTTATTACACTCGCGAGACTGTAACAGTTCACTGATACACTTATTACACGGGCTGGTTCAACACTGACTAGTTTATCACACTGACACTCACTTATCACAGATCTTCACCGTGCGTGGTCTACTCTCAAATGACTCGCTCGAGGCGAGGGAAGTATTTAAATAGGCAAGGCCGAATATTCTAGAACACGGAAGGGGCGAGACAATTCTGGAATCTTCTTAATCCTTTTCTGACAAAAGGAGACGATCTAGAAGGTCCTAATCCTATTTTAACTTCTCACGCCGACGAATTTAAGCCGCTAATCCTTTGTTTCCTGTGACCGTAACATTATGGCTCCATTTCTAGCCAAAAACTAAAAGAATGACACGATTCAGCATCTCTCAGTATACGAAACTCATTTGGGATAAAATTCAACTTAATTACTTATTCATTGGGGCTGCAAAACTATAAATGTATATGTTGGTTACATTTCGAGATATTCTTCTCATATCCATCTGCTAACAATGGATCCATTACTGGCTATAAGTTAACAATTAAATCCCGAAACGATGCTAATATATTGACTGAGAGCAAGGACAAATTAGCTCCCTGCACAAGCTTTGTCCAAGGAATAATACAGTCTCTACCTCGTATTGAATCCTTCTAGGGTTGTAATGGTACAAGAAAAAAAAATCTCTGTTTTAAACAGTAGTACAAATGAAAATTTCAACAGTAAAATGGTACCGAAGATAGGTTTAATGGGGTTAACGGTTTTTTTTTTATGATTCGTAATTGTTTATAGAATATATCATACTTGTGCATTAAGTTATTACAAGTTGTAAATAAAAAATTAAAATGTTAGAGAAGAATTGGTCGACTGTATCTTCTAATGTAAGGAAGAAATAGTTGGGGGTGCAGTCAATCAAAACACCTAAATAAGTGTAACTTATTTATTATGTGCCGACGTTTCGGCCTACAATATAGGCCATCTTCAGGGCTAAGAGAGAGAAACAAACAGAAATATATAAAAACGTAGCAGTAACAAGAATATATAAAGTGGTACAAGAGTGGAAATTAAAATAGTGACTAGATATGATGAAATAGTGAATAGATATGATAAATAAAGAATGAATATAAGACTGGTTACAGAATATAATAAACTTAAAATAGTGATAGATAAAAATAAAATTGTAGATGATGAAAAGAAATTCTAATAGTGACAGATATAATAATAAAAGAATACGAATATAAAATAGAAAAAATACATGTCAAGAAAGGATAAAATGTAAACAATAATATAAAGGAAAAGAAAAATGAGGAGGTAAACGGAAAGATACAAAATGAGAAGATTAAAATGTAGAAAAAGGGGGGTTGAGTATGAAGGATTTAGAAAAAACTAGTTTAATTATAGATATGGATATGATACCAGACATCTAGAGGTTACATAGGTAAAGTGTAATAATACGAGAAAGAAAAGATTGATAAATTTCAAAAATTAAACATTGAAAATAGTGTTATTTATAACTATGAACTATGAAGTATGAAACGTCGGCACATAATAAATAAGTTACGCTTATTTAAGTGTTTTGGTTGGCTGCACCCCCAACTATTTCTTCCTTACAAAAAATTAAAATCTATATTAAGGTGTTCCATTCAAATGAGAGTGTAATTCGTGTTTCTTATAAGGTCAGAGGGGTTTCAGCAGTTGATTTTATTACATCTGTTCATAAACAAATACCAGAAAACATGTTTCTAGTTTACAACACATACAGCAATAGGAATAGAGAAAGAAAAATATGACATCGCTATAAAATGTACTATTTTACGATTGAGATCTCAACGGTTGTAAAACATTGGTGTCTTCGTGAAATATTTCTACGCCAGTCAGGTTTCTAAGAGACGTGACTCGAAAACGTGTTCTACATACAATCAAATGTTTGTTAATCGTAATATCTTTATCACTGATATTATTTCTAAATATAACTGTCACTCTAAAAATTACTTGACATCCACAAGTTTTTTATTTATTAACTAGAAAAACCCCACTAAAATAGAGCCAAAAACTCAAAAAGAAACACTATTATTTATTATAATGCAATTGGGAAAAACCTCAATGCAAAGCCTTATGTTTCAAAAATACACCCACTTACCAGTCGACGTTTCGCCTATTCAGGCAGGTTCAGGAGTTGTATGTTGAACGTCTTGGTGGTGGGGTGCTGTCTCATGTTTGGAGCCTGTTTGGGCTGATGATCGTTGGGATGTATTGCACCTTTTTCTTCCAGATGTGATTCACATATCCCTTTTTTGTGTTTGTGTCTTGATAATGCCTGAATAGGCGAAACGTCGACTGGTAAGTGGGTGTATTTTTGAAACATAAGGCTTTGCATTGTGGTCTTTCTCCCAATGGCATTATAATAAAAAAAAAACTGTAGCACTACAACCTGTGAACGGACTGGGGTTCGGAACATGGTCGAGACTGTACTGTTTCAAGAACGACGGTTCTGCAAGGAGGCAATCTTTCCTAATATAGGTAATGTCCTGGATCAGGCTCAAGCGCCAGATTCCCCACAGATTGTTGGTGACCGGGAACGATAAATCTCGTTTTGATGATAATCTTCGGTCATATAGTAAATTGATGTTATAATATATCTGATAAAAACTATATTGACATATGATTAAATCACCGATCTTTTATTAAATTTCAGCAAAACATTAGCGGGCGGCAATGTGTTACAGGAGTTTACTATGCCCGTTACAGCAACGCCCACATGGGTCTGACCCAGCCTCTATAAATTGGGGGAAAACCTGAATATTGGGCGTAATCATAACTCACCTGCACAAACGTTGTCCAAAATAAACAGTAAGTTTCCCTCTGACACACACGGGTTGTAGTGGTACATTTTTTTTTATGCTGTTATGGCTAATTGGAGGATCCTACAACGGGAGTTACTTTTCTTCTGAAAAACTTAGTTTTATCATTTGAAGAGTTATTTTTACTGCAAAACAAGACCATGTGTATTGGATCGAATACTGTGTTGGTATTGGTAGATGTTTAAGTGCAAGATTAATAACGATAAAATATCAAAAATAGCGTATTCATTTTGAAAACTCCACGTGCCGTCTATTTTTTGCTGTTGTTTTTTTTTCCAAAAAAGTAATTAAATGAAGCAGGTAAAAGTATTCGTGATTTTAAACACTGAATACATCATTTCATATTAAATAAGAAATATTTTCTCTTCCAAAATAAACTTATAGGTAGATATTTAAATCGGTATTTATATCTGTACAGTAAATAAACAAATATGGGAAATTAATTAACGTAAACATTAAAAAAAATAGATTAAAAAAACACATTAGAGATAACTGAACCAAAACGAGGAATATGGACACGAGTTCTGGAGCCCATGACTCAAACGAATGACATTTATTCAGGAAAAAAAAGTCCAATAAAAAGATTGAGTGTTTCCGGCCTATCTGAAATTAATGGTCAACATTAATGGCCTGAAATTAATGGCCGAGCAGTCGCCATTTTCTAACTTTGGCGAAACACAGTTTAAACCTTTATTACTAATCTCCCTTCTCGGTTTAATATTCCTAATAAAATTAACGTTCTTCATAATAACCTTACCATATTTTAATGGCCTGTTAACTTGGACGTTTAAAATGCTTTTTGTTTTATTTTTTTATTAAACGTCAAATACTTATAATTTGTTTGAAGAGTGCGTAGAGAACATAGTTGCTATGTTGAAGGTCCAGCATCCAAATCCTGCTGTGGTTGACAATTTATTAATGCTGTTAACAGCTATGGACGGAACCTGTGTGTTGCCTGGTTTAGGGGTGAAGTGGTCAGTTGAACCTTTAATTCTGCCCAACGCAAGTATTTTATGTCCGGTTAGTGCAAATGTTATTTTATTTTAATTCTCTTGTTTATGTTACTGGAATACATATTTTTGAGTCATTCATTCAATTAAGCAAAAAAACCTTTTTCCAGTGAAACATTTTTTCTTTATTTAAAAGTACTTTTCAACTTCTTCAGTCATTTTCAATTTCCATCTCTTATAAGTCCATTTTTTATTTAATTTAAATATATTTTTTAAATACTTATAAATTTGCACATTTGTAACCTATTAGTAGATTGTCAAATAATTTAAAATTTTTCTTATAATACTTAGAGTTTACAATGTACTCCATGGTCATTATTAACATTTATGAATTGAACTTTGAGAAAAGTGCAAATTTATAAGTATTTAAAAATATATTTAAATTACATAAAAAATGGACTTATAAGAGATGTAAATAGAAAATGACTGAAGAAGTTGAAACGTATTTTTAAATAAAGAAAAAATGTTTGACTGGAAAAAGGTATTTTTACTTACTTGAATGAATGACTCAAAAATATTATTTTATTAAATAATAAAAAAATAGTTTAATTTCATTATTATATCTGTCACTATTTTAATTTTCTACATTACATGTTACTATATTCTTGTTACTGTAACGTTTTTATATATTTTTTGTTCTGTTTGTTTCTCTCTCATAGCCCTGAAGATGGCCTACAAGGTAGGTCGAAACGTCGGCACACATTAAATATAAGTCTTGTACTTATTTGGTGTTGTTTTTTTTTTAACTGCACCTCCCAACTATCTCCATTCCCCAATAAAAAATAGATTTGATAATCATAAGAATACCATAAACTATTTATTTTAGGAAGTAAAGATAAGACTTTCTTTAAGATAAAAAAATAATAATATATTATGCAAAAAAGACTTATTTAAATAATTTTGAAATGAAAAATAAATTATAATAAATTATGATTGTGCACATATATACAATTGTTTACATAAAAAATTTCGAAGTTCGAATCCGGTCAGGGCAAATATTTTCTCTTCAAAATAAAAAAAATTATTTAAAAATTAAAACAGTTAATAAAATATTATAAAAAATCATTAATAACAATATTTTACATAAAATATACTGCCCGTTACGTAAACGTACTCACATACAACACACGACATGACACAGACACACCCCACTTTTTTCTTTACTATCTAAGGATCATGATGATGATGATGTTTAAAATTTAGTAAAAACTCGAATCGGAAATTAGTCTCTCCTTTCATATAGCAGCTTTATCTCACAGTTAAAATTAATTTTTTATAATTATTGGTCATTTTTTATGAGTTATAAATATTTTTATTTTTTAAAGAGAGGCTATCTTTTCTCTTTAAAAAATAAAAATATTTATAACTCATAAAAAATGACCAATAATTATAAAAAATTATAAATAATAATATGACGAAAGTCAATAAGATCCTAAATTAAAATTAATGTTCAAAGAACTTCGTTCTAGTGTATTCATCGCAAAAATGGCGGGAGTACACTGGGGCTTTAGGATCTACCTAAAAGAGAGAAGGTTAGTCCTCGACCGGGAGGGGCCTTGGATAGCTCAATTGGGAGAGCGATGTCACGGTGAGACAAAGGTTCCGGGTTCAAATCCCGGTCGAGGGCCTATCTTTTCTCTTTAAAAAATAAAAAGTTAAAATTAATTTTTTTAAATTTTTTTTCCTTAAAACAGATCCGTTTAGATATCAATTATATACCTATACATCCCTGTATACCGTTTAATTACGAGATAATAAAATTTTCAACGAGAGCTGAAATTGAAAAGTCGATCCGCTGGCCAAGTTTAAATAAGAGCCTCATCAACCTTCCTTGTTTGAGTTTGTTACCTTTCTTGCTTTTCTTGCTTTGCCTCTTTTCCCTTCACCAAAGTCAAGATTGCTCAAGAGGAATTTACTTTCTAAACCTGCTACACTACACTGACTATCGGTCGTCATTTAACACCATTTCTTTATTATACACCTTTCATATATATATATATATATATATATATATATATATATATATATATATATATATATATATATATATAATAAGTATATTAATATTGAAAATTAAAAATAGACCTTAGATAAATGTTAAGACAGTCGAAAAAATTCAACGAAAAGCCCTTAAGTCTCCAAACTAAATCAGAAATTGAAATTATCTGTCCAATATTTCGCCCATTCAGGCATCCTCAGGGTAGAAAGAGAATAACAGGAAAACAACACATGAATAATGCACGCAAGAAACATCCCACCACCTCCAAGGCTCAAAAGCAACTAATGAATCATAAGGAAGGTTACTTGACCCCGGCTGGATAAGGTTAGATGAAAACAGCTGATGAATAGTTCAGAAATTGAAAATTCGATATACACTCACCAAACTTCTATAAACACAACAGGAAAAAATAAATAATAATAAACAACAAGAAACTTAAGGCAAAAGACCATATGAAAAAATGAAAGTAAAAATGCCATAAAAATTTTTTTTTATATAATAATAACATTATCAAGAAACCAGTGGACTTATGGCTATTCCTCAAAATATATTAATGTTGAAAAGTAAAAAAGAGGCCTTACATAAATGTTAAGACCCTGGAAAAATTCCAACGAAAAGCCTTAAGTCTCCAAAATAAAACAGTAATTGAAATTTGATATTGGACAGATAATTTCAATTTCTGTTTTATTTTGGGGACTTAAGGGCTTTTCGTTGGAATTTTCCATGGTCTTATAATAAGTATATATAACTATAAGATAGCTGTAACCCTGAAACTATAAAATTATTTTAAGAAATATTTTTTAATATAATTGAAGTTCTAACAGTTTTTTCAATAGCCAAAAATTCCAAAGATACCTTATTTATATATCTTACAAAAACAAATACACAAATAAAATACATTTTATGTAGTATTTATTTACATTTTTTACTGCAACTGATTTTTATTATGTGGAATACATAATAAAAATATAATTTGTTCAATAGAAAGAAAAGTCTCTGTGGATGGAAGTATGTTCATATATCCAAGGACACAAAGTTGAGGCTATATAAATCTCCCCATATTAATATACTTTTCTGAATCCAGGGCGTTAACCACTAAACATAAAAATAGGATCCAGGCTTCAGAAATGTGACTCCTTAGGAAGGTAGAGGGGAAAACAAGGCTTGCCCGAATCCGCAACTCGATCATTAGATCAAGCCTCGGAGTGGAATCTTCCGAAAAAGACATTGAAGAAAATAGCCTAAGATGGTTTGGGCATGTTGTAAGAATGGGAAACAGCAGGTTGGCCAAGATGACATACGAGGCTAAGGTTGAAGAAGGTGGAAGAAGGTCCAGAGAAAGATCTGTGAAGATGGAGTTAAAGAAAGGTTCGCAAAGAGAAGCCTGGGATGAAACAAAAGAAGAGAGATAGTAGAGGATCGTACGCTGTGGTCCGAGATGTGCGGAAGGAAACCTCACACGTCCTGAGCGGTAGAGAGGAGACTTGAATGAATGAATGAATAAAGCCTTTATTATAAAGAGAATTATAAAACAAGAATAACTCTTTATAGGCCTTCCCTTATGGGAGTATGGTCTAACTTTCCGGAGTGACCAGCTCTATTGGGAAGTGGAGTTCGACATTAATTTCTGCCACTTAACTTTATTTTGAGCAATTCTTGTCCTATTTTATCTTCTTCTGTCGAATCGGCAGTTGGCGTGTGGACTTGAACAATGCTTAGGATTTTCTTCTTAAAAATTAGTCTGACTAGAGCTATTCTGTGGTTAATTTCTTTAAATTATAAAATATTTCCTTTTAGTGTTATTTATATCAAAAAATCCCACAAATTATCAGCTGCCTAATATACATTAAAATATTAATAAAATTTAAATAAAAGTCTTTTAACCTTTTAACACACCATACACTTCTCCTTAAATCTATCTATTAAATACAATAATTTTAAACAAAAAACTTTTTTTTTTTTTTTTTAGAGAGGAGACTTAATTGACTTTTAATGGGAGTAAAAAAATCCTTGGTTATGCCGTCCTTCGGAAGGGACGTTAAAACGGGCCTGTTGATGTCAGGTAGTCGTTAAAAATCCCTATCCTAATAAAACCAGGATATAAAAAATTTAGAGCTCTCATTGTAGCATCGTCCGATTAGCCATAGCAACATAAAGTGTCGTTAAATGAACAAACAACAACAACCAGTTTCCAAACCTCGACAAAGTATAACATAGCCTAAACCTTCCTGTTGGATCACTCTATCTATCCGCGTGAAAATCCGTGCAGTAGCTATTGAGTTTGCCGCGAACAGACAGACAGACGCGGCCGAAAACTTAGTTTTATAACATAAATAGGATTTTAAATACTTTATCAGCGTTTCGAAGTTTAACCTGAAAACCTGGTGGTTGAGCATTAATCTATGCAAAATCATTTCATAACTCCTAATCCCGAAACTGTAGGGCTCCCAATAAACTTACCGATGTCTCGTAGTTGTACATTATTTTTTTAACACCGTTCGATTTAAATGAGAGAATTTAATCCCTCATGCTGACAGTGCACCCTTTATCCCTCAGCGTAAGGATCCCGGACAGAACAGAAGGTCCTGGAGAAGGACCGAGAGACAAGAGGGAGGATGAAATAAAGCAGCCTGAATAATTTATGACTGAAGAACCAACACCTCTGCGCACTATCATCTCCCTCCATCTTCCCTCTCTCCAGGAGCGAATATATATTTCAGGCTATCTTCCAAAATCCTATCTCAATTATTTCCACTTCTCAAATGATATGTTGCCCTTTCCTTGAGTTCTATTATGTGAGGTAGCGCTTCCATCACCGGCACAATAAATTTTATATGAAATAGGATAGCTAATATTTTATAGCTTAATTTCAGATTTCGGGCAATATTTCGTTTTTTATATTCATTAGTACTTCAATCAGTGTTATCATGGCTCGATTCCAAGACTATTCTGTTTTATGAGTTTCTTTTTATTTAGCGTTTTTATATAAAAATGTTTAACCCATTCGAGACCGATTGCAAACCTTGTGTGAGGCAATTGCATTTAAGTGCAATTATCAGTCATTCTTAGTAAACTAGTCGTCGAAATAAGATTTTTCTTGAACTAATGAAATCTGTAATGTACAGGAAAACATAATTTGGCATTATTATTTTTCAAAGAGAAAAGATAGAACCTTTGTCTCACCGTGACATCGCTCTTGCAGTTGAGCTACCAAAGGCCGCCTGCCGGCCGAGGACAAACCTTTTCTCTCATAGATCTCATGTCCCAGTGCTCTCACCATTTTTTGCGATGAATACACTAGAACGAAGTTCTTTTAACATTAATTTTAATTTTAGGATCTTATTGACTTACGTCATATTATTATTTATAACTTTTTATAATTATTCATCATTTTTTTGAGTTTTAAATATTTTTATTTTTTAAAGAGAAAAGATAGGCCCTCGGCCGGGATTTGAACCCGAAACCTTTGTCTCACCGTGACATCGCTCTACCAGTTGAGCTACCCAAGGCCGCCTGCCGTCCGAGGACAAACCTTTTCTCTCATAGATAATTTGGCATTAGTTTTACTGTTGGTTTTTCATTATTCAATTTATTTATTTTTAAAATTTTTCTTTGCATTATATTCTGTTCTTTATTATTGAAAGCAAAATAACGATTTATATTATCTAACTATTTTCGAAATAAATGTTTATAAATTTTTAAATGATGTATTATCATTTTACCTTACATTGCACACACAGTGTTCAATCCGCTCCTCGCAATAAAAATTTTCCGAGGAGCAAGCTGCACGCCCGGTGTGCAATGATGTTATTTATGTGAATTGACCTACGAATTGGGTGATTTCCATAGTAAACATTTTTTTAAAATAAAAAATGAACAAATGGGTTAAAAGTGGAAATTTAATTTGAAAAATCTTATTTGAACAAACGCTGATTTACTGGCTGGTATACCTACGTAAAGTGATCCTGTATCAATACCTGAAATCTTCAGGTATAGCATCAGGTATTTTGAAATTACCTAAATTACCTCTATAACTCATTAATGATCTCCATTTCAATACTAGCAATAAGACTTTAGCAATTAGACCCATCTGGACTGAGGAAGTATTCAATCCTTACAATCCAAAATCCTTCGTAAAATCCTCAATGCTCCTTACACTTTGTTACGAACAAAGTAATCCATAATGACCTTAATGTCCCATTTGTTGCTGATTTGGCCCGAATCCGATATCAATCATTTCATGACAAACTTTATTGCTTTTCAAGCCCACTTATTCAAAGCCTATCAAGCTCTTCAATTCTTGATAATCCATAGAGACTGTGAAAAGAAGATGGTCTCGTGGCTTTATAAGTTTTATTCACATCATCTGTGCGGAAGATTCCCTACTTCCTTTTGTCTCATGTCATCATATATCTTTCATTTTATTTACTTGATTTATGATTATTATACAGTTGTTAATTCTAATAAATTAATTTTTAAAAATAAATATAGCCTAGTTAATTACTAATAATTCAGTTTAAAATTATTGCCAATTAGCATTCGTTAATTGAAGGCTATTGAGAAGAGGAAACGTACGACATTAATTACTTGAGGACAGTTTGGGCGGGAAGTTACTGGAAGGCGGGAACATTTATCAGCTGGCCTTTGTCTTGTCTCCTAAGTGCTTCCTTATCTTCTCTTTTCTCTTTAGATGTCTTCCAAACTCTTCTACCTTTAAGCATCTTCCGTAATTTATTACCGCGCAATACCGGGCTCAAGGATATGTGCAGGGGCGGATATATATGTAACACACTGTGTAATTTAGTACATGTGTATTTGTATATCTGAAAAATAACTGTAACTCTGTAGCTTATGAATGGTGTATTATATGGAAGAAATTGGTCTGTTTCAGAGCCAGCGGTGGTTTATCTGTGAACACAAAATTTTCCCATTAATTATTGTTACCAACTTTATAGAGGCTGGGTGAGCCTGTAGATCTTACAGGATCCATCCTTCGTTGGTAACAGGATAAATACTTTCTCTGTCAGAGCTAGAATAGAACCTAGGATCGTAAGAGTACGAACATTAGCTCAATGCTATAAAGAAAATTAATTACATAAGAAACCTATTCCGTGAAGAGTCTTGTGTTCAGTACATCGTTCCTGGTCAACGATTGTGCAAGAAAGTGATTTGGTTGAGAACACACATTATTCGCCTTAGTCACGCCGTCCTTCGGAAGGGACGTTAAACGGGGGTCCCGAGCCTGTACGATGTCAGGTACTCGTTAAAAATCCCTATCCTAATTAAACCTGGATAGAAAAAAATTAGAGCTCCCACTGTAGCATCGTCCGATTAGCCGTAGCAGCATTAAGCGACGTTAAATGAACAAACAAACAAACACATTATTCGCGTTATAATATCATTTTTACAGCGCATTCTAATTTCTCATATTGTTTCATCAATTAGCTGATTTTTTTTTATTGAATCTAGTTCGGATTTTGTTTCTTTACTATGGTTTGTTAAATATTTTACAATAACGAACAATTTTAAAAATTTATTTTACAATAGAACTATAACGAAAACATGTGCCACTTTTTTTATACAAGTGTTTTCCTGTACACGAATGTATAAGAAAACATGTAGCAAAGTTACCCATGAAATCTTTTATTTCCAGTACGTGGTTGGACCGTACCGTTTTAATTCAACTTATCTGTACGAAGGTTTTTTAATAGTGTTCCCGTATGACAGCCAGGTGTTCTCAAATTGAACGTAGACTCTTTAAAGAGGCAGGGTGAATCCATTAATTTATCGCACCCCTTCTTCCATCAATGGACTTTTTTTTGTTCTAATAATTTTGGTTTCCGTACGCTTAAGAGTAATTTTGTTACAATCATTTAATGACAAGAAAAATATTTATTCCATAATAGAACCATAAGGACTATACTGTAACTACTCCAAAAATGTGATTTCGAAAAGATTCAACCACCAGACTTTTCTCCAATTAAGAGTATAGCCTTCTTAAAGGTTGGGTCTGTCCTAGGAGAACAGATGTGTACCACGATGCATGTCTTAGGGGTTACATCATAAATTTTTATTTTTAATCGCATATTAATAAAAAGAAGAGGTAGACCGAGGTGTAGGTGGGAGGATTGTGTTAAGAGGGACCTAGGAGATTTGGGTTTAGGTGGTCTGTGGACGGAAGTTTGTTGAAGCAGAGATTGTGTCGGCATCGAGCCTTTTGGTTCGCTAAGTCTTATTATTATTTTAAAAAAATGTTGGTTTCTTCCTTGCCAACAACAGTATGCACTACTTTCACAAAACATAATAACAAGAGAATAAAAACACATTCCGTTGAGCTTATTGTTGCCGTTAAGAAAAGACAGGATTTTCTAAAGAAATGGGAAGGAACGAGGCACTTAAGAAGGAACGAGAGTCCTCACGTCAGCTGCAGACAGGATTGTTCCTTTGCCAACTAGCTGCAGAAACAATGGCCGATAAGGACCCTCGAGGATCCAGGATCGGTTAGGATCCTTTATTGTTATCGTCCTTAAGCGCTTTGCTTCCTCAGATCCTTGTCTGTATTAATGTCATCGCTTGCTCAGTACACAACGCTAATACGGCTTTATTCAATTGCCTCTTGTATATCCAGAACGAGAGTATTAAAGGATATGGCATTGTTGGAAGCTAAACATATTTGAACCTTCTTCATTTTATCTATTGCAAGTACAATAGATAATCAGAACTGAGCAATATAGTATATACTACAGAATAGTGGTTCCCAATCTGGAGTGCGTGAAGACATCTCAGGTGAGAAGCGAGACCAAGGTCTACCGTAACGAGGAAAAACGAAGTTGAAGAGGAAATAAAGGCGGGAAATGCTTGTTATTATTCGATCCACTATCCTTCCAACTCTTCTTAACGGATGTAAAACGTGGCTGCTGAGCTGAAGGATGAACTAGGTCTTTAAAGTTATTCGGAAAAAAAAAGTTGCGTTGAATATTTGGGTCACAAAATGAAGAAAGTGGAGAATTCAAGAGATTATTTAACGCGGAATTGCGAAGCGCTGTGCCGACTGTGAAGGGTCTGAGGAATAGACCTAGACGTAGGTGGGAGGATTTTGTTAAGAATGATGCGGCCGATTTGCGTTTGGGTACTGGCCCTAGGAGATACAGAAAGTATCGGAATCGAACCTTTGGGTTGGCTTAGCTGTATTTTTAGTCATATTATTCTCTCGAAGCTAAGCCTAACCAGATTATTAATTAATGAATACAAATTCTTTTCGAGATCTCTAAAGATGTAGAAATGATCCGACCATACGAGGGCTTGAACCGGATATATCTTTTTTAGCGCTTCCGGAATATCCTGCGTCCCAACTTGATCAGCTCCGACCTACATCCTTCGAATCCTTCAATTTAAATCCTCTTTTCGGCCCTCACCCCACCAGACTTCTATAATCCTTCCGATCGAACGGCTGCGTTTGACAAGTCTCTTCCAGCCAGAGCTTCCACCACTCTTCATGACCTTCACAATTTCCTTACACTATTTAAATAAAATTAAAGAATATTTTGATATTATAATATTGTTTTATAGTAGATGATTTTTGCTGATGAGATAATAGTGACGCTTCCTCAGCACAAAATAACGTCTGCAAGCTTTGATGGTTCTCTTGGGATATATCATTTATTTGAAGGGTTATAACCTTTCTTGAGAAGTTGTAAGATTGTGTTGATCGCCTAATAGAATAGAAAAAGTAACTTTATTCTGGGTCTAAGTGCCTTTGGAATAACAAATGTGAACAGAAAAAGAAACGCAATATTTATCTGGCCAGAAAGCTAAATCTGTACCTCAGAGGTAGACTATCGTATCTGACATTTTTCAAACTTTACAGGAGAGCAGTTTTAATGTTAAATTTTCCTTTTTATTGTTGTTCACGGTTTTCAATGATAATTAGAGGTAATCAAGATCAAGATCAGTGATGGACCTCTAATTATCATTGAAAACCGTGAACAACAATAAAAAGGAAAATTTAACATTAAAACTTTGATACAATGATGATGATTGATGCACTTATTCCTTAGGATTGATGCAATTAATCCTGTAAATTTAAAAAAATGTCAGTTACCTCTGTCAGATAGTTTACCTCTGTGGTACAGAAATGTTACAAATCAAAAACCGTGTAAAAAGTGACAAAAAAAATGTTTAAAAATATTTAAACAAAAATAATAATAAGTATTTAAACTGTACAAATCTTGACAAGATATTAAGCAATTAAAGAAAATAGATAAATCTATAACTTTTGTTAAATACATGAGCTAGCATGCAATAATTTCTTTGATGTACATCTTCTTAAAAAAACATAATTAAAACAACTAAATAACAAAATTAATTATTCTATACATTACATTCTAAGCAAATGACTAACCTGCTTATAGAGCATCTCTTTGGGAAGCTAGGAGATGTTGGAAAAGCAAGGATTTAAATTACGATAGTGAGGGACTATGACGGATGTTAGGAGGGATCGAGTTCCACACTGTGATGGAGTGGGCGAGGAAGGAACTTTCGAATGCTTTAGTTTTGAGGGAACGAATATAGAGATCCGAAAGGCGAGATCTTGTTTTATGATGTTGCACTGAGGATTTGAATTGGAAGAGATTGTAGATCTATGAAGGGTATTGAGAGTGAATGGATTGGTATAAGAATGAACAGCGGAAATATTGTCTTCGGAAGGGGGGGGGGGGGGAGGGAAGAGCACTTTAACTCATCGTAAAGGTAGGAAACGCGAGATCGCCTAGGAGTACCAAGCACAAATCTTAGAGAGCAATTCATAATTCTCTTTAATCTGTCTTAGAGCATTTTAGAAAGACCTCCATATACCACGCTACAATAGTCAAAGTGGAAGAAGATAGGAGAAGCTTACGGGAAGATTGTGTAAGGAGATGTCGAGAACGATGGAGTGACTTCAGGGAACTAATTGATCGTTGGGATATCTGGGCGTTGTGGAGTTTCAAAGAAATGTTTTGGTCGATGGTAATGCCTAGGTCTTTCACAGAGATATACTTGAGGTCTCCTAACTCCTAAGTTGTAAAATATCTTCCGTGTCAGCAATGTAACTTCCTTGACCTCCCAACTTCATGTACCTGTGTACATACCATAGTGGAAATAGAGAGATGGTACGGTTAGACTATAATATGTAGAGGCAGTAGTCACTAAGGTAGTAGTAGATTAGCTTATTACTTATATTATTAATCCACAGTTAACTGCTCACTATGATTTGTCCTTAGTACACCGAGGAGGTCTCTCATGTCCCACCTTTACGAGTTAAAGTGGTTCGAAAAAGTATTTCCTCGGTGCATTCTTAGGCCCATCCATTACAGATCCTTCATATATCTAAAGTCTCCTCCAGTTCAAAACCTCAGTCCAGCACCATGAAACAAGATGTCGCCTTTCCAATGTCTATACTCGTTCCCACAGAACCAAAACATTCGAGCGTTGCATCATTTCTCAGCAAATACATCAAACAGTTAACTCCACTTCATGTATCTATTTGGGTTAAACATGGCGCTGAGAGGTAGCAATATTTTCCACCAATGACAGGAGGAATTGAGAGAGTTGTTGAAGTCGAACTTGTGTGAGTGAGGAGACAGTAAATCTCCCGAGAGTTGGATAAGATGGAAATATATTCGCTATTACCTTCCCACCCGCTGTATAAATCTTAGTTCACCTTTGCCTGTAATCGAGAGCGTTGGCAGAATCGATCTATTTATCTCGTGATATATCGAAAAATATACCTCACTGTTCTAACCTTAATAACCTTCATCATTCTTCGGTTAGAATGGTAAACAGTAATGGTGATTTGAAGACTATATTCGTACAATACCAAGTTAAATTTCATAAATTATACTAATATTTAAAACATATAGACAAAATATTTTTAAATGTTCGTAATAATCCATATTAATCATTGCATAATACTCATTTTAAACTTTTTCTCTCATCTCTCTTTCTCCAATCAACTGGTTTCCTCAAGGCAGTATCATATGTCCAATCCTCTACACAGTTTATACAAATGACATCCTAATACAACCCTTAATGCTTACGCTGATGACACACGCCTATTATCTTATTAGTCAACCCTGATCCAGTTATAATTATTTTTTATGGGGTAAACATCAATTCCCACAAATCCCGTCAAATCACCTTTACCCTTTGTCGTAAACTAATGACTTCCTGTCCTCCTGTATCGCTTAATGACATCGCACTGATTCCTGTAGAACAGGTCCGGTACTTAGGACTACACCTTGACAAACGTTTTACTTATAATCCTCACACTAGACTGAAACGACAAGAAACAGCTCACCGTTTTAGGTTACTTCAACACTTACTTGACCTACGCTCTAAGCTCCCAATTAATTACAAAAGACTGACATACTTGACTATTATATATTGGCCTATTTGGACTTACACAGTAGAGCTTTGGGGCTCCACTAAGCCATCCAATTCCTCTCGTATCCAATCCTCAATACTCCTTAATTCGTTACGTTTAAAGTCTTCCATAATGGCCTCAATGTCCTATTTGTTGGTGATTTGGCCCAACAATCTTTTATATCAATCCTTTCATGACAAACTTCATTCCCAACAAGTTTCAAAGTTAGAGCAACCTCTTCAATGCCTGATAATCCTCCGAGGTTTTGGAAGAGAAAATGATAGTTAAAGTTAATTGAGTACTACCACTGTAGTAATCAAATGTTTATCATTCATGTTATTAAATTTTCTTGCTGTATTGTAATAATTCTGTTGTAAATTTGAATAAATAAGTTTTTAAAAAAAGTGCTGTATTATGTTTATCGGCTTAAAGATATTAAGTCAGGAACAGAAGATTTGTTATTTTCCATTGTTTTAAATATTTATAATTTAATTTATCGAGAAAGACAAAAGACTAAATAGAAATTAGTTCGTTGCCAGGCAACACAGATAAAAATTGCATCGCTAAAATACTTTTTACCATCTACCATATTGAATAAGAAATGAATTCTTGTTTCTTTTAAATATTTAATTACAAAATACATATATTATTATGTACGTTTATGCAATGTCACAAAAATAAATATTCCTTTTAAAAAGATTCGAAAGGAGAGAAAAAAGAGAAGCGAAGGTAGATTTATCCTGACTGAGTGTACTAAATAAAAAATGGGGCTGGGGGGTTTTAGGATCCGAGGCTATCTATTAATTCGTTTTTACATTCACCTTGCTGTATATCATGGTTATATATACTGTGTACGATGTGTATATCCTGGCTATATATACTGTGTATACTGGATCAATAGAGATTCCTATATTTCGAAGTACTTCATCTGAAACTATGATTTTAACCAAGAATAGTCATTCTCCCTCTCAATGAAAATCATCTTTTTTTTAAGAGAAAACTTCCTACCATCTGAGCTATCCTGGTTCGTAACTCGGACAGACAATATAAACTAAATTATAATAATATATAATGACCTAAGTCAACAAGATCCTGATTAAAGTAATGTTGTATGAACATTATTCCCTGTGTATATATCTCAAATTGCGAGAAAACGGGGATACGGGACCAGTGAAGAGAGTGGATTTGTCTGGCCGAGGTACGAACCAGGATAGCTCAGGTGGTAGAGCACCACGACGGAAACGTGGGAGACCCGGGTTAGAATCCCGGCCCTGGAATATATCTTTTTCTCTTCAAAATAAAAAGATAATTTAAAACGTCAATAACTAGTTAAATTTTCGTTTCCTCTTAGAGATTTAACTTGTCATAGTTAAATATCTTTTGTAATATTTCATTAAAATTTATGTGAGTACAAATTTGTTTCAGGAACAGTTGCTTAGATATTTGGCAGCTTTTAAAATTATTTATAATTTAACTCATCGAGAAAAAACAGAATAATATTTAAAAGCCTTTGCCACAACAGCCTGTGAAGGGTCTAGGGTTCAGGACATTGTAGAGACAGCACTGTTTCACAAATAACGGTTGCGCAGAGAGGTGATGTTTCCTAAATCACACTCAACCGCCAGATTTCCCCCCTTATTTTGGGTACCCACTGAGGCTGGATGAGCCCAGGAGGACCCTAGATCCTATATGATCGATCTCCGGCTGCAAACAGACTAAATAAAAGTCTTGCCGCAGCGGGATTTGAACCAGGATTTTCGGCATGGCAACTCAGTGCTCTACCACTCAGCCACTCACAAATACTATATGCATACACAATCACTAACACACACACACACACGCATATTATATTTATTATTATTATTATCAGCGTATTCTTCCAATATTGCAAGACGTTAACCAAACAACTCAGTCAAGCTTTCTTTGCTTTGGGTTTTTCTTGTTCTTGCAATAGGCTTCCATTCTCCCTGAGAAGGTTTGCCGACGTTCCTCCGACCACTTTTGCCTGCACTGCTTTTGGTTTGGTTGCTCTTATGAAACTTTCTACTTATGACTTTTTATCTGAAAGTGTCTCTTTCAAAATGTCTGTAGCACACATGTTTGCGTTTTTGAGGTCCTTTAGAAGTTCGTCCAACCAAGGTGTTGAATTCTTAAGTGAGCTAACATAATTTAATATTCTTTTTGACAGTCGATTTTCTGGTAAGCTCCTGACGTGTCCAAAGAATTTCATTCGTCTTTTCCTAATGTCAATTTCAATGTTTGAAACTTTTTGTGTTGGTTTGATTCATTGTAGCCTATAACCATCTTGGGTATATCTTGCTCCTAAGATTTTCCTGATGATCTTCCTCTCTTTCTTTTTGATTTCTTCTAATTCTTGCACACATATTATATATACATATACATTATTATTAAAGTTTTTAACATACGTCGTGCTAATTTATATTATCATAAACGAAATGTTAATTAATTAATAAAGTAACATAATGACATATTAATTCCAACACAAAGGCATTTATGTTGACGCCCTATGAGTCGATTGAATTGAGTTGATTCCTGGTAACTGTAAAGGGCTTAATTTGGGACAACATATCTAACATAATGGCTTCATGTCATCATGAGTGAGTTATCACATATTACATGTCCATTTTGACGTACAGTAATGGATTCTCAGTCTAATACACACGTACACATACACACATATACATTTAGTAACAGTTCGAGTTCCAGAAAGTAAAATTAAAAGTATATTTTTATGAAGCCTGGAGACTTTATTTTCTCTTTGACGTTCTAACTACAAAAAGAAAAATAATTCTTAGTTATTAAAAATTTATATTTATATGTATATATAATTTTATTTATTTTTTTTTTTCTGTCCCTTCTGCCCGCAGCGGGATTTGAACCTGGATTTCCGGCATGGCAACTCAGTGCTCTACCATTGAGCTTAGTTATTGAATACTTCGAATAAATAAACATGTTAATTTTTTATATTTAACTTTAACTTAATTTTTTACAAAAATATGAATTTTTTTTTTATAAAAATACAAAAATAACCCGAATGAAATTTTAAGGCTGAATTATTCATTTTATATCGAAGTAATCCATTTGGATATAATTTTTATCAAATCAATCCCCAAACGACTTATCACATAGAAAATATTTTTAAAAATACGAGTGGGTAACAAAATCAAACATTTCAAGTGTAATTACCATTTTATTGAACCTTGTATCGAGGTTAAATTTGACATTTTATTTTATTACTGAGTTGTAATTTAATAAAGAAAAAACAACTGTTGTTTTTTGAGAGAAGATTTTGCAAAAAAATAATTGGAAAATAATCTCTGTAATTTATAAAGTCTTATATTTGTGTTCCCTTTTGCCATTTAATTTATACTTTCGTTTCGAATATACACAACTTGTTATTTTTCTGTATAATCTTCCCAAGAATGAAAAAAAAAATATGAAAACAATAAAATAAATTAATAATCTCATTTACGTTTTCCAGTACGCCCCCCTCCCCTCCCCTGCTGTAGTATTGATATGAATCACTTGTGCCCGAGTGTTTTTTTTAAAATTTATTACTTGAATTTAACTATTAATACAAAAGTAAGTATTTCCAATCATATATATATATATATATATATATATATATATATATATATATATATATATATATATAAATATATATATTTCATATGATACATTGGATTTAATACAAAAGATAACGAGGCCATCTTATTTTTAGATGCCTCGGAGAATCATCAGGAATTGAAGAGGAAGCTTATTGGTCTTTGAAATTAGTGGGTTTAAGTGGGAATAAAGTTGGTCGTGAAAAGAATGATTTGGGCCAAATCAGCAACAATTGGGAGATTAAGGTTATTAGGAAGATTATATTCTTAACAGTGTAACAAGTATTAAGGATTATTTCGATGGCTTAGTGGAGACCTGAAAGTTCTACTCCGTAAGTTCAAATAGGTCTTGTGATGGTCACATATATGACTTTTTTTTCTTGCATTCTTAAACATGCAGTTTTAAAAACATGAATATGTGTCAAAGTAGCCTTGTGCCGTATTTCGGCACGTTTTCTTTGACTATAAATTAATTTAATTTATTTTTAATTATGCCTAGAGTCGTAAGATATCATAGACTTACAGTCAATTTTTCCTAGTGTTAAACCCCCACCTCTTTTAATTGGAACAACTAGCGCCCTTAGTTCCTGTCTCTCCCGCACTTTAGGCAGTTGGGCTGTTTTAAACAGCGTAGTCTAATTTGAGCGATGTTTTAGATATGAACTTCAGTTACAACTATGTCTCTAGTGGTAGCCACATGCCTACATTAACCTATCTTGTGTGTATAAAGATTTGTACAGGTATTTTTTATTCCTTTTACACCATTACCTTTTCTCCTATATTATTATTAAAAGCCTGCGACTTTTCATCACACACCTAACCATGGTAGAGAAACCACTCAGTCGGCTACCACAAAATGTACACATTCAATTTTTCACCATTTACAATTTAGATTCTAGAAGATAAAGATATTCAGGTGAGCTGATCTTTTTCTTACCCTTTTTTATTTCGGTTTATTACTTTGTAATTAATTATCAGCCTAAATTTATCTCTTTTATTACAATATTACTATGTTCCTCCATTCTATGCGACGAAACTCCAATTAAGTATATTAAATTCAATTGGATAAGTAAACTCGACAGAGAAAATTTAAATGATCGCGTACTTAAATTCTTTTTTTTTCTCTTACAAGCCTCATAAACGAAAAAATAACGTGATTTTTCTATTTATTACTGAGGTGAAGTGATAGATTTAAGTGTAAGTATAGATAGATTTAAGCCCGCCTTTGAGAGCTAGCTCCAGTTTAATATCGCTTCGGCCGAGTGTAAGTGAAGGTGTGGGTGTGGGTGTAGGACGTGCCTTAGTGTCTCTTCTCCTCTTTCCCAATACTTAGGTCTCTCTCTCTCTCTCTCTCTCTCTCTCTCTCTCTCTCTCTCTCTCTCCCTCTCCGCAATACTTTTCGAACCTAACAGTAATTAATTTTTTTTTCTTTCTTTTGTTCCATCAAATCGATAGCTGCCTCTTCCATCAAATCCTTTGCTATTATCAGTTCACTAAATAATAGGAACAGGTGATATAAAAAATTCCACAAAACTTTTTGTAAGTCAGGTATGTACCGATGATATTGGTTGTTTGTTCATTTAACGTCACTTTATGCTGCTGTAGCTAATCGGACGATGCGAAATTTGGAGCTCTAAATTTTACCTATCCAGTTTTAATTAGGGTAGTAACGAGTACCTGACATCATACAGGCTCGGGACCCCCATTTAATGTCCCTTCCAAAGGACGCCATAACCAAGGATTTTTATCTCCCTTTAAAAAATCCTAGGGCCACCTGCCGGGCTACGAACCCTCGATCATGGGCTTAGTAGGTTGCTATGCAACTTTATCAGGTGCACACAGATAAAGATAATGAATACCTACAAGGAGATGGCAATATCATACTTAGGATCGAAGTACTCTAAACTACTTCATCTTGAACAATATTGGTTGAACTTAAATATGTGGGTTTATATGTTTATAGAAGCTGGGTGAGCCGCACATAACAATTTCTTCTATTTACTAACAGATAATCAAATCCGGCAGATAATTAAATTATTTAATATATTAATGGTTACTGATGGACTACCTGGGAATCTACAGAGTCTCATGGAACTTATTTGTTCTTGATTGTGTCAGCCACGAGTGCTATTTTGAGATTTTTGTGTAATGATTTATTGGCAACGTAAAAGGGGGCAATGTGAAAAATAACGAAGGAATTTTTTTTTTTTTAATTTATTTATTGATATTTACAACTGTATTACAATTATACAACAAGTAAATAGGCTGAGTGATACATAATGACATGAGAATGACAAGTAGAGAAACTACCCACTGGTAGTACTCAAATCACAAGTTCAAATAAGAAGTTCAAGTGGCCATCTTCTTTTCAGACGCCTCGGAGGATTATCGGGAATTGAAGAGGAAGCTAGGTTAGAAACTAGAGGTTTTTTCATGAAAATATTGATACCGGATTCGGGCCAAATCAGCAACAAAAGGGACATTAAGGTCGTTATGGATGACTTTATTCATAACAAAATAAGGAGCATTGAGGATTTTACGAAGGATTTTGGATTGTAGGGATTGGATACGAGAGGAATTCGATGGCTTAGTGGAGCTCCAAAGCTGTACTCCGTAAGTCCCAATAGGTCGTATGATGGTCATGTAGATGAGTCTTTTGTAGTTAATTGGGAGCTTAGAGCGTTTGTCTAGTAAGTGTTGAAGTAACCTGAAACGTCGTGCGATTTCTTGTCTTTTCAGTCTTGTATGAGGATTCCAGGTTAATCGTTTGTCGAGGTGCAACCCTAAGTATCGGATCTGTTCTACAGGCACCAGAGGGATATTGTTAAAGGATACTGTAGGGCAGGAAGTCATTGGTTTATATATATTATTAAAGGATACTTATGGGCAGGAAGTCATTGGTTTACGACGTAAGGTAAAAGTGATTTGATGCGATTTTTGAGAATTTATTTTAATTCTCCAGTTTTGGCACCATTCTTCAAGATCAGTGATATGGGATTGGAGGCTTTGGGATGCAATAACTGGATTGGTGTTGACTGATAATACACATGTATCATCAGCATACGTGGTAAGGACAGTATTAGGATGAGTTGGGATGTACGAATGAATTTTGATTGAAAAATTTGAACGGTCTGTAAGTAAAATTTTTTGCATGAGCCCCACACTTCCGAGATTTTTAGTAGATCCGTATTGGTTTAAATAGTGTGTTGTATATCATAATTTTGTTTTTTTCAATTTCTAAGCTTCTTTTTATTTTTATTATAATTTCCTCAACTTTTAAAACATTGACTAAATCGATAATGACGAAGCCAACTTGAGAGAAAGCTTGACAAATTAATGCAGTGATGTAACTTCAGTGAAAGAGGAAGTTGCCTCTGGAGCAGGGCCGGGAAAGGACAACTTTGGAAAATAGGAGTTTTGAACAGCTCCTCAAAACTAAAGTATTTTCTCTAGACTTGAAAATAACCCTCACCTCTCTCAAACTTTCAAAAGTCAATTCCCCCTACCCGAACTGAAATTAATAAAATCATTGAATAAAACATAGTTTTGAGAGAAAAGAATTATTTCATATTGAATGATTTCTGAAAATATTATAAATCTACCTTGTAGACTTTAATTCAGATGCAAAAGGATTAACTTTTTTTTTTAAAACAAACCATATTTTCATGAAAACTGACAATTATGGTGGTTAAAACTTTCCTCATTTTATTTTATTTCCCTTGGGAACACTCTGGCATTATATCTATATCCTTCTACCAAATATATTGCAGCTATAATAGAAACATACTTCTTATTACAAGTAATATAATAGGATACTAAAAAAAAACCTGTAGCACTACGACCCATCAGAGGTCCGGTAGATAAAAGGTATGCAGGGAGGTGGTATTCGAAGATCAGACTAAACCACCAGTTCCCAATGAAGGGAAGCCACTTTATAGAAAAATGGTAAGCTCCAGAATTTGTTCATCCAAAAATACTGTTCGTTATCCTAAGTGGATTCTATTACCATCTATATCTGCGCAATCGGGCCAAATTGAGAATTTCCTAGAGCTCTCCAAGCTTATATTCAAAGGATGCGCTTAATTGGGGGAAATCCCTGGTGGTTGAGAGTTATCACGGACAGGCATTGGCTTAGATACAGTACAGTTAATATCACAAATACATTTCACATATTTGTGCCATAAAGGAAGTCTGATGAAGAACAAAGTATGTTTCACCAATCATTGATCATTTAAAATAAAAATTTTAGTTATTTACTAAGAAAGTCAGAACACAGAATGGCAAAACTAATATTAGATTCTTTTAAAAATAATGACTAAAATGTAATTCGGTTCAATCAAGTTCAGCTCGATTTAAATGAGTTAAATATTGTAGAGAGTAAAATTACAAATTTTAAAATTAAAATTACACTTAAACACTGTTAAATTATAGCAATAAATTAAATAAATAGAAAACCTAAACCTAGAATAAAGTATTAACCTCAGAAGAGAGGAGAAAGGCAACATTGGAGAGAATGAAGAAATATTGGAGAAAGCGCAAGGAAGTCTATACATCAACGTAAAAATAATTGAACTTGGAAGTTCTAGTAAATATCAAATACCTAATGTGACAGGACTCAATAATGGTTTTTTTTTTCCGAGGTTAGTTATAGAAAAAAAAATAGATAAATATATTTTTATGATTCATCAAAACTGTATCAAGAGCTTGTCCGCCAGGAGGCACTTGTGTCACTCTTAGTGTCATAATGCTAATTCAAACGAACTGATAGTTTTTCCCATTTATCAAAAAATGTACGTTTTTGAATTTTAGCTCCCTCAAAAGAACAATATCATTACTCAAAGTACCTAATTTTTCAATAGAGTTATTTGAAAGTTCCATGTGACTTTTATAGTAATGAGATTTTTTATTGACCATTAAACGATTTTTAAAAGCTTGGCACTTCTTTTTATATTAACTTGTGTCATAATTCCTATAAACTTCAAGTTCAAACATGACATTTTTTTTTTTTTTTTTTTTTTCATAACCCCTAAATATGTTTATTGCTGCTACTGGGTTTTGTGCTCTTCGTATGGGCACATTCATTTTTTGTATTTGTTCTCCTTTTACTGTATGACTACATTTTAAGGAGTTGAGGTGGTAGGAATTTTTGTTGTTTTTTCTTTTTTTTGTTGTATTTCTTATTTGTTTAAGTGCCGGGGCACACTTCATTTTTGTGTTTACTTTTTTAATTACAATCTTACA
This sequence comes from Arma custos, assembly GCA_037127475.1. Lineage (NCBI taxonomy): Eukaryota > Metazoa > Arthropoda > Insecta > Hemiptera > Pentatomidae > Arma > Arma custos. The sequence continues at coordinate 9,567,501 of CM073762.1, forward strand.
TACTACAGTTTATTTCCACATATATACATGGTAAAGTATTTATGGAGTTTCTTCCATTACTTGTTGCCACCTTATTGGAGCTGAAGCAGGTGTCAGAGTTTTAAATAATTCATTTGTTGTGCATTTGAGGGAGTCGAAGAATTTTATGTGTCTTCGTTTTATAAATTCAGTCGTTGTGGGTATGTTAAAGAAATCGTGTAATTCTTCCGGTTTTAGCTTCCTCAGCGATGTAGACTGAACAATTTTTCGGAGTATAGTGTCCTGAAACAGTTGTAATTGTCGCTGCGTTCCGACTCTGAGGTGGGTGAATAGTGGGGCTCCGTATAGTAGTGCAGGCCTTAGGATGCTCTTGTAAATTTTGATTTTCAAACGCAGTGATAAGGCTGAAGATAATAGTAGGTGATGAAGTCTATAGGTGCTTCTTCTTACCATGCGGATTTTTGAATAGCAGTGTGGCTTAACTCAAAAATGTCAAATTTCGAGTTGTGTTGTTGTTATTTTTAACGAGAGATATCTCGCTAATATTTCTAAAGTGAGAAAACTGGAAATATAAGTGTTTTTCGGTGGGGTAAATGGCTAAATATTTCTTTATCGCTTTATCGAAACTGTATTAACCCAGCATCAAAGTTGGGAAGGCATTTGTGTTACTCTTTTTGCCCTGATGCTATTCAAAACTAACTAATAGTTTGATTTTTGTCTTATATGATTCTAGAAATATTAGTACGATATATTAAAACTATGTTAAAAATCAAATCATTCAAGAGCTTTGCACTTGTAAATTTGTGATTCCCTTGACGTTACTACATCCTAAGCAAACAACCTTCTGCTCTGGAATACTGTCGAACCGCACCTGGTTTCAAACCTGGACAATAGAAACCCTAGGCCTTGTGAAAACAATGATGACTAAGCCGAACACCTGAGAACCCGCGGCAGAGCCTTCCTTAGCCTTCAATAGCGAAGGATCGGGAGGCACAATACGACTCCGGGGGCACGTACGTTTCCACCGCGCCGCTCGTCCTGAATTCGAAACAGCTGGCGAATCGGATCATCACGGCCTTAACCTCATTAACCAACCTCGATTGCTAGTTTTCATTTTCAGCGGCAAACTGCCTGCATGGAATATTGGCGGTATAAATTATACTGCTCCTTCAAAGGAACAGCGACATATCTTAAAAGTGGCATTTTCCCGTAAAATACTACATCAGCGATTGTATTGATTGAAGAATTTTAATTCAGGAAGGGCATAACCTATATTTCAGTTCCAAAATTTTCTTCATATATGTCATGTATTGAGTTGTATTATTTTTGAACTTGAATTTATATAGGAATGATGACATTTAATGTAATTTTAACTGATTTAGTTAAAATCGAAAAATTTTCAACTTTTAGAAATGTTTTGATGGCTAACAATAGAATGTCAATACCTTATTACTAATAGGAATTTGTATTAACTCATCTGGTTTAATTTTGACAAGACAAATTCACAAATAAGACAAATAATTCAATTCAAGTAGTTTCATTTTTGTTTTGGCATTGTTCTTTTGAAGGCGTGACATGTGTCAGGGAACCTTATGGGGTGTCGGCATAAATTTTTTTAAAAATTTAACTATTAAAACAGATAATTAATTTCAGATACAGATAATTTTCATCAAATATGAAATATTACATGAAAGGATTGGTATCCGGAGTCAGCAATTATTGGGATATGAAAATCATTTGTATGACTTTATTCCTAACCAACTAAAAAGGATGAAATCTTGATTGCAAAGAAGTATTAAGGATTTTGGGAAGGTTTTGGATTAAATAAATACTAAATAAGGTTACGTGGTGACTTTTGTCACAATGGACGACTTTATTTGTAATAAGGTAAGGATCATTGAGGATTTTTGAGATTAGTCATATTTTTTTCGAAGCAACTATGCAATATTGCTCTATATACTACTAGATAACACATCAGTATATTTTTAGTTTTGTAGTATACATAGTATAAATAATGAATAATTATAATAATGTAAAAAAAAAGTATGTATTTAAGAAATTATAGAAATGACATTTGGCACTTATCGTATTGGCAATCTTCTTTTGAAAACCTGCCCTAAGTGATTCACATGGAGGCATGTACGGAGAAACCTGCCATTGAAGGCACTCCTAGCCTGCTACTGGTAGAAGATCCCTGCTCCAGAGATATTTCTATCTCCTTATTGTAATGATGATATGTCTCTGTCAGTAATGATTCTAAAAGTTAGTTTTGGTGTCCAGCAAGCGAGTCATGTAGTTTTTCTTGTTTGGTTATGTTGAGATATTTGTGTAATGATTTATTAGTAATGTAAAAGGGACAATGTGTAATATAACAAAGGAATTTTGATTGAAAAATTTGAATGGTTTGAAAGTAGGATTTTTTGCAAGAACCCCACACCTTGCGAGGCATTGGTCCATATTGGTTTAAGTAGCATGTTGTATATTATAATTTCGTTTGTTAATGATAATTTATTTTTGTAGTGAAATAGTCCTCTTAGGAGTGAGAGTCGGTGATTAAATTTTTTCTTCAAAATAATTACGTTTGATTTCCAAGACAGTCTTCTGTCCAGGCCCAAGTATTTTGTCTGTGTTTGTCAGGGCAATGGTGTATTGTAAAGTGTTAGAGTGGGGCAGTCTGAATGTCTTAGCGTAAATGTTACTAGGTTAGATTTTTGTATGTTCATTTTTATACGCCACTTTAAGTGAATAACGAAAAAATAAATAAAAATGAAATTAAAAACAGCCTAAAAAAAAATCTAACAATTACTAGGATTGACAAAATAAAAATTCAATTTAATTTATTTTAAATTGAAAAAGAAAAAAAACGAGGCAAGGTGACTGATTTTTTTTTTCAGAAAGCTGTCTCTTCTGTTTTTATATTTGTTATTTCTTTTTAAGTTTTCTTTTTCGATTTTAATTGAAATGATGGAAACTCTTTGTAGTTTTATTAACTTGAATAAAAAAATATACTTGAGTAAGAGAGTTTAGTCACTAAGCTAGGATTTTCAGTAAAGTACAAAATAAAAAATGTAGAACGAAGAGAGAAAGATAAAAAAGTTTTCAAATAAATTCATATTTAAATCTTAAACCTTCTAGCTTGAGTTAGTTTAGTTGAAGGTGCTTTAGGTGAGGCCTTAAAACAAGTATAATTTTGAATGAATTTACCTTTATTTATATATAATTGTGCTACAATGTATACATACATATATATATATATATATATATATATATATATATATATATATATATATATATATATATATATGAACACATCTCAATTTATTCTATGGGGGAAACCGAACGTGTTTTATCTGTGATTAAATTGATCCCAAGCCTAAACATTTCATCCCACGGCCTCCAATGAAGTTTCATCTTTGTATTAATAACATTACTCAAATTAATTATCACTTCATTATTTAAATATTTTAATTTTAATTCTAGGACCTCCTGAGGCTCACGCAGCCTCTATGTAATGTTATCAAAATTGGATACCCAAAATAATCGGGTTGTGAAAAATGTGGTGGTTGAGCGTGATCTAGGACAAATCACCTCCCTGCATATTTGTTGTCCATGACACAGTCTCTACCATGTACTTCACGGGTTGTAGTGGTACAAGGTTCCTTTTTATCTGAATATATTTATTAATAATCATGATAACCACTAAAACAGTACAAGCGTTATGAATTTCCCTTAAAAAATGTTGAGGAGATAAAAATGGGAGTAAAAGTCAGACGGTAGGTTGGCTGCTGAGTGTTAAATACTTTAAGGAAGTCGGCGGGGGAAAATTGTTACAGCCGGGTCGGTTTGGACGGAATTAGTAAACGAGTCCTATTTCTGGGGCAATATAGGACTTCAGTCCTGCGTCCAAGGAGTCTTTCCTGTCCTTCTTAGTGGTGTAAATTCTAAGGTCTATCTGCTTCAGGAGCGGTAAGGATAGCAGTGATAGCGATGATGTCTGGTCTTAATGTCGCTCTGCCCTCTATAATATTAATACTATGAAATTATACCATTAATGGAGGGAGCAATTAACATTATGAGGGACAATATCGTTAGCATGCTATAGCTTAAATATAATATGTCTAATTATAAAATATATTTTTTTAAATTTACAACTGTAATATCTGTGGCAACTGTGCATAGTGGACTAAGTCGAATTTTGTGAATTTCAAGCTATCTACTTAGAATCGTAATTTTTCTGAACTTATTTCAAGCTCAAGATTGGAGTATCAGCCCACGATTCACAAAGGAATATCCTTCATTGCAATAGACGGAACACTTAGCGTGTTAGACACAAGGAAAGAGAAAAAAAATACGATTCTAATTAGATAGCTTGAAATTCACAAAATTTGACTTAGCCCACTATGCACAGGTGCCACAGATATAACAATACAACAAGTAAATAGCATGTGTAAAGGCAAGTAAAGAAACTATCGAGTGGTAGTATTCAAACAACAAATTCAACTTAACGGTCTCGAAGCCATCTTCTTTTCAGACTCCACGCGGAATTATCGGAAATCGAAGTGGTGGCTAGATGCGAAACTAGTGGGTTTGAGCGAAAATAGGGAACGTCTGTCATGAAAGGGCCCAGGGGTAATTACGAAGTCACTCTATTCTATTGTAGGCGAAGGTAATCTGTTCTTGATCACGCTCGATCACTAACGTTTTCCCACAATTAAGGGTATCCACTTTGTAGAGGCTGAGTGAGCCCAAGCAGGGTCTCCGAATCCCATTGGATCCATCGACGGTTGTTTATGGATTAAAGAAATTATTAGTCACCGCCGGATATGAACCTTCGGCACGACAAGTCGGCGCTCTACTAATGGGTAACTCTGCCACCTATTATATATATATATATATATATATATATATATATATATATATATATATATCGTTGCTATCAAAACAATACCGCCTATGTACACTTTGGGCGATTTCACAGGAGAGGAAAAAAAAAACGCAACGTCTGTAGATTTGGTAATTATTTTCAGAACTATTGAAGAGAAGTATCAATAAACCATACTTTGCTATGTTGATGACCTTAATACCTCACCTTAATACCTTTATGTTACTGACCTTAATATGTCCGTTAGCGTTGCTGGCTCATTTTCATAAAAAGTTGTAGATAGGCGCTATTATTTTGACAGCAACGATATTTAGGTTTGTATATATGTTGTACAACACTGTTGCACCTTCAATGTGTATTAGACATTTGATTATACACATGTGAGGTATATTGTGTTAATGTTTGGTTAGTTAAATTCATTTTTTTTTAAATTGTTTAATTACTATTTTGAAAGGACGTGTAATTTAATTCCTTAATAAACAAAGAACAAAATCACGTTGAAACAATCATATATACATATACATATTACTGATTGTTCTTTTTGATTATTTAAATATTTTTTTATTATTTTTATTTTGAAGAGAAAAGATTATGTCTTGGCCGATATATATATATATATATATATTGATTTCTACTTATTTCGACTGTTATGTCATATTGCGAGGCAACTGATTAATGAAAAACTGATTCATTCCTTGGAACTTGTAAGTACACCCTATCTATTACAACTTACACATGTCATTTTATATTTATTTGAGTGTGCTATTTAATGTTTTTACTAAAAGCTCATTTGTTCACTGTCAGGGCATGATTATGAGACTAACCTAGTCTCGAAACGTCGCCTAAGAAGTTCAAGAACATAACTGAAACTCGAGAACATAACACATATATATAATTTTTATTTTTCCAGAAATGCAGTGTTATAGTTTGAGTTTAGGACAGGAATCTTGTACTTTTCTCTAGGCAAAGGAAATATATTTTTACTTTTTTTATTATAAAAAAAACAAAGTTTGGAGAATTAAGGGCTTTTCGTATGAATTTTTCCACGGTCTTAATCTTTTTATTTGAGAGCTATAGGTTAAGGAGCGCCGTGCCTAGAGAGGTTAGGCTTCATTAATTCAAGACTGTAATGCGGAATGATAGATACTAAGCACCTTAGGCTAACATCTTGTATATCTTGTGTCCGGGGCTAATATAAGACGAATTTTTGGAAGTACTATCTTCTTCGTTTATTTATATATATTTTTTATGATATTAGTTCAAATAAAGAGAGTATTTAAGCTTTCAAATAAGAATTAAAAATCCCGAAACGAGCTTTAAAAAAAAATATGGTTATAACTGCTATGTATTGCCGGCACCATGAAAGGGATGCGGAGTGGGGAAAATGTGTCATGTCGGGACACATGAAAGGGAATGTGTTTGGGACAAAGAACAGACCCTTGGTCACCTTATGGTTTTATGGTCCAAGATGTTGGAGAAGGAAGGAGAGGGGGAGAGAAGAAAACTCTTGAAAACGAGGCTGAAGAAAGCACTCTGGAGACAAGGCGGAGCAGGAAGGTACTCTGGAGTCGTACAGCAAGGAAGACTGGAGAGGCCCTGCGGAAGAAGATGATTCCCGGAGGCGGCAAGAAGAAGACCGACCTGTAACCCAATCTACCCCTGTCCACAGATAAGTTTAATTTATTTCCTGTAATGTATTTATGTCAATCCTTTTTATATATATTAAAATCTGAATCATTAACTTTGTTGAAACTGAATAAATAAACGATCCTTATTGTAATTCTTCTGGTGCTTACATACCCCAGATACACTATTTATTTATAAATAATATATTGAAGGTATAATAGATAAGTAAATTAGTAAACACAAGAATAGACCTTTGGAAAGGAACCCAATTAAGATTAAGGAATATAAATAATAATTTGAGTACTCATCCAAAAATGAGACTCTGGCATCCCAAATATCAAGATATATATTCAAGATATATTTAAGAGTAGAAGCATAGCATAACATATTTCCACAAGTTCAAACCATTATTTTTAAAGAACAGTTAAAGTTATATCTAAAATTATTAAAATCATATAATTCTCACCACTAATCCAAAATTAAAATAATAGAACCAAGTCTTGGTACACTAAAAAGTGTAAAGATTTAAATAAAAAGAAATTAACTTAAATATTTTTGTTATTAAGAGAAAAGATTCCGGGTCGTCTGCATCTTCAGTGCTCTAAACCACTAAGCTACCAGGGGTCGTATCCAAGTCAGACAAATCCGTTCTCTTCACCGATCCTATATCCCCGTGTTCTCGCAATTTGCAATGTATGCATACACGGGTAAGAATGTTCATTGAAATATTCGGATACGACAGGATTCGACCCCTGGTAGCTCAATGGTTTTTGTGCACTCCAACTGTGACGCAGACGATCCGGATTAGAATCCCGATCAGGGCAAAAAATTTAAATATTTAAAAATAATTACCATAAAAATAACATATAATAAAATAAATTAATTTAATTTTTAAATTTAAAAACTATACTCTAAAATTATTATACTAATTATATGATTATACTATACCATAAACTATAGTATTCTATTACTAATTATACAGTTCAAGTGGGGGAGGTAGTTAGTACACATTAACATCCTGTTTTAATTAAATACATTTGAAGTTTTGATGCATATAATTATAATAAAGTATGTTTGTTCATTTAACGCCACTTTATGCTGCTAGGGCTAATCGGACGATGCTACAGTGGGAGCTCTAAATTTTGCCTATCCAGGTTTAATTAGGATAGGGATTTTTAACGAGTACCTGACATCGTACAGGCTCCGGACCCCCGTTTAACGTCCCTTCCGAAGGACGGCGTAACTAAGGATTTTTTACTCCCTTAAAAAAATCCTAGGGCCACCTGCCGGGCTACGAACCCGCGATCTTGGGTTTAATAGTTTGTTACGCTAACCACTAGACGAAATGTGACCTTATTCTAATAAAGTTTCTGCGATTTATTTATGTATAATTTATTCATTTTTGATGTAATTTATAAATTATTATTATTTCAGTTATTAAATTGATAGAACAGAAAAAGGAGATTGTGTAAAAAAAAAGTATAAATCAAACTATTTTTACTCCCCTAGACTCATTTAAATGAAAAAACACTCCTAAAAGATATTTTTAAAATAAGGCATAGCCATAAACTTCTTTAATCAAGATTATGCATATAAAGCAGAAGGAATGTTATGGTTTCAAAATCTTGGGAAAGGTATATCGAAACCATTTTTCCATATAAATTTTAAAAATTAGTGATATATTTTGTTAAACGGTTTTATTTAAAAAATAAATAAACCGTAGTTCTTCAACCCGTTATTAGTCAACTCCCATAAAATATATTACCTTTACCACAACAACCCGTGAACGGGTCTGGGGTTCAGTACATGGTAGAGACACTACTGTTTCATGGACAACGGTTGTGTAGGGAGGTGATTTGTCCTAGATCACGCTCAACCGCCAGATTTTCCCCCTTATTTTGGGTACCCTTTTTAGAGGCTGGGTGAGCCCCAGGAGGGTCCTAAATCATATATGTTCCATCTCCGGCTGTTAGTTCTTGGACCCGTTGTTATTCAACTCCCATAAAATATTACATCGCTTAAAACTTTTTGCAGATAAATTACTGACAGGCACGGGCATCATTAAAAAACAGCTATTTCTTTTAAAAGCAAAGTTCTTTATTAGTATATTATTCATTTATCTTTCAATTGTATACATTCAGGACTGTAGTATTTACAATTAAAAAGAGAACAAACAATTATTTTCAACTCTTGTTTCTAATTTGTCAGAGAATATTATTTCCAGGAGGAAACAGAGTATGGCGAATTAATTGCTTCCCAACAGGAAAACAATGTTATGTGAGTCACGTAAAGGACAAATCTAGCGGGACCACAATTCCTTTTTTAATTAGTTACCTTACATCTCTTCACGGAACAAGCTCTTTCAACCAGCACCTTTTCTTTCTACGACACGCGCTGTTCCTGATTTCGACCTTTCTTATTGGATAGTCATACAGGCTATTTATAAAATCCTAATTAGACGCCTAAAGATCTTTACAGTTGAGTTTTATTGAGAGATAAGGTTATCAGTCGTAAAATGTTTATTGGGACATATACGGTTTCATTATTGGGTCTTTTCGTGCCGTTTATCTGTGATAATTCAGTCCTATTTCGGTTTATGGAAGCGATTAGTAAAGCTATGAAGTAGGTTCAATTTCTGATATAGACGAGGTAAGATTAGATTTTTTAAATGGAGCCAATTCATATTTGGCTATATTTAAATATATTTTATTATTGAAGAGCAAAAGTTGAAAAGAGGCATAAAATACTTATTAAGTTTTGAGCTTTTGATCTTCTATATTGGGAGCCGAGTGGATCAGTGGTAGAGCACTGAGCTGCCGTGCCGAAGGTCCTGCGTTCAATTTGTGCTCACTAGCAGATTTTGATTTAATCTCTTAGCGGGCATAGAAAGACCTTTGCGATCTAGGACCCTTCTGGAGCTAACCCCCCCCCCATATAGTTCTTCCTAAAATAAGTGAGAAAAGTCTAGCAGTTGAGCGTGATCTAGTACAAATCACCTCGCTTGCACAACCGTTCTCCAAGAAACAGTACAGTCTTTACCATGTACTGAACACCAGACCCTTCCTATGCTTTGGTGGTGCAATTTTTTTTTATTAATATATTTTACTAAAATAGAGCCAAAAACTCAAAAAGAAACACTATTATTTATTATAATGCAATTGGGAAAAACCACAATGCAAAGCCTTATGTTTCAAAAAATACACCTACTTACCATTCGACGTTTCGCCTATTCAGGCATTATCAAGACACCAAAAACAAAAAGGGGGTTATGTGAATCACGTCTCGAAGAAAAAGGTGCAATACATCCCAACGATCAACAGCCCAAACAGGCTTGTGTTGTTTATTTCTGTTCCTGTGTGTTGTATATTACTGTATTAGTGCATTTTATATTTCCTATTTAGTATTTATCAGTTTTTTTATTTATTCTTTTCCAGTTGTCCAGTGACGTTTCTTATCACTCAGTAATTATTAGTGGTGGGATGTTCCCTCTGGTTGGTGCCTGCTGCGTTTCGAGGTTGAGATGTCGTTTATTCGTCATTGCTCCTTAGCTATTTTTCTCTTTCTGTCCTGACGATACTTGAATGAACGAAGTATTGATGTATTTCTCTTTTCTATTTCAGTTTAGAGAATTTAGGCTTTTTTGGGTTGGAATTTTCAAACTTATTTACTTACAACTTATTCCTCGGCACTTGTCTCTCCTCGGAATATTGTTTCAAGTACTTTTTGGCGTTCCATCATTGTATTGATGGTGGAGCAGAATGGCTCAATGGTAGAGCGATAAGTTGTCACGGTTCAAATCCTGCTGGTGCCAGATTCTTTTTAATCTGTTTTTAATCTGTTAATAGTCGGGGGATGAATCCTTCGGGATCTGGGAACCCTCTAGGGGTTCACCCAGCCTCTATAAAGTTGGTATCCCAAATCACCTCCCTTGCCGTTGTCCAAAACACAGTACACTCTCTTCCATATACTGAACATAGAACGCTTCATTTGTTGTAATGGTACTTCTTAATACACATAAATAATTGGAGAATAGAACACAACCAATAATAGAATAACAACTAGCTAAGAATAGAACAAAACCGAATAATTATTGTTGCTGTTCAGAATTATAATTTTTTTTTTGTTTTATTCTCAATTGCTCTGGGTGATGGTCAATAATTAATCCCAAATGTTGGAACAAATAAAATAAGTTAACTTATTTTGTGTAAAATTTATTGACTTTACTGACTGGACTCCCGACAATTTAGAACATTCCTAATGGTATATACAGTCAAACATTTCCACACCAATAAAATGCTCACATCAGTGAAGATAAAATTCAAAACATCTCATGTCTACTACAGCTTTGTTTTTTTTTTATATTTGCTATATTACAATTTAAAATATTGAACATATATATAAAAAAGTAATAAAATAGCAGTTCAATATATAAATAAATGGATGTAAAGTATATAGTTTTGTGTTTATCTCAAACGTACATAAAACCCAGTGATCTGTTCCCCCTGTTCTTCCAGAGGAGTAATCTCGGTGGAACCATCGACCGGAAACATATTCTGATATATGTCCTCTCTGGAAAGAAGTGTTCCAAGAGCTCTCAGACAAAGAAATGATTTAGCCGCTTACCCCACTCGACTCCTTGCCTCCCCCTCAGGACAACTTTATGGAATAAATTCCAGACGACCTCCCCAACTCTCTTTTTCGACTGGAGAAAAATAGAGAGCGCTGGAAGCTATAAAATCAAGGAGCCCTCTTGGAGGAATAACAGCCATGTTATTCCAAAGCTAACCGTCGAGAAGGACGATCCCCCCCCCCTCGTTCTATGTCGTAGCAATTTCCTTCGTCGACTCCAGCTCGCTCTATCAGCTCTATAACCAGTCCACTCTCTTTTAATCTTAGATAAAGATGATGAGGTTTTTACTGGACAATAAAATGTATATAATAAACTTCTATGTAACAAGATAAAATAAATTAAACGTTTTTTAATTTATAATGGGGAAAGAAAACTAATCAAGAATATTTTTATTGTTTGTTTATTTGCGTTTATGCTACTATGGCTAATCGGGCGACGCTACAGTGGGAACTCTAAGTTTTGCCTATACAGGTTTAATTAGGATAGGGATTTTTTACGAGTACCTGACATCATATATGCTCGGGACAGCCATTTACCTACTTTTGGAGGAACGGTAAAACCAAGGATTTTTTACTAGTAATTTGTTATGTTAACCACTAGACCACAGATCACCCCTAATTGAGAATACTAGCGGATATGGTGAGGGCAGAAACACAAAACGGGCAAAAAATAGTATGAATAGCGACAAGTTTTCTCTATTGATTTTCTTAAGGAATAGAAAATGATAAGTACTATCCTGTACCGCTACAACCCATGTAGGGCCAAGGACACCGGTTGTTCCTTCGAGGTGATTTGTCGGAGGCCAAGCTCAACCACAAGGTTATCTCCCTATTAAGGACACTTTTTCCTTAGGGGGGTTCCTAAAGATCTATCGTAGTCTGTGTTTGGAATGTTCTTCATTTGATTTTCATTAATAGGAACGTTTGGCGTGTGAGCTGATGATTCCTGGACAGGTGATACTTTAACTGATTAGTGACCTAATTGAGATGAGCTACTCTGAGAAGTTTTCACACAAAACAGTCATCGATCCTTCAATCTATTCGAACTCTTGTTGGCAACTGTGGCAAGGCAAAACTTTATAGTCCCATCTCTTGAAGGAGGCCACTAGCGCTTCACTGGATGGCGCGAAATTTAAAAAATAAAGTTATGCTGTCGCATACTGCACTTATAATTATCGATAAATTCAAACTTCTACAACAATATCGCCCTTTTTCTGTCGGTAAACGTTAACTTGGTCTTACACTAATTTATTTCCAGCCCTATGTCCTTACCTGCATTCACCAACGTTTCTGTGTTATTTATTATATAAGTAACAATTATTTAGGATAATATTAATTTTTTTTTGACAAATCGGCAGTTTAAAACCACGGGAATATAATTACTTTTTATTTTTTTGTTAATTTTATTGTGATTATTTAAATTTTTTTTTTTGAAGAGACAAATTAAAATATCCGGCCAGGACAAATATTTTCTCTTCAAAATAAAAACATTTAGATAATCACAATAAAATAAAAATATAAAATTGACGTGCGTCAACCAGACCCCAATTAAAGTAATGTTCAATGAACATTCTTCCCCGTGTACAAATCGCAAAAATTGAGAGCGCTAGAGATGAGGGATCGGTGAAGAGAATGGAATTGTCTGACCTGGTTACGAGCCAGGATAGCTCCATTGGTTAGAGCAGCCCGCTAGAGATGCGGAGCCCCCGGGTTCGAACCCCGGTCAGGACAAATCTTTTCTCTTCAAAATAAAAATGATTACATATTGATAATGATTGTTGACCTATGATAATTTATGTTGAAGAAATTGGTCCGGGTAGAGGTCACTGAATGAAATTCTCAAGTAATTTCAGATGATATTTATTGTTAGCCAACGTTTCGACCTACGTTGTAGGTCTTCTTCAGGGCTATAAGCAAAATACAGACAATTTAAGAAAGCGGTATGAATATAATAAAACATTTTAAATATAGATAAACTAAAAGAAGGTGAATACAGGCAAAAATTGATGATTATGTGTAATAATGATGATAAAAATGATAAAGGTGTACAGTGAAGTAATTATGAAGGTTAAAATGTAGAAAATAATAATAAAACATGAAGAAAATAATAATAAAACAGAAAGTGTTGACAGTTAAAAAATTAAGGTATTACAGATAAATAAAAACTGAATATACAATAGGAATGTGAAATGATATGGGTAAATTAGAAAGTGATAAGAATTACGCACTAAAATTATAGGTAATAAAAAAGAAGAAATAAAAATTGTAAAATTATAAAAATCTAGAAACGAATTATATAAAATATAATAAAATTGAAAATAAAAATTATTTTAGAAAATACAGTATTAATATTAATAGGTAGAAAATACTTTATACTAGTGTAAAGAATATTAATTACATAAGAGAATGTAAGAAGACAGTTTATAAAAATGTAAAATATCAATTGTATAAAAGTAGGTATGTTTTAAGTAAGGTACGTGATAATATAATCAGGCTATATTGGACTAATTAACAGGCTAATAACAGGCTATATTGGAATTATGATATATATTGATGGATATTTAGGGTGGTATATAGATAACTAAAACAAATAAACGCCTTACAGTAATAGTGAGCTTGGAAGTAGTGATAATAACGGTAAATTGGGTATAGTACTGTTTTAGGTTATGAGGGAAAGAAATTAAAATGAAATGGAGGGAGGGTGAGTAAATAGTGCAAAACGTAAGTTACCTGTGGGGGTGGGACGGGGGTGGGTCCTCTCTGGCTATGAAACACTGACTGATATAATTGAGAAGGAAGGATGGTCCCCTACCCTTACTAAGTGTAAAAAAATTTCTCAGAATATAAAAGCCGTTACAATGGCTATAAGTAACGTATAAAGGGAAAGAAGCAAATAGTGTAGAAGCCTCATATAAAGATTTGAAAATCCATACACACACACTCACATACACATATTCGTATGTATATGTATATACATACACATATACACACATATATATATATATATATACACATATATACACACACACATACATATATATATACACACACACACACACACACACACACACACACAGACTAACATCCATACTTATATATAATATTGGCACGTATGAGAGGGGGGGGGGAGGAGAAAGTCATTAGGAAGCGGGGGTGGTTAGTTATTTTGTATTAGTTCTAGTATGTGTCTGTAAACTATTGATAGGTTATTTTTGTCAGTCTTTGTGTTTAACGGATTTTTTTCTAGGTTAATGTATAATGATTCTGTAATTAGTCTTTTGGTATAATTAGGAACAGTGGCGAGAACAGAGGATTGGTCAAAGTTAAAGGTGTGGTTAAGGGTTAAGGCATGTTCGGATAGTTTGGAAGCAGATATGTTCCGGGTAGATATAGAGGTCTTATGTTGTGATAGTCGTCTGTAAAAGTGGTTTTTTGTTTCCCCAATGTAGGAGGAGGTACAGTTTGGGGCAGAGCAGGAGATGCGGTAAACAATGTTGGAGAGATTTTTAATGGGGATCGGGTCTTTTAAATATGTGAATAGTTGGGATAATTTGTGATATGGCTTAAAACCAAGGCGAAGGTTGGGAAAGGTAAGATTTAAGACTTTTTGGATATTTTCTGACAGACCAGGAATATAAGGAAAAGATCGGTATATGAAGGAACTGGGGTTCGGTACTGTTGGGTACGGGGAGGGGTAAATTACATTACTAGGGTGTTTAAGGGGGTCTAGTAGTTTATTGGTAATGTGGGTTGGGAAGTTGTTAGAGAGTAGTATGTTTTGGATTCGTAGGATGTTGGTTGGTCGAAATTGGGTGTCTGATAGGGATAAACACCGGTGAATAAGGTTTTTTGCTGTATTGATCTTCTGGTGGTAAGGATGCTGTGAGAAAAAATTGAGGAGTCTGCCGGAATATGTGGGTTTGGTGTACCAATTAAAGGACAAGGAGCTATCATTATTTCTTATAATGAGGAGGTCAAGAAAGGGGAGGGTGTGATTGGTTTCAGTTTCTATGGTAAATTTGAGACGGGGATGGTAGGAGTTAAAGGCTACTAGTATTTCAGGGATTTTTTCAGGATTGAGAACTAAAAGGAGGTCATCGACATATTTCTTGATGAGGAAGATGTCATGGGGGAATAGAGGGATGATGGAGTCAAGAAGGTCATTAAGAACAATGTTAGAAATGTCTGGAGCAAGGCAATTACCCATGGCCAGACCTGAGATTTGATTGTAAAATTTACCATGGAAACTAAGATATCCGGATTTACAACACAGTGTAAGGGATTCAAGGTAGGAAGTGAGGCAAAGAGTTGTGTGTGGTTGGATGATATTCCAGTTTTTTTCTATAATGCTGAGGGCTTTGTCAATGGGGATATTGGTGAATAGACTAGTGGCATCAAGGGAAGCTAAAATGAATTGGTCAGGAATGTGAACGGAAAGTAGTTCTTGTTTTAGATGAAAGGAATTAGTAATGTCATAGGTGTTGTTATGGCTGAGGGTTTGCAGAGAAGGAAGAAGAAATTTACTAAGTTTGCTAGATGGGGAGTTTATGTTAGAAATAATGGGGCGGAGTGGATATCCTGGTTTGTGGATTTTGGGTAATCCATATAAACGAGGAGATATGGAGTTATAAGAGATAAGATTGTAATATGTATGTTTATTGATTTGTCGGGTTCTATGAAGGTCCTTTAGGTGATGGTTGAATTTAGTCATGAGAGAGAGGGTGGGATCACGGGGGATGGGTGTATATGTTGTCGTGTCAGATAGGAGGGAACTAATTTTTTCAGTATAGTCATCGGTGTCCATTATTACAGTCACGTTGGCTTTGTCTGCTTTGGTAACTGTAAGTTGTGGGTTTGCTCTGAGGAATGTGCGAGTGGTGGCAATGTCTTTAAAAAATGAGGGGGAAAGAGGAGGGGGCTGTTTTTGGGAGCGTTGTAAGTGATTGGTGATTAAATTAGTGATGCGGACACGGGATACTTCTTTCTCATTGTCCGGGACTGTAAAACTGTCATCTCTGTATATGTGTTCTAGGTCTGTGATGAGGTTGGGGATGAGTTTGGTGGAGTTGGAAGAAGGAGTGGAAAAGTTTGGGCCTAAGCTTAGGATCTTTGATACTTGTGGAGGGATGGCAGTAGATGATATATTGTGGACCCATGACGGTGGGTAGGCTTCGCTCGTACTAAGCGTGTCTCAGACGATTATACGTCATGCACTCACTCTCCACGTTAGTTTATACTGGACATAGAGTTTGTGCCTGCCATGTGTGGCTTTTTGTTATGGTTCCACACTTATGGACTGCTTAAATAGCTTTAGTTTGATTTCACACAGTGAGTCACTATGATATATATGTCAAACCCATGATATATTGTCAAACCCATGACTATACTGAAAAAATTAGTTCCCTCCTATCTGACACGACAACATATACACCCATCCCCCGTGATCCCACCCTCTCTCTCATGACTAAATTCAACCATCACCTAAAGGACCTTCATAGAACCCGACAAATCAATAAACATACATATTACAATCTTATCTCTTATAACTCCATATCTCCTCGTTTATATGGATTACCCAAAATCCACAAACCAGGATATCCACTCCGCCCCATTATTTCTAACATAAACTCCCCATCTAGCAAACTTAGTAAATTTCTTCTTCCTTCTCTGCAAACCCTCAGCCATAACAACACCTATGACATTACTAATTCCTTTCATCTAAAACAAGAACTACTTTCCGTTCACATTCCTGACCAATTCATTTTAGCTTCCCTTGATGCCACTAGTCTATTCACCAATATCCCCATTGACAAAGCCCTCAGCATTATAGAAAAAAACTGGAATATCATCCAACCACACACAACTCTTTGCCTCACTTCCTACCTTGAATCCCTTACACTGTGTTGTAAATCCGGATATCTTAGTTTCCATGGTAAATTTTACAATCAAATCTCAGGTCTGGCCATGGGTAATTGCCTTGCTCCAGACATTTCTAACATTGTTCTTAATGACCTTCTTGACTCCATCATCCCTCTATTCCCCCATGACATCTTCCTCATCAAGAAATATGTCGATGACCTCCTTTTAGTTCTCAATCCTGAAAAAATCCCTGAAATACTAGTAGCCTTTAACTCCTACCATCCCCGTCTCAAATTTACCATAGAAACTGAAACCAATCACACCCTCCCCTTTCTTGACCTCCTCATTATAAGAAATAATGATAGCTCCTTGTCCTTTAATTGGTACACCAAACCCACATATTCCGGCAGACTCCTCAATTTTTTCTCACAGCATCCTTACCACCAGAAGATCAATACAGCAAAAAACCTTATTCACCGGTGTTTATCCCTATCAGACACCCAATTTCGACCAACCAACATCCTACGAATCCAAAACATACTACTCTCTAACAACTTCCCAACCCACATTACCAATAAACTACTAGACCCCCTTAAACACCCTAGTAATGTAATTTACCCCTCCCCGTACCCAACAGTACCGAACCCCAGTTCCTTCATATACCGATCTTTTCCTTATATTCCTGGTCTGTCAGAAAATATCCAAAAAGTCTTAAATCTTACCTTTCCCAACCTTCGCCTTGGTTTTAAGCCATATCACAAATTATCCCAACTATTCACATATTTAAAAGACCCGATCCCCATTAAAAATCTCTCCAACATTGTTTACCGCATCTCCTGCTCTGCCCCAAACTGTACCTCCTCCTACATTGGGGAAACAAAAAACCACTTTTACAGACGACTATCACAACATAAGACCTCTATATCTACCCGGAACATATCTGCTTCCAAACTATCCGAACATGCCTTAACCCTTAACCACACCTTTAACTTTGACCAATCCTCTGTTCTCGCCACTGTTCCTAATTATACCAAAAGACTAATTACAGAATCATTATACATTAACCTAGAAAAAAATCCGTTAAACACAAAGACTGACAAAAATAACCTATCAATAGTTTACAGACACATACTAGAACTAATACAAAATAACTAACCACCCCCGCTTCCTAATGACTTTCTCCTCCCCCCCCCCTCTCATACGTGCCAATATTATATATAAGTATGGATGTTAGTCTGTGTGTGTGTGTGTGTGTGTGTGTGTGTGTGTATATATATATGTATGTGTGTGTGTATATATGTGTATATATATATATATATATATGTGTATATGTGTATGTATATACATATACATACGAATATGTGTATGTGAGTGTGTGTGTATGGATTTTCAAATCTTTATATGAGGCTTCTACACTATTTGCTTCTTTCCCTTTATACGTTACTTATAGCCATTGTAACGGCTTTTATATTCTGAGAAATTTTTTTACACTTAGTAAGGGTAGGGGACCATCCTTCCTTCTCAATTATATCAGTCAGTGTTTCATAGCCAGAGAGGACCCACCCCCGTCCCACCCCCACAGGTAACTTACGTTTTGCACTATTTACTCACCCTCCCTCCATTTCATTTTAATTTCTTTCCCTCATAACCTAAAACAGTACTATACCCAATTTACCGTTATTATCACTACTTCCAAGCTCACTATTACTGTAAGGCGTTTATTTGTTTTAGTTATCTATATACCACCCTAAATATCCATCAATATATATCATAATTCCAATATAGCCTGTTATTAGCCTGTTAATTAGTCCAATATAGCCTGATTATATTATCACGTACCTTACTTAAAACATACCTACTTTTATACAATTGATATTTTACATTTTTATAAACTGTCTTCTTACATTCTCTTATGTAATTAATATTCTTTACACTAGTATAAAGTATTTTCTACCTATTAATATTAATACTGTATTTTCTAAAATAATTTTTATTTTCAATTTTATTATATTTTATATAATTCGTTTCTAGATTTTTATAATTTTACAATTTTTATTTCTTCTTTTTTATTACCTATAATTTTAGTGCGTAATTCTTATCACTTTCTAATTTACCCATATCATTTCACATTCCTATTGTATATTCAGTTTTTATTTATCTGTAATACCTTAATTTTTTAACTGTCAACACTTTCTGTTTTATTATTATTTTCTTCATGTTTTATTATTATTTTCTACATTTTAACCTTCATAATTACTTCACTGTACACCTTTATCATTTTTATCATCATTATTACACATAATCATCAATTTTTGCCTGTATTCACCTTCTTTTAGTTTATCTATATTTAAAATGTTTTATTATATTCATACCGCTTTCTTAAATTGTCTGTATTTTGCTTATAGCCCTGAAGAAGACCTACAACGTAGGTCGAAACGTTGGCTAACAATAAATATCATCTGAAATTACTTGAGAATTTCATTCAGTGACCTCTACCCGGACCAATTTCTTCAACATAAAAATGATTACTTTTTCTTTCTCATTTTCGCCCTTATTTTTTCCCAATATATTGTCATAATTTCTGTGTACATTTCCTTTCTTTCGACCACGCTTGAATCCTATTTTTCCGCATTGTTATCTCATTGATTGAAGATGTTTATTAGGGGGAAAATACAAAGAAATATATATATACAGTAAAAATCATTAAAAAATTAACTAGAACACCAGAGAAGGAGAGTAATCCGCCTGTGTTCGACAATCTTATTTATATGTCTTATCTCTCAAGTATAAATAAATAAATATAAATGTATATACTTAAATAAAAACAATTAAAATTTAATATTTAAACTCTTGTAAATCCTCAAGGTAGTAAGTATCCTTGGTCCAATCCTATATACAGTTTATACAGCTGACATCCCGACTCCTAATATCCTAATACTATCCTTACCACGTATCCTGATGATACATGTGTATTATCACTCAACATCAATCCAGTTATTGCATCCCAAAGCCTCCAATCCCATATCACTGATCTTGAAGAACGGTGTCAAAACTGGAGGATTAAAATAAATTCTCAAAAAATCGCATCAAATCACTTTTACCTTACGTCGTAAACCAAGCTGCCCTTCAGTATACTTTAATAATATCCCTCTGGTGCCTGTAGAACAGATCCGATACTTAGGGTTGCACCTTGACAAACGATTGACCTGGAATCCTCATACAAGACTGAAAAGACAAGAAACCGCACGACGTTTCATGCTACTTCAACACTTACTAGACAAACGCTCTAAGCTCCCAATTAACTACAAAAGACTCATCTACATGAAAATCATACGACCTATTTGGACTTACGGAGTAGAGCTTTGGGGCTCCACTAAGCCATCGAATTCCTCTCGTATCCAATCCTTACAGTCCAAAATCCTCGATGCTCCTTACTTTGTTAAGAATAAAGTCATCCATAACGACCTTAATGTCCCTTTTGTTGCTGATTTGGCCCGAACCCGATATCTATCCTTTCATAACAAACTTCATTCCCACTCAAACCCTCTAGTTTCAAACCTAGCTTCCTCTTCCATTCCCGATAATCCTCCGAGGCGTCTGAAAAGAAGATGGCCACGTGACCTCCTTACTTGAACTTTGATTTGAGTACTACCAGTGGGCAGTTTCTCTACTTGTCATTATCATGTCATTATTTATCACTTACCCTATTTACTTGTTGTATTATTGTAATACAGTTGTAAATATCAATAAATAAATTTATCTAAAAAAAAAATCTTGTAAAACATCTAATAATAATAAAATTAATGCTCTGATTCAATTAAAGCGTTTAATAGCTCATAAATCAATATAAATATATTTTATATTTCAGTTATTTTAACATAGTTTTATTTTATTTTTACATATGCCTCCTTTTTTTTGTATTTTACCTCTTCTTGTTGTTTGTTCATTTAACGTCACTTTATGCTGCTATGGCTAATCGGACGATGCTACTGTGGGAGCTCTAAATTTTGCCTATCCAGGTTTAATTTAATTAGGATAGGGATTTTTAACGAGTATCTGACATCGAACAGGCTCAGGACCCCCCTCCCCTCGTTTGCCGTCCTTCGGATTAACTAAGGATTTTTTATTCCCTTTAAAAATCCTAGGGCCACCTGCCGGGCTACGAACCCGCGATCTTGGGTTTAGTAGTTTGTTACGCTAACCACTAGATCACAGGTCGCCCTGCATCTATCCATCTATCTATTGGTTAATTAACCGCGATCTTCGCGACATGGCCTCCTGGAGATAATGACTTAACGATTTCCAATTGGCACCATTTAATAAGCTAAGTAATTCTTCATTAGCACAAATCTTCCACCCAAAGGATTTCTTTTTGATCCCACCGTATACTTGACAAGTTCCCAGGAATGTCTTCTGAAGTACAAACAGGACAATTGTCTGAACTTTCTTGCACCCACGGTTATGAGCTTAAATTTAGGAATTTAGTCCTACAGCGGCCGTATTCTTGTCTATCTAAGCATCTAGGCATTGTTATTTTTAATTTTTCTGTTTCCTCTCTCATTGTACTCACGGATTTTTTCAAAGACTTTCTTGTTGGAATAAGATTATTATTGTTAAAATAGTTTTAATTTGAAATAAGAAATAAAATAAGAGAAAAGTTGTCAATAAAGAAGGCAGTCGGCCGAAATCGGAGCCGAGCCAATAAAATGCCAGTTGCGAGAATCGGCCCCAAGCCATAAATAAATAACATTCCTTGTATAATCTCCAGGTTCTCTCCGCGCCCCCCCCCACAATATTTTATCTTCTTTATCGCCCCTTCCAAATATTTTGTCAACTCGATCGGATCCTCCTTGTATTTTTTATGAACTATTGATAAATTTATGTTCGGCCCATTAGATTTCGGAAGAGTTCAGGTAAATCGGCAAAGTACTAGTGAAATATCGTATTTAGTTTTATCTATGAATAATATGATCATATTAGATTTATTAATGTTGAAATGATTTACATAAGAAATTGTTCGGGAGTGGTCAACGGAATATTAGTATATTTATTACAACGCATTATTTATCGTCTATAGATGTTTCAGAGTTGAAAAACATGAATAATATAAAAAACATAAAAAGAACAGCGGAAGAAAGAAAATAATAAATTATTGCTTCTTTAAAAGAACATAGCCATAACTCCAAATTTGGCATTTTTGAATTAAGCCTTCTGTGGCGATTGTTTTGATTCAAAGTTTTTAATTTGGGAACGCCATATTTGATATTTCATTTTCTTTACCAATGACTAAATTTGTATTTTAAGTCACAAGGAATTTTCAAATACCTCTTTTTAAAAACTTCAAAATTAAGATTTTTTAGTTGCAAAGGTTCTTTTGAAGGAGCGATATGTAAAAAAAAATTAGCTATTGTTCGATCTCAGTACTTCGATATCAGTAGTGATTTTCGAATTATATAAATCAATAAAGTGACATCTAGGTTATTATTTCATGGCAACAAAATATATCTGTTGAATAACAACAATAATATCAATTTATATATATATATATATATCTTTTTTTTAAGAAAAATGATTTGTCTTGGTCGGGATTCAAACACCATTCTCTTCTTCCCCGTGTTTACGAGAACACGTGGACAATAAATAAAATATATATATACATAAATATATATATATACATGCTTAACATATATATGACAATTATCACATCGTTTTAATGAATATGTTATTCTGTTGCAGGTAAGAGGCAGGTATCGCTGTTAGATATGTAAGTTAATGATATTAATGTGTTTTAAGGTATATGGTAAAAAAAAAAAAAAAAAAAAAAAAGGTATATGGATATAATAAATAAAATATGACACAAACTATTCCATTCATTTTTGTTACAAAAACTTCTTAGCCACGCCCAGCAATTTTAGTTAAGGGAAAACGCAGAGGTTCGCGTCACCGACATGCTCGTGACGTTTTGCGCGAGGCTGGCAACGCTTAACGGCCTGTGTATGATTATTATTTTTTAAAATGATAAGCTACATCTTAAAAGTTTATGCGTATTTCGTAACTCGAAATTAACTTCAAGAGCTATGATATAAAGCTCTTGTTTTTTAGTGTGACATAAGTAAAAAAACTACATTTTTGGAAAAACGATAAAAACTATTAGTGAGGTTGGAATAGCATTAGGAGACAAGCGCCTCCTGGCAGACAAGCTCTGAAGCTAAGTTGATACAGTTTTGACGAGTGATAAAGAGATATTTGCCCATTTCTTTCGTGGCAAGAACTAACCGCAGAAAAATACCTATTTTTGAGTTTTGCCACTTCAGAAATACTATTGCAATATTGTTTACAACATTTTCCTTTAAATATTTACCTTACAAAAGGTTTTACATTAGATTATTTTACTATTTTTTTCTGACATTGAAGGTAAACTTTGCTGGTTTAGATAATTAAGAAATTCCTTTATATTTTATAATCTATTTTACAAATATATTAATTTAAACCAGATACATATGTCTTCATTAAACATTGAATTATTGGAAATTAAATTAAATTGGAAATTCGGTTAATTGCCAATGCGGAAGCAGGATTGTAGCCGCCGGTAGACAGAGTCAGTAACGAACCAGAGGTTCGTAAAGCCTACATTATTGTTACTATTGAGTAGGAACGAGTTGGTATGTGTTCCGTATATTGTCACCAATGAAGATAGGGAACACAGAGCGTGCTTCTCGACTCAACCGACGGATTAAGAATGTTCGCATTCAACAAACATTCACTGTTAGCGTTCATTGATTGCGTCCGAGATTTAGAGATGTAAATTTAAAGTCTTTTCATTCAATATAAATAATTTATGAATCTATAAAAATATTTTCAAATCGAAACTTTTGTTTAGATTATTTAATAGTTGTTAAAATTATTTAAAACTTTAAAAATGTCACTATTACTACTCGTAACTATAGTCTCCTTCAAATCATGTACTCAGTCCATCACTAAGAAACAAAATCTCGCCTTCCAGAACTAAATACTCTTAGACATAGAACCAAAACAGTCGAGCGTTTTTTCTCGCAGGTCCCCCCCTTCCCCCCACCATCGGGGTTCTATCTCTTCAAATATCAGCAATTCTTCTTCCTTTCCTCATTAAATCCATCACTTTTCCAACATCTCTTCACTTCCCAAACAGATGCTCTCTAAGCAGTCTTTAATTATTTTCTTAAATAATGGCTATGGTATCTATAGTTTTTGGTTTTAATTGTTGTTTTCTTTAGTACCTTAGTATTTAGTCACAAAATGTACTTTTTAAAATACATTTTTGTCTGAGTACTACCAGTGGGTAGTTTCTCTACTTGTCATTCTCATGTCATTATATAACACGCATTCTATTTACTTGTTGTATAATTGTAATAAAGTTGTAAATATCAATAAATAAATTTTTAAAAAACAAAACTTTTTTGTCACTTTTGTTATTATTTTTATTTAGTAGCCTTCTTTTTCTTCCGCAAACTATCATCGAAATCTATTATATCACCTTAAATACAATTCTCCGCTACGTTTCGGTCTGTACACCTCGGAGGTATTATGCGGTGGATATTCCATAATCCTCCTAAAGCCTGCAGTGGAATCGTTCTTCTTCAGACCAACTATTCTACTTAAAAACCTCCTTTAAGAATTGTTCTTCCTTTTACATTAGCGAACAAATTTCATATCCTTGGAGAACAAATGAAAGAATGATGGTTTTAGGAATTATAAATTATAAATTTTAAACTTCTCTATAATAGCTCTGTTATTAAGTCTCACTTAAATATGCATTCTGATAAATGATGTAATACTGGGAAGAAATGAGCATTTTGCGCTACTAGCTTTGTCTGTATTTCGGTGTCGAAAATCCTGGTTCAAATCCCTCTGCAGGCAAGACTTTTATTCAGTCTTTTAGCAGATGGAGATGGATCATATAGGATCTTGGACCCCCTGGGGCTCACTCAACCTCTAAAAGTGGGTACCCAAAATAAGGAGGAAAAATCAGGTGATTGAACCTGATCTAGGACAAATCACTCCCTGCACAACCATTGTCCATGAAACAGAACAGTCTCTAATATGTACTGAACCCCAGACCCTTCACGGGTTGTAGTGGTAGAGGTTTTTTTTTATTATTATTGATGATACATAATGTCAAACCATTAAGTAGAGAAGCTGCCCTCAGGTAGTACTCAAATAAAAAATTAAACTTAGAAGGGCATGAGGTCTTATTTTCAACGGGTTCCGGCCAAATAAGTAATAAATAGGACATGTAGGTCATTATAGATAAAATTTCTTCGTAACAAAGTAAGGAGCATCGAGGATTTTACGAATGTTTTTTGATTGCAAGCATTGAATACGAGAGATATTTGATTGCTTAGCTTCGAAGTTATAATTATAAATCACAGTAATACTCTGCAGCCATAATTTAAAAAAACAATACCAATACCAAAAAGTTTAAATTTTGCACATTGCAATCAATTACGTTTCATAATGTTTTAATATTTAATGAGGTTTTTATATATTGGGAAAAAACCATTCTCCAGTCATCTCAACTTAATTTATATAATTCTTTAAAACTTTTCGACAACTACATGTCATTATCAATCAATAAAATAAGTTTTCTACATCCCTACCACAATTAAACTTCACTTTAAAGAAGTAAATGGCTAAAAATCTATAAAAAATAACAATTACTTTAAGAAAAATATATACTTTCAATAAAATTGTCCTAATAATTAGTAAAAATCAAGTATAGATACCTCATAAATGCATATTTATTAAATATTTTCTTGGGGATATATCTATCCTCCATGGTCAAATTATTAATATTAAACTTATATAAACTTTGATCTTTAAAGTACTAGATTAGTTGTATGTAATTAAGAACTATTTATTTTACAATATTTAAATTTTTTATGTATTAAAATATTTTAAAATATATAAAAACCAACACAAAAAAAGAATCTTTTTTTAATTTTGTATTTAAACTACTTAATCAAATTATTATATTTTGTAAAAACCCATATACGGAAAAATTAAGACATCAGAAAAATTAATTGTTATATATACTACTAGCTTATGCCCGCGGCTTCGCTCGCGTGGAATTCGGCCTGCCACAGAAAGTTTCGTGAAAGATCAATTTAAATAAATAATTCAATTATTTTTTTTAAAAATATAAGTTACTCGTACATCCAAAATTTCATATGCCTAACTTCAAAACTGACGGATTCTATACAACCTTTGAACCCCTATTATATTAAAGGGGAAACCCTTGGAGTGGAATTATCCGAATTTCTTTCTTAAGCTATACACAGAACCTATCTACGAATTTCAAGATGCAAGGTTCCTGATTTTCCTTTAATTATGTATTATAATGGGGAGGGACATGCCCCCTTGCACCCTCCCATAAATCCGCGCTTGCTATAGCCTGTGTGTTATTCTGATGTATAACCTATATTACTGTAAAGTTTCATCCAAATCCGTTCAGTAGTTTTTGCGTGAAAGAGAGACAAACATACAAACTTTCACATTTATAATATTAGTAAGATTTGTAACTATATATGGATGAGGTTACATTACCCTACCAGTTCTTAAGAAGTTGAGATGACTGGAGAATGCTTTTTCCCAATATATAAAATTCAAAAGATTTATAGTCCAGTTTACATTAATTTAAAAAAAAAATTTAATGAGGTTTGATTGAAGCGACTCAAGGATAGATTTATTATATTAACTTAGAAAGTTCAAAAAATAAAAAAAATTTTATTAGGTACGTTGAATGAAAAATAATCGAAAAAATTGCAGCTAATGTAATAATAAATGATAATATTGTATTATTGTATTAACTGCATCTTACTAATATTATAAATGTGAAAGTTTGTCTCTCTTTCACGCAAAAACTACTGAACGGATTTGAATGAAACTTTACAGTAATATAGGTTATACATCAGAATAACACATAGGCTACAGCAAAGGCAGATTTAAGAAGGGGAGTGCACGGGAGCACGTGCCCCCCCTTCCACCCCTCCGACAGTTTTAGAGGTACTGTGGAGAATCCATTATAGTACATAATTAAAGGCAAATCACATGATAATAGTTGTTAAAATAACAGAAAGAACATGAGTGAAATTATTGTTTTAATATCCTACTAATATTATATATAAATGCGAAAGTTTGTATTTATGTTTGTTACTCATTTTAGCAAAAACTACTGAGCGGATTTGTATGAAACTTATTAAGTAAAGTAGGTTATACATCATAGGCTAGAGAACGGGAAGATTTATGTGGGGGCATGTGCCCCCTCCCGTTATAGTACTATATAATTAGAGGCAAATCAGGAACATAGCATCTTGAAATTTGTAGATAAGTTCTTTGTATAGTTTAAGAAAGAAATTTAGATAATTCCACTCCAAGGGTTTCCCCTTTAATATAATAGGGGTTCAAAGATTTTATAGAATCCGTCAGTTTTGAAGTTAGACATATGAAATTTTGGATGTTCGAGTAACTTATATTTTAAAAAATAATTAAATTATTTATTTAAAATGATCATTCACGAAACTTTATGTGGCAAACAAAATTCCTCGCGAGCGAAGCTGCGGGCATAAGCTAGTCTTTAATATAATTGGTCTCGCTATCTACCCACAAAGCTTAACACATGTTTAGCATGCACACCTCTAACGTATAGGCTACATGTACGCATAATTAATGCTGTTGTTAGTAGTTTCCAATACGAGAACAAAGTTACGAAATTGTTTTCTCTATCTCCCTCTCTCTCAAACACACACAGGCACACAGATATATATGTACATATATACACTCGGTACAGCGCTTAATAACTTTTTATGAACCGTTCGTTATTGAGCCCAACAACTTTACAACCCGTGTTTATCTTCGTAAAGATTATCGTTTCAGTAATATCAACCAGATGCATCATTGCAACGGCCATACCACGTTGAACACACCCCGTCCCCGTAATCCCGTCAGATCACCGAAGTTAAGCAACGTCGGGCGTGGTTAGCGCTTGGATGGGTGAGCGCCTGGGAAAAACAGGCGGTAACTATCTGGGGAAAAACCGCGTGCTGTTGGCATCTAACTAAACAGTGCACTAAATAACAATACATAGCTGGCTGTATGGATGAATGAAAGAATCTAATGCCAAAAAAAAAAAAAATTCTGCGTTGCGAACTCTCCATTTCAAAAAATTTTGCGAAATTCTCCATTGGTCTCTTCTTATAAAAATTCGCAAGATGTTAATAAGCGCTGTGCTGACTTGGAAGCGCCAGAGAGGTAGACCTTAGCATAATAGTTGAGAGGATTGAGTTAAGAGTGATCTGGCGGATTTGGTTTGGGTAATGTTGTGTGGAAGGAAGTTTGTTGTAGCAGAGATTGGAGGTGTCGGCATCGAGCCTTCGGGTTCACTAAGCCTTATAATTATTATTATATAACTCCAATCCTTTCAATCCAAAGTCCTGAGAACTATTGTCAACGCTCCTTATTATGTCTCCAACAAAACCCTCCATAATGATCTCAACATTCCTTTCGTCCTCGACCTAATACCTACTAAATTTTCAAACTTTCACCAAAACCTTGCCTGTCATCCCAACCCCCTGGCTCAGTCATTATCCAGTTCCACACATCCATATAACCCACCCCGCCGTCTAAACCGGCAATGGCCTCGGGGCCTGATATAATAATATTATATGGAGTACTGGCACTGGCCAGGTTCTCCACTCACGACCTGTGTGCGTGTGAAGCGCCCTTAACCAGCTTCCATTGGCGTTTAATGCCAATGACGCGGCTGGGAAAGGGGGCTGGGACCTCCCGGACTCCTGCTTTGCCCTCATTCATGAGGAAGAAGCTCAGGTCGGGGACCCCAGGCAAATTGTAAATAGAGTATGAATGTGTACAGTATATTTCTTTTATGTTTAATTTATTATTATTATATAGATATTTTTTTTTTACTTTATTTTTGTATATATTTTTTCGCTTGTATATATTAATTCATGCATTTATTTCGTTTATATCATTGATTTTTTATGGAATGATTGTAAGCTACATAGCACCATTACTTATTGTCCACAACAGGCAGATTGTAATGCTTCAATAAAGTGTTTTCTTTCTTCTTCTAAATTCTTCTTTCTATAACTCAACTCGCAATCATATTCAGCACAAAATAGATGTAATTAAAAAGAATAATTAATAAACGACTCCTAGTCAAACAACCACGTCAAGTTTTGCTGAATCGGGGAATAATTTTTACTGTCATTAATTATACAGTACAGTATTGCAGGACCTCAGTGATAACCAGTGGTATTGATCTCAGGACGGCATCCTTTATTGTTATTTAAACATTATTCAGATCATTCAAAGGATATTAATTTTCACAGAGATCATTGCCTGGGCAGTGCAGCCAGCACAGCAGATCTATATCCATACATGAATAATCTACAATGACTTCCGGGGCGTATTGCGTATTTCCGCTAGTCTGCATAGCTGGCCACCAATCTCTTCAATCTTGCGCTATTCTCCTTCAATCCTGTACTCCCAGGAGCTTCCAGTACTCCTCCACATCTTCCAGCCATCTAATCCTGCTCTCTTTCCCAATTCTTCCATGTCAGGCTCCTCATACCACTCCATCAGCTCCTCATTCTTCGTACTCCATACCCCACTTTCCGACCCTTATTCTTCTTAATATTTTTCCTTCCTATAAGTTGACCATGAACTGATTTATTGGTCTCGCACCAAATCATGATTATCATCTTAAGCTAGCATATTTCATATAATATAAAAAGATTAATAAAATTCTATAACTAATATGCTGAAGAACAATACAAGAAGTCCTGAAGAGATAATGTTTAATCCTTGCTACAATACGAGAAGCCCGGAGGGCGAGGACAGAACGAATCGGATGAAGATAAAGCGCAACTACTTCCAGCTAAAAATAAAGGCGTTTTGTATTCCGCCCGGCTCCGGCAACAAATCCTCCCAAACCCTTCCCCCGTTATCTCCCTTAGAATGGCCTAAATTTTAAATATTTCATTTAAGGGCCATTTGTTTAAGATCTTAAACAACAAGGGCGCTTCCGAAAATCTCATTTTTTCTAAACAGTGTCTCGAGACTCAATCAGATTGGACTCATTTATTTGTAACTTCTACCTTCTTCATCATTAACCCAACATAATCAAGGCTAAATAATTAAGCTCTAATGCCTGAGGCGAAATATCAAGCAAGAGCCCATCAACGGAAATTATAAGAATCAATAACAAACAACCCTACATTATTCTTGAATAATTATTAAATAACATATGGATTAACATATGTATATATATATATATATATATATATATATATATATATATATATATATATATATATAGGTTGTTGAGCGTGATCTGCGTATAAAATATTCCCCTTCTCTACCATGTACTGAACTCAAGGCCCCTCATTGGTTGTAGTGATACCGGCTCTCGTGGCCTTTATGTATATATATATACACACACACACACACACACACACACACACACACACACACACACACACAGGGTGTCCCATTTCAAGTGGATCAAACAATTTTAACTTTTAAACGAAACAAAATTCAAAAAAACGATTCAGGTAAAAGTTGTAGTTATTCAGGCCTAGTTTGAAGAAATAAAAAAGCATTTTTTGTTTTTTCACTTTAAGTGGTCAATATCGACCTTCAAAAAATGTAGTTTCCTCTTGACCCCCATTTATTTTTATTTTTCTGAAATGTACAATACAAAACATGGAAAAAATGTATGTAACATTTTTTTCTATCTTTCATAGGTCAAGTAGAAGAAGTATCTGAAGCTCACTAAAGTAGTCAACTTTGAATGCTTTTTCTACTTAAACTATGAAAAATAGAAAAAAATGTTACATACATTTTTTCCATGTTTTGGATTGTACATTTCAGAAAAATAAAAATAAATGGGGGTCAAGAGGGAACTACATTTTTTGAAGGTCGATTTTGACCACTTAAAGTGAGAAACCAAAAAATGTTTTTTTTATTTCTTCAAACTAGGCTTGAATAACTACAACTTTTACCTGAATCGTTTTTCGGAATTTTAATTCGTTTAAAATTTAAAAACGTTTGATCCACTTGAAATGGGACACCCTATCTTTAAATCTTAAATCTTTATGATTTATAGTCATAAAACTAACCTTCAAAAGATTCACATATTAATTTGAAAGTTGTAGAGAACTTGATTCATGAGATATAGCATTGTGAATGAAGCTGCTTTTGTTAAATGTAAAAAAAATAATAAAAATGAATTTCACGTGCCTTTACTTTACATGAAAAAAAAGAAACTGCTGAAACCAGGTTTTTGATTTGATAATTATTACTCGGAGTCTCCACCAGGAAAATCAATCGTTAAAAAGTGGTTCGCTAAATTTCAACTGGGTGAAATGAGTATTGAAGACAATGCACGTAGTGGATGTCCGAAGGATGTCCAAGCTGTATCTGACAAAAACACAAAAAGAATCAAAAAATAATTATGAATGACCGTAATTTCAAGTCTGTGATAGCTGAGACTCTGAAGATATCAAAAGAGAGTTTTTAACATATCATGCATGAATATTTTGACATGCTAAAGTTGTGTGCAAAGTGGCGCTTAGTAACTGTTTAGTAATTCGTTCGTTACTAGCCCCAACAACTTCGAGGCGCTTTTTTAGAGACTCTTTTTTTTTATTATAATTAATTCAATGAAATTTACTATTGCATTATACTTACACAGCATGTAAATAGAATGAATGGTACATATTGGCATGAATAAAAACAAGCAGAGAAACTTCCAGTGATAGTACTCAAATAACAAGTTCGACTTAGAAGGCCACGAGGCCATCTTCTTCTCTCTTTAAAAAAGAAAAAATAAGAAAAAGCCTGTATCACTACAACCAATGAGTGTCCTTGGGTTCAGTACGTGGTAGAGAAGGTAACATTTTATACGGAGATCACGCTCAACAACCTGATTCCCCCCCCCCAATGAAGTGTACTAACTGTTTAAACAGATAACTGCCTATCTCTTTCAAGTGATAAGAATATAGTTATATATGGATTGAATTGGTCAGGGGTGCAGTAAAAGATATATACGCATATACACAAATATGCAAACTAATTGTGCCAACGTTTCGGCCTACTCAAAATTGATTTGTTAGTTTGACTCGTAACCGCAGACTAGGCCACTCACTATTTAGTTGCCCTGGGTGCATTAAGAAAGACATCACAGCCCAATTGTTAGCCCCGTTAGCACAATTAAAAAATAGGTTTTGCTTATTTGACTACACAACCTGACCAATTCAATACATCATTACAAACTATTAAGGTGATATTAATTAAAAAATTAAAGTGAAAATTTTAGAATTACTAGTGGTATAAATTCATTTACACTCAAAGTAGGATAGCAAATGATTCAATTATTTTATTAATAATTTAAAATAAATACATGTTTTAAAGTATAAATAATGGAGTAAGATTTAAATAAACCCAGGAGAATGAAAATAAAAACCGAAGGATTAGCGATAGAAGTATCTGAAGGAGTTGGTAAGAGACAGGAAGATACGGCAGGCGATAGTCAATGTTACCCCTCCTCCCCCCCCCCGGCCCACCTCTTCACCTCCCCTCCCCCCCACCTCCTCCACTTGTCTCTCTCTTCTTCTCTTATCCACGACTTTACTACCATTATCAATTGTTTTACCTCATCTACCTTTCTAATATACTGTTTAAGGTATAAAAATATATTAAATGATGCCTATTGTTCAGAAATAAAGGCTGACTTTGAAATACTACAACCTTTCTCACCTATAATATTAAAACTAATATGAGAAACTCTAGACAGGCAACTGACAAAACCCTATAAGGCGATAGGGTATATATTAGATAAGGTACCTACCAATAAATATATAATATCAATTGTGTCATAAAATATTTTATAAATATTATTTGAACCTATTTTTTAAAATATATTTTCTATAAAAAGGAGAACAAAAAACCTATTTCCAGTAAAAAAATTTGTATTCTTTATTTTCGAGATACGTTTCGGCCTAGACCATTCTCAATCTTCTATTGTAATTGTTTCATTTTTTTATACTTATTATATGGTTAACAATTTGACCACAAGTCATCTGTAAAAACATGCATAAATTCTATAATTATAACAATATAAATAATAATTTAAGTATAATAATAATATAAATAATTCAATAAATAAAACTGTATATAAAATATTTCTATTGTCCAACAAATAACCAAAAATAAAGCATAGATACCTCAATATAAGTTGTTTTATTCCATTTAAATTTTTTTTCAAATTCAGAGGGAACCATGTCCTCTATAGTCTTTTAATAATAAGTCAACCTTTGATCTTAGTATATTATGATCTTTCATATTATTTTTGAAATTATTTAAATAAAATAATATTTAATATTATACATAAACAACTCTCAAATTAAATAAATGAATAAATAAATAATAAATAAAAACAAACAATCATATTGATATTGATATTTTGTTCTCCTATTTAAAGAATATATTATATGATTGAGTCCAGTTGAAATTTTATAAAAAAAAACTGAAGAATATATTTTCGTAATTATTCAGGTACAAACCAGCTTTATTCCTATTTTTCTCTTCTTCTCCCCCCCCCCCCCCGATGAGGCCAACTGACCACGTGCCAATTTCAATTCTTCCTACTTGGTTGCTTACTCTTCCGATATTCCTCCATCCTTTCACTATGGCGCTTCTTTCTGTCTTCAGACCACCTCACCCCAGGTTTCCCTTTCACTCTCCCCCGGGTTCCTTCCATACTCAAGATCTTCCTTCTAAAAGTCTCTCTGTTCATAGTGTCGTCTTCCCTTGTATTGTGTCTTTCCAAATCCTTCTTCACCTCTCGAATCCAGCTAGTTGTTGAATTTTTCTCCCAAAGATTCTCGAATATCCTTTTTGTTAATCTCGAATCATCCATTCTGAAAACATGTCCAAAAAATAATAGTCACCTCTCTGAGTAGTTATATTCAGGGGTTTGTGCAAATGTACGGTAAGACTGCAGTATTTCAATCTCACACTAGGGTGAGGGGAAAGGCGAGGGGGGCGTCCTTGAGGTGTTGGAGCTGTGAGCCTGCCCCATTTGGCAACGTCGCAAGTAATGTAGATTTGGCATCATCGCATTGTTTACATTTGATGGATTTGTTTACATTTGAGCAATAGTAGAGGATTAGGTGACCTTGTGGTAGGCTCACAGCTCCAACACCTCAAGGACGCTCCTCCTCGCCCTAGTGAGAGATTGAAATACTGCAGCCTTACCGTACATTTGCACAAACCCCTAAATATAACTACTTTTCTGTATATTTCATCATTAGATCTTAATTTCCATACTTCTGAGGTTTTCACTGGGCCTACAATTTTTCTCATTATTCTTCTTTAAAGTAATTCAAGTTTATCTAATTCATAGTTTAATACCAAGCATTCACTCACATACAGGCATTCTGGTTTCACGACTGTAGAGTAGTGTCTTAATTTAATATAAACACCTTTTGTTATAAACATTCTTAGTAAACTCAAATGCTCTTTCCATCTTGTGTTTCCTTTCTTCTATTTCAGATTTTTCTAAACCATTTTCTTGGATTATATCTCCCAAATATTTCAATGTCTTTACTTTCTCCACTCGACCAATATCTGTTATCAAATACTTTGGAGCGTTCTTGGTGATTGTAATGAACTATGTTTTTTACGGAGATTCTCAACCCTGTTTTGTTGGCTATTTCTTCTAAAAGATTGATTTGTATTCTTGCACTTGCAATTCTGCCTGACCTGATAGTGTAGCGAAATCATCTGCAAGTGCTAGTCAATTTACTTCAACACCCTTGTGTTTTCTTCCCGAATTTAATGGTGAAATGTTATGGTCTTTTAATTTTCCAGACCGAATTCTTACGATTTTCTCCAAGACACAATTGAACAAAATTGGTGATAGACTATCACCCTGTCTTACTCCTGTATTTATTTCAATAGGTTTTGATAGCTCACCCATAAATTTTACTTTTGAAATCGTATTCGTAACAGTTTCCCGTATTAAGTTTGCCAATTTTCATTTCACCCCCATTTTTCTCTTGTTTTACACGATTCATATTTGTTTTGTTTTCTGTATATTTGTTTGTTAATAAATCACTTATTATTAAGTTTGAAGTGCAATAATAATCATCATAATAATAATTATCAGTTTTCGCCCTTAAAAACAAACAACAATACTCGAAATATTAAAATGCATTGGGAATTAAATTTTAATCTCTGTTTTACGTCAAGCCTCACTCCTGCCGTGCCAGTACAATGAATACCCTCTCCAACTGACATTTCGTAAGCCAACAGTGCTGACCATTGCAGAGTGGTTAAATTCCTCTTAAGCATAAATATTATCGATTACATTATATTATAATTTATTTATATTTATCAAATAGAATAGAAAGGGTAGTTAAATCTGTAGAGTGTTTAGTTGACGTGGCAAAGGTTCCGTTATCAAATCTGGAGGTGACAGATAAAATATTCAATCTATTAACAGCAACTGATTGACTCTGGAATCTAGAAGGCACTACTTGGGCTCACCCAGCCTCTAAAAAAGTGGATTGATTTTATTGTTGGAAACCTGTTGTTTGAGTTTTCTCTTAAAAAATCAATTCCCTGCACGATCGTTTTCTTAGAAAAGTTATAGTCTTTATCATGCACTAAACTCCATCTCTTGCAGTGGTACAGGTTTATTTTTAGTGTATTTACAATTAATCTGGCAGGCCATGACGTTTTTTTAGTCTGTTTGCAGCGGGAGATGGTTCATATAGGATCTAGGACCCTCCTGGGGCCCACCCAGCCTCTATAATCTTACTAATATTATAAATGTGAAAGTTTGTATGTTTGTCTCTCTTTAACGCAAAAACTACTGAACGGATTTGGATGAAAATTATTGAGTAAAATAGGTTATACATCATAGGCTACAGCAAGGGCAGATTTATGAGGGAGCACGGGGTCGTGTGCCCTCCCCCCGTTTTGGTACATAATTAAAGGCAAATCAGGAATTTACAGCTTGAAATTTGTAGATAGGTTCTTTGTATAGTTTAAGAAAGAAATTTGGATAATTCCACACCGAGGGTTTCCTCTTTAATATAATAGGGATTCAAAGGTTGTATAGAATCCGTCAGTTTTGACGTTAGACATCTGAAATTTTGGATGTCCGAGCAACTTATATTTTTAAAAAATAAATTATAAATTAAAATTATTTATTTTAAATGATCTTTCATGAAAAATAATGTGGCAGACCAAATTTCACGCGAGCGAAGCTGCGGGCATAAGCTAGTAAAATATAAAAATAGGGTACCCAAAATAAGGGGGGAAAATCTGGCGGTTGAGCGTGACCTGGGACAATTCACCTCCTTGCAGAACCGGTGTCCATGAAACAGAACAGTCTGTACCATGTACTGAACCCCTGACCCTTCATGGGTTGTGGTGGTATAGGTTTTTTTTTTTTTTGGTTTGATCTAGTTATGACTTTTGATTAGTCAAAAATTTCTTTCACAATGTATATAAAAAACTCCTCTTTATAAAAAATAACCAAAAATTAAATTCTGGAGGCGTGATTCCATTTTTGTTATTTATTTTTATTTATTGACACTTCCCAATGTAAAACAATATGTTTCAGCCCAAACAAAAGCATACTTCGAAAAAACTCCAGCTTCCGAAAACCCATTAATCCGAGAAAACAGTAACTGTGATAAACATTCACTACGACGGTACACGCACAAAAGAACAAAACATATCCTTCTCACTTAACAGATCAATATTCGTAGGTAATATAATCTAGTTATCTGTATTTATTTTATAGTTATTTTTAATTGTGTATTTATTTTCTATTTAATTATTATTATTATTATATTTACTTACTTTATTAGTATTATTTTTATTTATTTATAAATTACAATTATTATTATGGCTCATTTTTCTTTCTCTTTTTTTTTAAGCGGGTTTTTTCTAAATTTTTCCTGCTATTGTAAAACTTATTTATAAAAGACAATTTTAATTAATTAAAAGTACTGTTCTTTAAACATGTAAAGGAAGTCCGGAACATGTATTTATACTTATTGCAGCTTGTATATGTAAAAACTGTAAATAAAGGTTGTGTTTTTTTTTTTTTTTTATTTATTGAAAGAAACTAAATAGGTTTTATTTTTTCATTATTCATCACACAGCAATTAATAACAAGTGATGATAATATAAAGCACTTTTAACAAATAAGATTAAAAAAAAGTTTAAATATTTTTACATGTACAGAATATCGTTTAATGAACGATTTTTTTATCAAACTTTACAACTCCTCGGTGCAAAGTTCAATTAAAAACTTCTTTTTTGAAAATTTGCGAAAAATAGAAGTTGTCCCTTTAATTAAGAGGTACAATAAATATTTAATAAATTATTGGCGCAAAGGAACTCCAATTTTCCCCTCGAGTGGTTTATTAAAGCATTATCGCTCGGCTAACTAAGTTATCGTTTCATCTCGCCGAGTACTCGGGGCTAAAATGTAAGTTCCTTCTCAACTTAGTCCTTCGTCCTTCGTCCTGCCCACTCACACAATAAAGTCACGAATGTATTTTATATCCTGAAATAAAAACTTGGTCCCGAGCGAGGCCTATATTTCCTAGATGGCCGACTAATGTTCAAACCTGCTCTGACAAATTGGATGCGAAAGTCCAGCTCTTAGGGGAAGACTTATGAGCCACGGGAAGGAGATGGATTTTATTTTCGACGAAGGAAATCTACTAGAATGTTTCACTTTGGTTCGAAGTTTTCTCCAGGGCGGTAATGGAACATCTCGTATCCTTC
Organism: Arma custos; assembly: GCA_037127475.1. Lineage (NCBI taxonomy): Eukaryota > Metazoa > Arthropoda > Insecta > Hemiptera > Pentatomidae > Arma > Arma custos. Next base: position 9,605,347 of record CM073762.1, read on the forward strand.
TGAAGGACCATTTACTTTCCTAAGTAAGGAATAGGAGTGGATATTTCTATCGCTGTCGGTAATATATATTTGTAAGCTTGAGAACTTTTTTTTTTTGTATTTTTATTTTATAATTTTAAGAAAATCATGAACGAGAAAATTACCTGTCAAATATCAAAAGAACTATTTACTAGAAACCAACTCTCCAACCTTCATCAGGGTTAAATTAACAAGATGAAAATGTAAAAAACCTGTACCGCCACAATCCGTGAACGGGTTTGGGGTTCAGTACATGGTAGAGACTGTACTGTTTCATGGACAACGGTTCTGCAAGGAGGTGACGTCTTAGATCACGCTCAACCGCCAGGTTTTTCCCCTTATTTTTATAATATTTCGTAGAGGCTGGGTGAGCCCCAGGACGGTCCTAGATCTCATATAATCCACCTCCGGCTGCAAACAAAGTCTTGCCTGCAGCGGGATTCGAACCAGGATTTCCGGCATGGCAACTAAGTGCTCTACCACTGAGCCACTCCACTCCCCTTGAAGAAAATATATAAAAATAAAATAACTGGAATATAAACGATTAAAAAAAATAATAATAGGATACTTATTATTAATAGGTAATAAGTTAAAACCCTTTTTTGAATATTTTATTAATTACTGTTATTATATATATATATATATATATATATATATATATATATATATATATATATATATATATATATATTGCTTATACCAATATAAAAAATGAACAAAGTATAATAATAGGACCCTACGTCATGTTAACTCCTATTGCTAATAAAAATTTTCTGTCGTTTACTATTGAGATGCTTAATTTATTATAACAATTCAGTTAATACGCAACGGACTTGGGGAAAACTGAGCAAATGCCGGAAGAATGGAATCAGACAATTATATGTTCTCTACACAAGAAAGGCTATGTTTTGGATTGTCAAAACTATCGAGGCATGCAAAATTTAAAGGATTATCTTCTTAAGACTTTTTCCTTTTTCAGAACGGGAAAATGGATGCTACCAGGCACTGTTCATGAGAAGCAAGGCCACCACAGATCTAAATATTCTCCTAACGAACAATTCTAGAAAAAAGCAAGAGAGTACATCACCATACGGTACCACAGTATAACCAGCGAAACGGTGGTAAACAATTTGACGACACGGTCGAAACCAAAAGGAATAGTCGATGAATAGATTCAAAATATTGGTTTTGGCAATTTAAGAGAATGTGTAAGTTTCTTATTCTTTCTGAAACCCGAATAAATAGTTGTTGAATCGGTTATAATAAAAAACTTCTTATGGAATAAAATTAGGCATTGCTTGATGTAAATAATTTTATTCAGTATTCTGTAATTACTAATTTATTGTTATGTTTCATCAGATGTAATTAACGCAGTAAATATGACAATTGTATCACATTGCAGTCGAATACTAACTAGTCCAAAAGAGACAGAATGCGGGAGGATGGAGCGGTGTCATCGAGGATTGATTGTTGACGCGGCAATGTTACGGCTCAGTTAATGGGAATGGAGGATTATGCTACTCCAAACAGTAGCTATCCAATGAATCATTGGATGGAAACGAGCCAATCACAAGCCGGGATTGAGCGGTCGGGGGACAACCGCAACCAATTAGGACTCTTGTACTATCCCCCTCCTGTCAAAGGCCAGGATACCTGGTCCTGGAATCAGGATCGCTTTAGCTACCTTTCCTTTCCGCTGCCTCAGCTTTCTACTTAATTAACTTCCTCTTCCTGTCTTGTATCTTCGACTTATCAACTTCGATAAGTTAAAGGTAAGGTCTATATTTCCTATTAGGACTGTTTAAATTTTCTCTTTTTAACTCTATTCACATCTGTCAAGTACAAATAGTTGACATTCAGCAGATTAGCTCAATCAATAAGATTGGTTTATCATATATTCATTTGTAACATTCTCTGTTTAATATTTAACTAGAAAAAAGCCCTGCTTACTATTTTAAAAATGGTACCAGTTCCGTTGGTTGTCACTTCAAGTTAAGCCACAACAAGTTTTAACTTTTCATTCGTTTTTTATTTTTTATTTTCGAAAATAAAAATAAACGTGAATTTTAGTATGAAAAAAGAGTGTAAATATAGAAAATATGCATAATTCGTAAATCAATTCATTAACAAATGTACGTTTCAAGAAACAGGTTGAAGTAAAGATGGCGAGTCGCCTTTTTAATCTATCTATTGATTGATTAGACTAAAACAAAATGATATGAGAGGGATAGAGAAAAACAGTCATCAATATTAGCTCTGTACCAGTGGCTTCATTAAATATTCTTATGATAAAAAATCCCTCATCCACGTTCTTTTCTGCCTCTTCTTCTTGTCCTCAGGGATGAGAATCGTGACCATTTGTTCTATCAATGGGTTTGGGTGTCCGTGTAATTTTTGTTTGTAAAGCGTTTGTAGTATTTTCCTTTGTGTTCGTCATCCGTTGGTATTTTAATTTTTAAGTCAGTATGCAGAATTTTGTTATTGACATACTTTAGTGCTTTTGTCTGAGTATTTTTGTTAATTAGGCTTCGCTAGCATCCGCAGGAAGTGGCCCAGCCATCTCGGTCGGTTTTCTTCTATTACCTCGTTAGCTTCGACCTGATATTGTTCCGAATTCGGCCTCTTCTTGTTTTGTCCTCAATCTTCCTTAGAAATATCATTTCTACTGATTGTATTCTGCATTGGTGCTTCTTTGTCAGCGTCCATGATTCTGAAGAGTACCTGAGGATAGAAAGTAAACTTGACTTAAATGCAGCCTCTTTCTTTTCTTTTCCTACTTCTCTTCGACTAAGATATCCTCTATTAACCGCTTCAAACATCCCCTAATCACTTCTAAATCGATGTGTTCATTTTAGTTGAGGAGCACTCCCAGTATTTGAAGTTCTCCAGTTGTTCCAGGACTTTATCTATACTCCTCATTTTCTTATATAAACTTATCTAATTATATTTTAATAATTATTTCATGCCCTATGTTTTTCTAATTTTTATTAAAGAAAATAAATTAAATCACTAAAATAGAGACAAAAACTCAAAAAGAAACACTATTATTTATTACAATGCAATTGGAAAAAAACACAATGCAAAGCCTTATGTTTCAAAAATACACCCACTTACCAGTCGACGTTTCGCCTATTCAGGCATTATCAACTGAATCAGTTGTATGTTGAACGTCTTGGTGGTGGGGTGCTGTCTCATGTTTGGAGCCTGTTTGGGCTGTTGATCGTTGGGATGTATTGCACCTTTTTCTTCGAGATGTGATTCACATAACCCTTTTTTGTTTTTCTGTCTTGATAATGCCTCAATAGGCGAAACGTCGACTGGTAAGTGGGTGTATTTTTGAAACATAAGATTTTGCATTGTGGTTTTTCCTAATTGCATTATAAGAAAATAAATTAAATTATTACGAAAACTTTGGTGTAATTCACCAGACTTATGTTTGTTTAAAACAAAGCTCACAATTCTATGTTTTTAACGATAATAATGAGATAGAAGAAAACAGCTCCGTAGCTAGAGCCCTATAATAGGGAGTGTAGACTCTATGAAAAGCTCAAGGGTGAATTAAAAGCAAACAGGAAACCTATTAGCGAAGGGAAAACTTTCGAATGAGGAAAATGTTTATTTTATTTTTTGAAAACGTGGAATATATTAAAATATATTAGGTACGCGTTTCCTTATTGGGATATGGTTGATGGTAGGGGAAACTTTATTCGCTTTCCTTTTAGAGCTTCTTAGAAGATTGGTTTATCATATATTCGTTTGTAACATTCGCCATTTAATATTTAACTGGGAAAAAACCAAATAACTGTTTTAAAACAATTGTATCAGTTCCGCTGGTTGTCGTTTCGAGTTAAGTCACATGAAGTTTTGGCTTCGAAAAAAGTTAAGAGCTCGCCGTTTCAGGATACTTCATCACTATCATTACAAAAGATTCACAGATAAAGATAATAACAGATAAACAGGAAAAGCATTAGACCCATCTGGACCTACAGAGTAGAGCTTGTGGCTCCACTATGCTATCGAATTCCTCTCGTATCCAATCCTTACAATACAATATCCTTTGTAAAATCCTCAATGCTACTTACTTTGTTACGAACAAAGTAATCCATAATGACCTTAATGTCACATTTGTTGCTGACTTGGCGGGAACCCGATACCAGTCTTTTCATGACAAACTTTATTCCCAATAGTTTCCAACCTAAGTTCATCTTCAATTCCTGAAAATCTACAGGAGCGTCTGAATAGAAGATGGCCTCTTGACCTTCTAAGTTGAATTTGCTATATGGGTACTACCTCTGGTTAGTTTCTCTACTTTAAAATACCCATGTCACTAACCCATCGAATTCCTCTCTTATTCAATCCTTACAATCCAAAATCCTTCGTAAAATCCTCAATGCTCCTCACTTTGATACGAAAAAAGTCATCCATAAAGACCTTAATGTCCCATTTGTTGCTGATTTGGCCCGAACCCGATATCAATCCTTTCATGACAAACTTTATTCCCTCTCAAACCCACTATTTTCAAATCTAGGTTTTTTTTTAATCCACAGGATCGTTTGAATAGAAGATGGCCTCGTGACCTTCTAAATTGAATCTGTTATTCGAGTATTTTTTCTACTTTTCTATATCCAAGCCATTATGTATTATTCTTGTCATTATGTTTTCTTGTTGTATTGCTAAAATTTATTTTTAAATTTTAAAAAATACATTTTTAAAAAAGGTTGGGAGTATTGACCGCCCGCAAGGCCCAAACGACCGGACTATGTCGAACTGCGATAGACCATTTTCCCTAGCCGTCGGAGCTCAATGGATGAAAAATGCCGAATCCTGTGAAAGGGCCTCTTACAAAAGGACTAGAAATAAAGGATTCCCTAAAGCTTTTAGCCAAACAACGGCTTCCCGCCTCTGCCTCCAAATTGAATCCTTGGAAAGGAAAAAATTTACAAAATATACAACGAAATTCTTAAATTTATGAAACTATAGTTTGAAATTGATATCGAGTAAATTAATATTAAAATAAAGATCTATCGAGTTTCAAGATATTTAAGAATTATTTGAAATAATCAGAGTACAGTGCCTTTTCTTTTATGGTCTAGTTTGTAGTTGTAATTGATTTCACTTTTAAAAAAATACTGAAAAATTGCAGCTGAACTATGCAGAACGGTATTTCTAAAGATAAAATGAAGATGGAATATAATGAATGAAATAATGACAGATTTCACGGACAAAAAGTTTGTTTTTCTAACATTATAGCTTATATTTGGTTTGAGGGTTAAAAAACTGATAACTATTATTGTCATCATAACTTGACTAAACGCGATTTAATTTTTAAAATGACTTTATAAAAATAAATATAACATAAAAAATGGTTCCAAACATATGAGAGGAAAATATAAACGAAGCTAAAATATTGCGTAATAGTTATAGACCGTTTTTAGAATAAAGTTAGTTATAGCACTCAGGAGCGAGGAGGTAGCTGCTATAATCAGTATTTGGTTTAACTGTAACCAGTTACTTTTAGTATCAGATACTTTTATTGATAACTGTTATAACCTAATAGAAATAAAAATGTAAAGAAAGATAAAATCATGTCGATAAATATCATGATAATCATAATAAAATAATAATCATAAATAAAAATCATGATAAAATGCCGGCCTTGGTGGCTCAAATGTTTGGAGCGCTGTCACGGAGAGACAGAGGTTCCGGGTTCGAATCCCGGCCGGGGGCATATCTTTTCTCTTTAAAATAAAAATATTTTATTTGAAAAGAAAAGATATGGCCAGGACCGGGACTCGAACCCGGGACCTTGACCTCTCCGTGGTGATGCCTCAACCATCTCGGCCACCCTGGCTCGCTTCACGGCCTGCCATATCCCCTCTTTTCACTTGATCCTACATCTCCGTGTTCTCGCAATTTGCGATGTATACAAGGGGAGAATGTTAATTGAACATTACTTTATTTTGGATCTAGTTGACTTTAAGTCATTAATATTATTATAATTTATTCATCCATAGTACTCGTTTCAATTTAATTGAATTATCCAGTTGTTCTTAATATTATTAATAATGTTCTTAATAATTGTTAAATATAATCCACCGAGATACGGTGACCTGTGGTCTAGCGGTTAGCATAACAAACAACTAAGCTCAAGATCGCGGGTTCATAGCCCGGCAGGTGGCCCTAGGATTTTTTTATGGGAACAAAAAAATCCTTAGTTACGCCGTCCTTCGGAAGGGACGTAAACGGGGTCCCGAGCCTGTACCATAGGGGTTAAAATCCCTATCCTAATTAAACCTGGACAGGCAAAATTTAGAGCTCCCACTGTAACATCGTCCGATTAGCCATAGCAGCATAAAGTGACGTTAAATGAACAAACAATCCACCGAAATATTCTAAAATTTTTCATCTTACCACAATCCCAAGGAAACGTTGTTTGAATCTAATTATATTGTAATTGCACAATTATGCTAATAATACGCAGTGGTATAGATGCCGATATTATCAAGTGTTATTTCTAAACGCGAATCCATAAGATCCTCCATTCGTCTTAGCAATTAATACTTTTTTTTTAGGAACTCATCCGTTAATAAGACCGACAACTTTAGAAGCCCGCCTTCTTCTTCAAAAGTATGATCGTAAATAAGGCGAAATTCCATTAAAGAAAAACGGCTTAGCTTAATTAACTAAAACAGAGTGAATTTAATTAGTTTCGTTTTAAAAATACTTCTTTGTAGTTGAAAGGTTTGGCCAATCAATAGTCGAATACAGACTCGCCTTCATTATAAAATAAATTGAAGATCCAATGTATAAAGTAATGAAAAAAATAAGGTTATGTTCAGCCAAACTTTATTACTTAAGAAAACAAACACTATAAGGTAAGCGGTGTAACTCAGTGTATTGAGTGCTTAGTTGCTATGGAGAAGAATGCCATTCGTAATCCGGCTGTGGCAGACATTTTTTTAACCTGTTGTCAGGCACAAATTCACCCTGTGGGTCTGCAGCAGAACCTCTTGGTACGTACCACTACCCTTAATTGGGGAAAACCTGCGTTGTTGAGTTGATAAGTCATCTCCATGCACAGCCGGTGTGTTAGAAACAGTAAAGTCTCAACCACGTACTGAATCCAAGATCCTTCATGGTTTGTAGTGGTACAGGTTTTTTTTTTCTAGTAAGGTAATGAAAATACACTATGAGACAAGACGCTTTTTGGTCCACTAGAATGCTCTCATGGAATGGGTTTAGTTAAGCCAGACGGTTTTTTTGAGATTGATTACGCTAAATCTTCAGTTTCTCCCACACTTGCTGATAGCATCCTTTACAGAGCCTGGTTGAGCCCCAGGACAGTCTGTGAACCCAATCTATGACTACAACGGAATATGTAATTTATCTGACACAGCTAGATATGAACAAGGGGATTCCAGATTATGGATTCAGCACTCATTTTAAACCTTCAAACTGATTTGAAGTCACTTAATATTTTACCTTTAACACCATAAATCCCTCCGTCGTAAACCAACGGGTTCCTGTGATCCTGTATCGTTTAATAACATCCCACTGATTCCTGTAGAACAGGTCTGGTACTTAGACTACACCTTGACAAACGCTTAACTTGGAATCCTCATACTGGACTGAAACGACAAGAAACAGCTCGCCGTTTCAGGCTACTTCAACATTTACTATACAAACGCTCTAAACTCCCAATTAATTACAAAGGAATCATATACATGACAATCATTAGACCCATCTGGACTTACGGAATAGAGCTTTGGGGCTCCACTAAGCCATCGAATTCCTCGTATTCAATCCTTACAATCCAAAATCCTCCGTAAAATCCTCAATGCTCCTTCTTTGTTACGAACAAAGTAATCCATAATGATCTTAATGTCCCATGTGTTTCTGATTTGACCCGAACCCATCAATCTTTTCACGAGAAATTTCAATCCCACCCAAACCCACTAGTTTCAAACTTCGCAACCTCTTCAATTCCTGATAATTCTCCGAGCTGTCTGAAATGAAGATGGACTCGTATACTTTTAAATTGAACTTGTTATTTGAGTACTACCACTGGGTAGATTCTCTACTTGCCTTTATCTCGGGACATGATTTATCTTTCATTATATTTACTGGATGTATTCAGTATACAGTTGTAAATTTCAATAAATACATTTTTTTTTCAAAACAAAAAAAACCACCATAAATGACTGAATTATGGATGCTTATGATCTCTGCTAGGCTCCAATTTAGATGCTAATTATTTAATGATAATGTCGATTTCCGAAGATGGTTGTAATATCACCCAGTGAATAATTCTTATTTTCAAGATGCACCTTTCAATAACCTCAGAGAAAGGCTAGGAATTGCGGATGATATGATGTTTCTTTATTTAATAATTATTTTCAATATATGGTGATAATTAAAACTTTAAAGTAAAAATCTATGGTTATTAACGGTATAAATAATTGTCTACTTGATCCGGAACCAGTAACTGAGCTCTCTACACACAGAATTATCCCACTCCCGTATCCCTTTAAAGATAGTGATAATGCTATTTCGTCTTCTCTAACATGGTGCTAAATTAAGATAATAAACTTGAATACTCTTTGGTTGATCCACTTGTTTTTCACAAAAAAAAGGTTTAAAAAAAGGCCAAAAATTAATTTCCTGTCCCCCTGGTCCAGACCCGTGGCGGGCTATCAACTGGAACTCGAGGTGAGTTATTGCCCGGGCTCAATATTTCGTCCGGTTCTTATCAATTTCGTGTTCCAACTGTTATTCGCTTCCTCTTCTCTACAGGCTATGTCCGGTTCCCGGATAGTCAGGAAATAGTTTATGTACTGTACCTAATACCTAGATGCAATGCACTACGAACTAGGTACAAGTACTTTATTGATATCAATAATAAAAAATATATCTAGAAATTTTACAATTATGTTCCACAAGAATTTTACATAAACTCATATAAAAAAAATAAAATGGAAAAATGAATCAATAGTAGATAGAATGCGCAAAAGAAGAATTGCCTTTTTCAGTCACACATCAAGATTGCCAGAGACCAGATTAGTAAAACAATTATTCAACTAATTTAAGGAAGAAATAGTTGGGGGTGCAGTCAATGAAAACATCAAAATAAGCATAACTTATTTATTATGTGCCGACGTTTCGGCCTACAATGTAGGCCATCTTCAGGGCTAAGAGAAAAAAACAGAAATATATAAAAACGTAGCAGTAACAAGAATATATAAAGTGGTACAGGAGTGGAAATAAAAATAGTGGCTAGATATGATGAAATAGTGAATAGATATAAGATAAATAAGAAAGCATATAAGACAGATTACAGAATAATAAACTTAAAATAGTGATAGATAAAAATAAAATTGTAGATGATGAACAGAAATTCTAATAGTGACAGATAAAATAATACAAGAATAAGAATATAAAATAGAAAAAATACAAGTCAAGAAGGGATAAAATGTAAACAATAATATAAAGGGAAAGAAAAATGAGGAGGTAAACGGAAAGATACAAAATAAGAGGATTAAAATATAGAAAAAGGGGTGTTGAGTATGAAGGATTTAGAAATAAACTAGTTTAATTATAGATATGGATAAGAAACGAGACATGAGGGGTTACATAGGTAAAGTACATATGAAGTACTCTTCAGTGATACGAGACTTAAATTAAAGACAATTGCTCAGAAACAATAAGCCATTACGTATTAAGAAAGGGCAGCCAGGTCTGAAAGCATCAAGAAATTTTGGGAACAGGAGAGAGCACAAAGCTAATATTTTTAATACAGGAATTCAAGTGCTCCAATGTGAGCCTTATACCTAATAAACCTGTAACCACTACGACCCAAGAACGAGTCTGGGGTTCAGTACATGGTAGAGACTGTACTGTTTCATGGACAACGGTTCTGCAAGTAGGTGACTTGTCCTATATCACGCTCAACCGCCAGGTTTTCCCCTATATTTTAGGTGCTTATAATATTTTGTAGAGGCTGGGTGAGCCCCACGAAGGTCCTAGATCCCATATGATCCATCTCCGGCTGCAAACAGACTAAATAAAAGTAACTGCCTGCAGCGGGATTTGAACCAGGATTTCCGGCATGGCAACTCAGTGCTCTACCACTGAGTCACCCTACTCCCTGAATCTACCTAATAGTGTGCTGAAAACAGAGTGAACGGTTACTGTATTTTTTCAGTAAATGGTAGAGACAACGGTTGCGCAAGGAGGTGATTTGTCCTAGATTTTAGGTACGCATTTTAGAGAGGCTGGGTGAGCCTCAGGAGAATACTACATCCCATAGGATCCATCTCCAGTGGCTTACAGATTCCGCCGCATGGTTTGAACCCAGGAACTTCGACATAATTTAATAAATAATAATATAATATTTATAAAATAATATAATATTTATAAATGTTCAAATATATTATTAACAATATATAAGAGAGAAACTAGACTAACTAGAAGAGAGATGATATCTAGAGTGGTTATTAATTTAGAAGGGGCTTAGGTTCGCACCTCTCAGGACCGTTCTAATTTACATAGATAACAATTAACACATAGTTCCACTGGTCCCCGCTAGCTTACTTCCGGCGCTAGTGTCTCAATGGTCTATAAAGGATAATTAATTTTATGTTTTATTGAACGCTAATTGATTAAATTTAATTTAACTTTAACAATCAATGACACTGAAATATTCCTCCAAATACCAGTTGATTCAAACATGATCATTTAATTATACATTAAAAAAGTAAATAGCTTAAAATGATGAAGCATAAAAGAGGAATCTTGTTTCCCAAGAAAACATAACACCCCGATTACAATGTAACTAATGGCGTTTTTTCTTAGTTGATACGTTAATGTTGTTAATGATGCAATCAAGGCAGAGAAGGCTGAAAATAAAATTGTTAACTTAAGTAATGAATAATATTAGTAGCCCTTATATATATATATATATATATATATATATATATATATATATATATATATATATATATATATATATATATATATAAATAAATATATATATATATATATATATATATATATATCAGGAAGAAAAGGTTCTGTCGGAGGTGAGAGAAAAGACGGTTGGTTTTCAAGTGCCAACCTTTGAAGAAGTCTTGAAGAAGAGCTGCAATGTGGGTCAAAACGCTAGCTTTAAAATAAAGAATTCTCCTTACTTAAAATTTTTTTTCTAAACATTTTCCACTTCTTAACTATTATTGGTTGATTCTATAAACTAACGGAGCTGAGTGACTCAGTGGTAGAGCACTGAGTTGCCGAAAATGCTGGTTCAAATCCCGCTGCTGAGAAGACTTTTATTTAGTCTGTTAGTAGTAGGAGATGAATCGTATAGGATCTAGGACCATCTAAAGGCTCTATAGAGTGGGTACCCAAAATAAAAAATTGGGCAGTTGAGCGATAAATAATCAACCACAAGCGTTGTCCTTGAAATAGTGCAGTCTCTACACTGTACTGAACCCCAGACCTGTTCACGGGTTGTAGTGGTACAGTTTTTTTTCCTATAAACTTTCAGGAAGGGAAAATAGTCCGGATGAAGGTTGAAATAAATTCTCAAATGCGAGTAGCAAGACATTTAAATTTTAGGAATTCTACTTAATTATTTATATACTTAAATATCGTGAATGTTTAAATATGTAAAAACAACGATGAATATGTACTACGTATAATAATTAAATGAAATAAAATGAATTGAATTTTGTATTGGAATTTTAAGTAAAACTACGAAAAATACTTATTAAAGCATATAAATAATAATTTTCTCTTCAAGATTAATGTGCAATTTATTGTTCCTGACCATCCCTTATCTGAGAGTGGGGCTTATCATGGCTTGAGAAGTTAAACAGAACGAACTCAATCATGCAAACGCACAAGCCACAATCGTGTAATCGGCAAACTACGGCAAATTGCTATATCGTGGCTTTGATCATCTCCTAGATGAGAGAGGATCAGAAAATATTACTTTTTTGCCAAGATAGTGGTGGTTATTTAGATTATATGCAATTCGTTTCATGTTCGATTCTGTCCTGTAATAAATTTTCATGATTTAACTATAGTTATTATCTCGGAGTACAGGTTAAAAAAAAAAAAAACCCTGTACCAATACAACTCATGAAGGGTTCAGTACATGGTAGAGACGGTACTGTTTCTAGGTTGTGTTGAGAGGTGATTTGTCCTAGATCACGCTTAACCACCAGATTCTCTACCTTATTTTAGGTACCCACTTTATAGAGACTAGTTGAGCCCAAGGAGGGTCCTAGATCCCACAGGACCCGTTTCCGGTTGCAATGAGATTAAATAAAATTCTTACCAGAAACGGGATTTGAACCCAGGGTCGTCGGCATGGCAACTCAGCGCTCTACCACTCCGCTTCGTTCGTTAAATAATCAACCAATAATATTTAAGAGGTGGAAAATGGCTAGAAATAAAAAACTCTTAAATAAAGAGAAATATTTATTTTAAAGCGAGCGTTTTGACGCACATTGCAGGTCCTCTTCTTCAAGGGATGACGCTTGACAACCGACTGCATATTTTCTGATCTCCGACAGGACCATTTCCTTCTTCATAAGTATCCCTAGGGTACTGAATTTGAAAGAGATGAATTTTGATGGTTATAAATTTGCAACTACCTAAAAAGAACTATTACAGATATTTTAGATTATATAATATTGATTGGGTTTAAAGATCGTAGGTTTGCTATAAAAATGTAGGTATGTGGATAAATAACACTTGCGCGCGCATACATCCTGACTGTTGGAGAAAATTCAGATACAATTTGAGAAAAATCTTTAATTCACACCATTAGCGATGTGCTTTCAAAAATTTTCATGCCGCGAAATCGATGGTAGCTTCATTGACATCAAGTGATATCGATAAATTTTGGATAAATTTCCTATTTTATTTTATTTATAGTAAAAAACCATTCTCCAGTCCAATTATTTATTTTTTTATTAACTATAAACATGTTTCGACCCCTTGGGTCATTCTCAATTTCTTAAATGTCTATCATTATTCATACAATATGTCTGTAATTCCACCATATAAATTTATTAACATCAACAACAACAAAACTATTAATAATTATATTACAATTGTCCTAAGAAAACTGAAATATTCAAGTATAGATACCTCATATGGACGTCTATAATATAAAAATTATTGGAGATACATTCTTCTCCATGGTCATTATTGCTCTGCGTTATACTTTGGACTCCACTTATTCTTATATTCTTATTCTCATAATTAAATATCATCAATTATAGTCCAGTAGTCCAGCAGAACCCATAGTATAATTTATTTATAGTTTGAAAGTACAATATGCATTCCTTGAAAATATGTTCACTATAAGAATGGTGTGTGGCCTATTCTCAAGCAGGCCACAACCTCCTCTGTACTACTGCTGCCGTAGGATGTAGGCCATTCTCTTACTGATTTTTAATACTTTTTAGTTTACTAGGACGACTTTCTTCTCACAAGGATTACCATATATCTGATGTTTCCATTTTAAGATGCCTACAGATCTCTAATGGAGTGAAAATCGTGATATTACGAACCAGAATAAGTCATGGAAAACCTGGTGGTTGAGCATGACCAAATTTCTTCACAACCTTTGACTTAGAAACAGTACAGTCTCTACCACATACTGAACCTGATACCCTTTATGGGTTTTAGTGATCATTATTATTTGTTAATATATTTTTCTCGATTTATTTATTTGGATAATAGAGTCTTTGTCTTTACCTTTAATTTTAACAATTATGTGTAAAATATTCTTTATTTTGGTACCATAATTTTTTTTTCTCCTTCTGGTGTATTGGAAACTTTTTTGGCCTTTAAGGATTAAATAGGTCTATCTGTACCTTGCGTGACACTATTATTTACTTCTCTGACAGCTCTTTTCTGTCCGTTCTCTGCCAGAACAGAATTAATACTGAGGCCAGGTTTATTTATTCAGAAACATGTTTATTTTACTTAACAATATAATATTTTATTAGAAAAATAATGAACAAAGGAAAATGTCTGAATCTGGGTTGTAAGATATTCGTGCTTGTTTTGGTGATGATTTAGTTTTGTTAAGGTAAGACACGGAAAATGTAAACTTAAAACAATAACAATGATGAATGGTAATGATGAAGAGCTCGAAGTAAATGCAGATAACAAGATTGTTGTTAATTATAATAACGGTCGAGAGTAATTTTGGTTAAATTCTTGTAGGAGGGAATACGTTTGTTTGAACACCTAGAGAATATTTTAGGCTTATGATAACTAGAAAAAAATTGAATTTAAGAGATAATTAATGTGAGTTAAACCATAAAATCAGAGTTTATAAAACTATTAACCTTCCACTGGTAGCAGAGGGACTCTCTGGCAGAACGCTGAGTTGCCCTGCCGAAGTCCCCGGATTCATCCCGTCTCTATAAAGTGGGTACCCAAAATAAGGGGAAAACTGGCTTTCGAGCGTGATCTAGGCCTAATCACTTCCCTGCACAACCGTTGCCCAAGGTACGTGTCTACCTCGTACTGAACCCAACACTCTTCATGAGTTGTACTGGTACAGATTTTACCTTCTATAGGTTTAACTAAGAAGTAAAAAAATCATTCTCCAGTCATAATTATTTATTTTCTCGCTTTCTACAAAGACGTTTCGACCCCTTGGGTCATTATCAATTCTTTAATTGTCTATCTTGATTTATACCATTTTTCTGCAATTCACCATAAAAATTTACTAACATCAATAACAACATAAATTATTAACAATTAAATTAAAACTGTCCTAACAAAAAACCGAAAATTTAAGTATCATATGGACGTCAATAATATAAAAATTTTTTGGAGATATATTCTTCTCCATGGTCGTTTTCACTCTGCCTTATACTTTGGACTTCCCCTATTCATAAAAACACCTTGATATTGTATTGAAGAAATAAAAATTGTAAATCTATAGGAATTTATTTAAATTATGCTATATATTATTTATTTTTAATATTTTATGTTTCAAATTTTGTTTTTTGGGAGTACTAGAAATAATATGAATATGATATAAATAATATGTGAAGTTATGTGTGACAGGTTATGTTTATGTTCATGCAGAAGAATATATCTCCAAAAAAAGTTTATATTATTGACGTCCATATGAGGTATCTATACTTAAATTTTCGTTTTTTTTTAGGACAATTTTAATTGAATTGTTAATAATTTATGTTGTTATTGATGTTAGTAAATTTATATGGTGATTTGCAGAAAAATGGTATAAATCAAGATAGACAATTAAAGCATTGATAATGACCCAAGGGGTCGAAACGTCTTTGTAGAAAGCGAGAAAATAAATACTTATGACTGGAGAATGTTTTTTTTTTTACTGCTTAGTTAAATATCATCAATTACTAGTCCAGTAAAAACCTATATCATAATACTTCCATAGGTTTTGAATCGTAGGCGCTAACGTTAAATAATTAACAACTGCTTAAGTTATTCAAAAATAAGGTATTAAATGGAATATTCGACACAACAAAAGTATGAATCCTCTGGAGTATTTAGTAAGTTTCACATCGTACGATTTCACTACATTCAGTTTAATATAATTAAATTGATAGCATCGTGAAGATCAAGATAGGTTTGTAACATTGATGGAGTTTGTAACGAACGAATGGGAAGGTTGCGTTTAGTTTGATGTTAAGGGTTTAAGTGGTTGGCCATGAACAGAAATTTGTAAACGGCGCTTGACGATATCGAAATCGTCTCTTCGAAATCTCCAAGCCTCTAACATAATTATTTTTTTCCTTTTCGTATTGACCACTCTCGATCACGCAACAACTTTATTTCTTTTCTTTCCTCTGCCAGAATTATCTTTGTCTCCAATATTCCTTAATGCGCTCACTTCCACGTTTCCTTTGATCCTCTATCTAACTTCGTTTAACCTTCTCTAACTTCTTTAACCTTCTACAGACCGTATAGGAAAAATGAATTATCTCGATCGCAATAGATTACATTCAGATTTAGAACAAAAAAAAATTTAAAGGATGAAATTTAAACCAAAAATGACTGCAAATTATAAAATTCATAATATATTGTAATATTCCAAAATAAATAACAAAATGAAATGAAAATATTACGTTTTCGAACCCGTTGCTAAGAGCCAGCACTAGTGAAGCGTTTGTCCCCTTCTCGCATTTTATACATCGAGTCCTGTTCCTAGATATCTTAGTAACTAGATTACTTTTAAGTGCAATCTAAATACATCAACAAAAACTAGTAACCGTTTTCAAATAATAAAAGAGGCAAAAATAATTAATTTAGTTTCTGTTTATGTCAGAAAGAATGTATATAAAAGTCCAGAGAAAAACTCATGAATTGAATAAAATTCTCTATGATTTAAAAAAAATTTAAATTATTCTCGAAATTTACAACTGCATTATAATAATACAACAATTAAATGGTAGAAATGGTGGACATTGGCATGAATAAAGGCAAGTAGAGAAACTACCCAGTGGTAGTACTCAAATAATAAGTTCAACTTAGAAGGTCAAGAGGCCATCTTCTTTTCAGACGCCTAAGAGGATTATCAGGAATTGAAGAGGTTTGATACTAGTGGGTTTGAGTGGGAATGAAGTTTTACATGAAAGGATTGATATCGGATTCGGGCCAAATCAGCAACAAATGGGATATTGAAGTGAATATGGAAGACTTTAATCGTAACAAAATAAGGAGCATTTAGGATTTTACAAACGATTTTGGATTGTAAGGATTGAATACGAGAGGAATTCGATGGGTTTTGGAGCACAGAGCTTAGGTCTAATGCTTTTCCTGTGTATAAGTCTTTTGTAATTAATTGGGAACTTAGACGGTCTATGATTTAACCATGAATAGTCCAACTTGAAATAGAATTAAATACTAGAATATAATCATCATTTATAACGTGTAATGTAGCGTTCATATCCAATTGTATTGTGTAAAAGTTATTTTGTTAATATATTACAGACTTCATTTCAATTTGATATATTTCACTCGACTAAATACTTTAAATATAATAAAGTAAAAAAAAAACATTATTCAGTGAACACTTCATTCTTTTGTTTCAACACGAAGTCATACGTTTCGGCATTAGTCATTATTAATTAATAAAATTTATGGTTCTATGTATCAACCTATAATGTATGTAACTATAACCTACATGTATACATTATTCTAATCCTTTTAGTTTAAATTTCTCGCTGTTGCCGTACGACAAGTGAAACCGTTATACTGAGTAATCCTTTTCAATTAATTCAATAACATTACATGCTAATCCTTTACTGACATGAACAAAATTAATTTCTGTCCATCCTGTTTGTTAATCAGTGTCAATGTATGTTTCAAGGCTGCGCTGATCCGTCTTTGATGAAATTTGTGATGGATAATCTCAAGCCTGGGGAAGGACA
The DNA here is from genome assembly GCA_037127475.1 of Arma custos. NCBI lineage: Eukaryota > Metazoa > Arthropoda > Insecta > Hemiptera > Pentatomidae > Arma > Arma custos. The sequence continues at coordinate 9,622,809 of CM073762.1, forward strand.
TAGGCTACTTTTTATCAACACACCACACTGGCGAAGTTTATATAAAACTGTAACCTGATTGACTAACACATCAGCGCTCAACGAACAGCAGAAACCGCTGAACTTAGCATCTTGAAATTCGCAGATTATAGAGATACAGATTGTATAGCTTAAATGAGCACTAAGAAAGGAATTCGGATAATTCCACCCCAAGGGTTTTCCCCTTAATATAATAGTGGTTCAAAGATTGTACGAGTAACTTATAGTCACAAAAATTAAATTATTTGTTTAAAATGATCAGTCACGAAACTTTATATGGCAGACCAAATTCCACGCGAGCGAAGCCGCGGGCAAACGCTAGTAACTATATAAAGTTATATTTATAAAATAATATAAATTAAAAAAATATTTATTGTCCCAAAAATTAGTGAAATAAAGCTTAGATACCTCTAAAATGCATTGCTATAATATTAATTGTAAAAATTTGTCTTCATATAGGGAATACTAATCTCCCTTGGTCAGCTAGAAGTTTAAGGAATGATTTGAGACTTTAGAGCATGAGGTAAATGATGACTTTGAAGAGAGTTAATATAATTCTTACTATTGTTTAAAATCCTTCTGCCTTAAAATATAAATGTATAAATAAACAAGAATAATTCTTTGAATTTTTATTTAATTTGTATGTATTATCAATCATAAAAAAAAAGTTTTTAAATTTATATTGTTTTAATTAATTTAATTGTTATTGTTCTCTTTTCAGGAAAATTGACTTACAACTTTATATAATTATATACATCATAGGTTGACGCATAAAACCTTAAATTTTAACGTTATAATTTATTTTATTGTTATGTGATATAATTTTTTAAATATTTTATTTGAAAAGAAAAGATATGGCCGGGATCGGGACTCGAACACGGGTCTCCCACCTCTCCATCGTGGTGCCTTAACCGTCTCGGCCATAAAATATTTAAAAAATTATATCATATAACAATAAAATAAATTACAATAATATTTAAAGACTTAAGTCAACAAGATCCAAAAATAAAAATAATGTTCAATTATCATTCTCCCCATGTATACATCGCAAAATTGCGAGAACACGGAGATGTAGGATCAGTGGAAAGAAGAGATATGACTGACCGAGAAGCGAACCAGGATGGCCGAGATGGTTAAGGCACCACCACGGAGAGGTGGGAGTCCCGTGTTCGTATCCCGGTCCTGGTCATATCTTTTCTTTTCAATAAAATACTCAAACTTTAACAATTGATAATGACTAAATGTCGAAACGTATGAAGAATTAATAAATATTGAAGGACTGGATATTACATGAGAGAGATATCGTCATGTAGATCCCCAAAACTAGGTCGACCACCTTCCACTAAGGTATCGCTTCCACTAAGGTATGCTAAGACGAGGTACGAGGTTCCTTCCTTTGTCTATAGGATAGAGTGTGTGTGTGTGAGAGAGAGAGATGATAAATCGGGATTGAGATAGGTTGATGTTTTGATGAGATGGCATTTAGGAAGGTGTTAGCCCAGGTGCGGCCATAACTCATCGCCGTGTATTCGATAAAGCCTCCGGGACACGGCCGCCATCATTTGTCTCCTCCTCTTTACTTAGCCCTGTCACTTCTTCCCTTTCTCCAGTATCAATTCCAGCTTCCTCTTATCTAGAAACACCCTTTGCTTTTGTGTCATGTTCCAGGTCAGTAGTTATTGCTTCTCTTTTTATTGTTCTCGTATTACCTACTACCTGCGGTTCCTCTCTTAGACATCGTGGGCTAGGGGGGGGGGGCATAAGGTACAGTCAAGGGCACACAGGGGAAACTTTGGAAAGAAACGAACCCAAAACATGCTCAAATCAAAAACAAAGCACTACTGTATTATTATTTATTTTCTCACGCATTTCCGAGTTCAATGCCGAGATGGGACAAGCCCAATAATCTGCAGTTATTAATTTTTGCTTTTATATTTTCCTCTTCAGATATAAATTATATTACATTCCTGGCTGGGTCTAGGACAAGTGCCTGTTGATCCTCCCTTAAAACATCAAAAGGAAGTCTTATGCTCTGATTTCCTTCCACTGTGGATTTAGGAACAGTCCATTTGTGGAAATTATAACAGGTGTTCCCACTACGCTTTCCACACGGTAGAGCTCTTTTAGTTCAGCCGCTAGTCCCTGATATTTGCGAAGTTTCTCTCTTACAGTAGTAATGACATTATTGCTATTAGGTATTGCAATGTCAATAATAGTTGCTTTTCTATCTCTCAACTTTATAAGGAGGATGTCTGGTTTATTATGACGCACACTACGGTATCTTATTATTATAATTATATTTTTTAAATATTTTATTGAAAAAGATGGGGATCAAACCCGGGACCTTCTCCGTGGTGACGCCTCAACCATCTCGGCCATCCTGGCTTCGCTTCACGGCCAGCCATATCTTTTCTTTTCAAATAAAATATTTAAAAAATTATCTCATATAAAAATAAAATAAATTATTATTATTATAATTATATAACATCAATCGCTATTCCCTTCTTTCGATGGCAGTTGTCATCCAGATGAGGACTATTGTATACACCCAAAAATTCATAATAATAATCAAAACGCAATGCCCTAACATGGTCATTATTATTATGAAACTTATTATAATAAGTTTGACAATAATAATAAGAAGAGGAAGACCACGAACGCGGTGGAAGGACTGCGTGGAGGAGGAGATGGCCGGCAGGGACTTGAGGAGGCTGACTGGTGGAACAGAGAAAAGTGGAGGGACGCTCTGACTTAACCAGGCAACTCATTGAGGGAAAAACCTGTAAAAGTAAAAAAAGTATTATGAAAATTAAAACACCTAAATCCAGCAAAGACAGACTGTGAAGTGTTTTCACACCAAAAAGGTAATCATTTAACATTGCCAAAAACTGTAGTGGGCGACACACCTGCATTAAAGTTACAGATCTATAAAAGTACTTTTAAGACCTGCTCTCCTTTATGGTGCACCCCTGTTCACACCTCTCACTGAAGGCACTCAAAGCCTCCTAGAGAAGTTCCAAGACACAATATTAAGAAAAATAGTCCCGACTACAACCTGGAAGAAGAGACAGAAGGGACTGCACGCTCTACTAGAACTTGCAACTGGACCGGACTTCATCAGGCGAAGAAATATAAAGTTCTTCGATTCGTTAAACGGATCCAATATTCCAAACACTGAGACCTGCTCCACCACCAATTAGAGGGCAACATGCAATAAAAGAATAATAATATAAAAAAAATATCCTCATCCTCCATCCAATATCATTAGAATAAGTTAGTATTAAGTATTAGTATGTAAGCAAACGCCACATAAATGAAGTGTGCCCCCCAACACTTCTTTTTTTTTTAAGAGAGAGAGAAGAAAAACACTTTATTGAAGCATTACAATCTGCCTGTTGTGGGCAATAAGTAATGGTGCTATGTAGCTTACAATCATTCCATAAAAAATCAATGATATAAACGAAATAAATGCATAAATAAATATATACAAGCGAAAAAATATATACAAAAATAAAGTAAAAAAAAAAAATATATATATATATATATAAATTTATTATATATATATATATATATATATATATATATAATAAAAAAAATAATACAAAAAATAATAATAATAATAATAAAATAATAATAATAAAATAATATAAAAAAGAATAGTAATAAAAAAATATAATAATAATAAAAAATAATAAAAAATAATAATAAAAATAATAATAAAAAAAATAATATCCCAACACTTCTAATAACAAAATTGTAAATAATATAATAATCCCTTAAAATGAAGTTCTCTTCAGCAAAAGTGGAAATACTAAACAAAATATGTAAATAATACGAATAAATAAATATCAGGGGTTAGGAAAAAAAAAGGTAATTAATAAAAGTCTGTTTTATTAAAATGGATTAATATTATTAAACTAAAATTGTTTTAGTAAATATTTTATGAATTTTCTCTTCTCAGATATTGAAGGTTATATTTCATCGAGAAAATTCTTTCGGGAAAAATTCCGAATAAAAATAGATATCTATTTCCATCCACAAGGGGTTTATTACTTGATGGATAAAGGGTATAAAATTCGTGTTTTGTTCTGAATGAAAAAGCTTTTCCCCACAGGTTTCCTTAAAAGTTCTAGAGTTTCGATTCTGATGCTGCCTGTCACGGAACGAACGAGCAAAGTTAAATAATTTCAACAATTTCATTTTTCAGTTGTGTTGGTTTTAAATTAAGTTGTGAATATTACAATCTAACATTCCTGTAATTAGTGTAATGTTTGATAAATTCCAACGAAATCAATAATTTTCATTAATAATTGAAAGAAAATTCGATATTTTAATAATCCTGTCAAACCTTTTTCTTTTTTTAATCTAGCACGTGGCATTTCTGCCATACGCCACCGTGCCTCCCAATAAAGACATGCATTGTGATCATTGTGTTGAATACCCTTAAGACCACTGCAATGTTGTGTGCACCGTCCATAAGACCTGGTCAAGAAAATTCTCCTATATTGGGAGAACTTTTTATTGGTAAGCCAACGTTTCGGCCCACATTGCAGTTCTTCTTCAGGGCTAGTTTGATCGGCGGGGGTTGACACTGGACTTACAAACCAAAACCCACACTTACCAATAAACAGTTCTCCCCGTATACGAGAATTTTCTTGACCTCCACCCGAACTATTTTCTTCCTCATATAAACAAGGTCAACTTAAATTATTCGACTTAACACAATATTTAATTATTATACACAAAAGGTTTTCATAAGGACTGTTCTTACGAATTTAGGATTCAAATAGAGATTAAATATTAAACACTTTCCCTAGATCTCCATACATTAAATGGAAATTTCTTTCTAAAAGAAGTTTCTTCGTCATAAATATTAAAAGATATCTTTGCATGTTCTGAACGGAGGAGCGATATATATCTGAGGAAATATATTTTTTTTCGGAGAGATAGAGAGGGATAGAGGAGAGAGAGAGAGAGAGAGAAAGATAGAGAGAGAGAGAGAGAGAGAGAGAGAGAGAGAGAGAGAGAGAGAGGAAGAAGGAAGCTTAGGGGATAAAGGTGGATGAGCACTAGGGCTCAATCCTTTCCAATCCCGATCCCTTGGGTTACAAACATTTATTCAAGGGATTTTGTTCAATATGTTTGTTTTATCCCGGGGCAGGAACACTCTCCACTTCCGTTATACAATATCTTGAAGAGGAGTTGTAATAATCGATTGTGTGTCGCTGAAGAAGAAGGATAACGCTTTATCTTTATACAAAAAAAAAGTATAAAAATAATGATAATATGTAAATCAAAAAGGGCAGGAAAGAAATCAAAAGCTCATCCTCATTCGGTTCAATCTTGGTAAGTGGATAGAACCTAATGAAGATGAGAAAGAAGCCTTTTAGTCGCGCTAGAATCAAATAGAAATGGCGTACCAACTCACCAAGGACATTTGAACCAAAAAGGTGGACGTCCTAGAATGCAAAACTCAGGCATTGTTGCACTATTTTACGGGAGGAGGTCTTATATACTGCGGAATGCCTGATTATGAATAAGAAAGGCCTGGCAGAAAAATTGGTGATGACAGAAAGAAAGAACTAAATAAATACTTAATAAACACCTGTAACCATTACGATCCGTGAACGAGTCTGGGGTTCAGTACATGGTAGAGACTGTACTGTATCATAGACAACGGTTTTGCAAGGAGGTATCTTGTTCCAGGTCACGCTCAATTGCCAGGTTTTCCCCCTTATTTTCGGTATCCTATTTTTATAATATTTTATAGAGGCTAGGTGAGCCCCAGGATGGTCCTAGATCCTATATGATCCATCTCCGGCTGCAAACAGACTAAATAAAAGTAACAGCCTGCAGCGGGATTTGAACCAGGATTTCCGGCATGGCTACTCAGTGCTCTACCACTGAGCCACCCCACTCCCTAAAGACGGTCACCTGTGGTCTAGTGGTTAGCGTAACAAACTACTAAACCCAAGATCGCGGGTTCGTAGCCCGGCAGATGGCCCTAGGATTTTTTTAAGGGAGTAAAAAATCCTTAGTTACGCCGTCCTTCGGAAGGGACGTTAAACGGGGGTCCCGAGCCTGTACGATGTCAGGTACTCGTTAAAAATCCCTATCCTATTTTAATCTGGATAGGCAAAATTTAGAGCTCCCACTGTAGCATCGTCCAATTAGCCATAGCAGCATAAAGTGACGTTAAATGAACAAACAAACAAACATTGAGTTGGATACTGATGCTCCAAAAATATGTTATGAGAAAAAGGAGAACAGCATTTTATGACCACTTATAAACAGTTAAACCTATTAGAACCGGATTTTTAAGTATTTTGAAGAAAAGAAAACCAAACTGCCTGGTTCCAAGAGGTAGAAAAAGATTTACAGAAGATGAAGATTACCTATGAGAATATTCTGGAAAGCAACCGTCTCATGATGGAGTCGGATACTCACAAGTGTTTTTTGCAAAACCAAGGCTAAAGGCGAGAAAGAAATGGGCGGAAGATAGAAAGGGAGCGACACCGGTTACAAATGATGGAATATTTGGCAAATATAATATTTTATATTATATATTTATATTAATTATATATTATATTTTTTAAGAAGAAATAAGTTTATTGAAATGACGTGGTCCTTAGTAGTATTAGTTGGCCAATACCGAAAAAAATATATGATCAAATTTGAAATACCGAAAAATTCGAATTTTAGGTGAAAAATATCTGAGAACTCAAGATTTAACAAGAAAAAAACAGCCTTTCATTTCAACGAGAATCCATATCCATTAATACTAAACTTAGGCGCTACTCAACAGTAATCCACCCAGAGGTATTACATGCGGCAGAATGTTTGATCCTGAATAAGAAAATGTTGATGCCTGAATCTAGAAATCACGGAGAGAAAGATATTCAGAAAAATGTTTGGCCCGATTAAAGAAGGAGACCATTATAGACGGCGCCACAACTAGGATCTCTACTCTCACATAGAGAAAAAGAATGAAGCCGAGCAGAATGAAAAAAAGAGTATTCACGTATCTTAAAAAGCTGAAAATGAACAACACATGGATTAAAGAGACTGAAAATGAGAGAAAAGATCTCGAAGTCTCTCCTGATGGTATTGAAGAACGTTCCCCTAGGAAGTAACTTTAGAATCCTCCGGGTTTTCAAGAAAGGTCAAAAAGAGAAACAGGGACATTTTGGACGCAGGAGAGACAGCAAAAACACGGAATGAGTGCGGAAGAAAAGAAAATAACGGTTGAAACAGGGGTAGTAAGTATTGGATATTGGATCGATCTTAAACTTAAAAAAAATTATGAAATGGGTAGTTTTTCAACTACAATGTTAAATTGTGATATTCTTTGAATTTCAAAGATAGCTTGTGCGGTATCAGGTACTCGTACAGGTAAGATCCCTGTTTCTAATTAAACCTGGATAGGCAAAGTTTAGGACAGACATGTCAAAGATACGGCCCGCAATGTGTCACAGAAAGTAGAATCATGTTTATTAGAGCATTTAGACTTCACTCTCCTCTACGCAAGTTCTAAAATGAGTACACGACATTTATAAGTAATTTCAAGGGGTGCGCGTGCTTAGACAAGCGAGAGGCTATAGCATTGGAATCACAATATTTAAAAATGGACCATGTCAAGCAACCTATAATTAAAATAGTAAATTTTATAAGGAGCAGAGAACTAAATCATTGACAGTTCAGGCAGTTTTTACAAGATTTGGACGAAATGTTTTCTGATGTGCCTTATTCCACCGAAGTTCGTTGGCTCAGTCAAGGAGTAGTTTTAGAAAGATTTTTTGCATTACGTGAACCTATCAAGCTTACATGTTAGAAAAAGGCAACTCGGCATTGAAGATTTACAAATGAACATCTCAAATCAATTCTTAAAATAATTACAACGAATATGATACCTGACATCAATGAGGTTGACAAAACCAAGAGAAGTCAGGTATCTGGATTCTCGAGCTTAAAGTAATTACTCTCTTTTATAAATTTGATATGATTTTTAACAACCGTATATTAAACACTATACAACATAATATACGTATACAATACTATTATAATATACGTATTATAATTAAATAAGTAAAATGTTATAATGATTCAGTACATTTTAATTTTAATTTGAATCTGGCCCGCTTAAACATTCTAAATTTAATATATGGCCCTCGGAAAAATTGAGTTTGACACCCCTGGTTTAGGATTTCAACTGCAGCATCGTCCGATTACCTTTAGCAACATAAAGTGGGCTTAAATTAATAAACGAATAAACAATAGTCCAATATGATAGAGACTTTTTATTTCTAAGTTTATTTAATCGCTTAATTTGTAATACTCTATTGTTAATTTTTATTATTGTATTAACTATTTCATCTTTACATGTTTTATTATTATTTTTAATAATATACATCCAATTATTTTATTATTATATATTTTGGTATATTATCCATTCAATAGAATTTTTTAATATTATTTTTTTATTTTTTTTATTATTATTATAATTTTTAAATATTTTTTTAATATTTTTTTTTATACATCCCATATTGTATAACAGAGATTGTATATATCGCAAATTAATCATCGTTAATAATCGCACACGGAGATATAGGATCGGTGAAGAGAAAGGATTTGTCTGACCGAGGTACGAGCCAGGATAGCTCATATGGCAGAGCACCACGACGGATGCGTGACAGACCCGGGTTCGATTCCCTGTCCTGGACAAATATTTTCTCCTCAAAATAAAAATATTTAAAAAAAAAAGTTATTTTAATATTCAAGAACATATTTTCTTCTCCATATTTATTGCTAACCAACTTAATAATTTGAATCAATAGCCATATAATTAAAAAAATTAATATTTGCTTTCTAACAGTGCCAAACGACTTGCCTCAACAATGATGCGATTGTCACAGCTGAAAACAGTGATTGATGAGCCAATATTCTTGCAATGCTTCAACAAACTTGAGATTCAAATTATCTTAATGTGCATTATCAAGAGCTTTCCAATGTATACATTAAAAACTCATTAAAGTTATATCATTGTTGAATATCGAGTAGCGGGTCTTGCGAACTTCTGCAAGGGGAGGCTCTGTCCTCGGCAATACAACTGCTCTGGCAACAAACTTCTGTATAATAGGAGATTTCATACAATCAGTTGTGTTACTAAAATAAATAAAATTATATTAATATATTAAAAGCTCAAAAGAGACGTAATATACTTGTTAAGTCATTGATGGAAAAAATCCAAACAAAAACCAGTTGTTTTTGTTATATCTGTCAAAGGTATTTTTCATTCAGAGAATTAAGGATTTATGTTCGAAATTTTTCATTTGTGTTTAAATAAATATAATTATTTAGCTGTAATAATTCGCTTGATAAGTTTGTTCGTTAATATTGAGTGGCCCCGAATAACAGAAACATTTATAGATTTTTATAACATCTCTATTATTGGACAAGGTCCCTTTAATACTAAAAAAAAACTATGCTACTACAACTCGTGAAGCGTCTTGAATTCAGTACATGGTAGAGGACTATAACTTTTCATTGACAGTTGTGATGAAGGTGATTTGCCCTAGATTACACTCAATCCCCAATTTTTTCTTCCAATTAAAGATACCCATTTTTCCGTGCAAGGAAAAGGAAAATGTAGGTTCATCACAACCGAATAAATGGCTAAGTCGATTTATCATCAAAATGATTTTCTTGTGCCTAAGGAAGCGAATTGAGTTAATTTCTTAGTGACTAAGGGACATTGACTTAAACGAGAGTTATTGCTTATATTAAAAATATTCTCGAGCCAAAATCTACGAAAATGACACGATTCTGCTTCTCTCAAAACAGTTAACTCTCTCTTAAAACAATTCGAATTAACTACTTATTCAGCAAGGCTGCAGATATATCGAAGCATTTATTATCAGAAAGAAGGAATAGTTATGAAAAATTAAAAATAATAAATTGCTATATGTGACACTATTGGAAGTATCTAAATAAATAGGTTAAGGGACATTGAGCAGGTAGCTTAAGTGTCCCTTAGGGTCGGTACCTTTACACTGAAGAGACAGGACAGGAATTTGTAGGCAACTAAACATGTAGACTGTCACATATAGCGAAAATATTTCTTTCTTTGTAAGTTAACTTTTACTAAGATAATAACCATTATAATAACTAATAAATTATAATAATTATAATTATAATAACCCAAGATCGCGGGTTCGTATCTCGGCAGGTGGCCCTAGGATTTTTTAAAGGGAGTAAAAAATCATTAGTTTCGCCGTCCTTCGGAAGGGACGTTAACGGGGTCCGAGCCTGTACGATGTCAGGTACTTCTTAAAAATCCCTATCCTAATTAACCTGGATAGGCAAAATTTAGAGCTCCCACTATAGCATCGTCCGATTAGCCATAGCAGTATAAAGTGACGTTAAATGAACAAACAAACAAACAGGATAGCATCCATATTATTATTTAAATATTACTGAGATCTAACTTTTCCCCGAGATCATTCTCTGGGCAGTGAAGCCATATAGCAAAATCCTCTGCTTGCTTATTATTGACTCTGTATGAATTTTGAGCGATTTATTTGTCGTAAATATCTAAATAGAGATGTCATCTTTTTTTCAGATTATAGATCTTATTTTATGAAATGAGACAAACTGAAAGAGATATCTGTCAGTCCTTAAGATGAGCAGAGGAATGATATTCAATGATAGGACGAAATGAGACGCAATCAAGAAATTGGACTGAGGATTCAACCGAATTATTTAGGAATCGATTAATTCTTTTCCATTTCCCCCAATTCCTCTTTCCCTCTCCCCTCGCTCTCTCAAATATTATTGCTGAGCCATTATTTTTTTATCCTTTAAAAGTTTTTATTATATAAATAGTAATTTGAGACTGAGGTAGTTATCTCTTAGAATTCCTGTTCCTAAAACGGTCTATGAACGGTTCTTGGGGTACGCGAATGTTCAGAAATTGGATTGTTCTATCCATTATTCATGAAAGTGATTCGAAACTTGGAATTGAAGTCCTGAAGTTGATATATCATATGATGTTATTCCCTCAGCAGGTTATCCCTTCGTCAACATATTGCCATATTCTTAAGTAGATTATATACTTGACGAGATATTTTTCTAATTATAACGTTATCAACTTGTATTAATAGATACACATATGTCAGTTGGCTTTATAATCAACATTAAGGTTCGGGTTGCCCTTTCTTTAAAATTTAACTAAATCATGTAAATTAGTTGAGTTTAGTTTATTATTATTATTTTATGCGCTACAACTCGTTGAGGGTCATGGCCTCCCCCAGTCTTCTCTGTTTTATGCAGTCTCCCCCTTCTTCTTGTGATGTAGAGAAGGCACTAGGCCATTCTAGTCTCATGGTAATTCATCGTAGTCTTTAGAATAACAATAATTTTTCTTTATTTTTTTTGTTATTAAGACATCTCTCCTACCTTGCAGTGTAGAGACTTTTGCATAAGAGCGCCACCTGCTTCCTGGCTTCACCCATCCAATCCCTTTTTTCTTTCAGGATATTTTGGAGGTTATTCATTCAAGTCACTCTCTGCCTTCCCCTGGGTATTTTCCCTGTTGGTTTAACCTCCATAGCTTTCTTCGCTGATCGGTCGTCATCCATCGTCATTAATGGACGACACATGGTCTTCTTCTCTATTTTCCTCAGGTTCCTCATTTTCCATGCTTAGAGTCTGCGTTCACAGTTACTGTATAAACTGTATTGTTATCAACAGCTGCGATAACACTACTAAATAATAATTAGAGAGGAAAAAAAGATGTAATAACAAGATAACAATACTCTTTTAGGTTTCCACGGCCACTATTATTACAAAAGACTTTGTTGATTTCTTCTGGCTTAGATCGTGTTGAGAAATTTTCGCCAACGTTTCGCCAGCCCTTGCTGCTGACCTCTTCAGGGCTCATTCTCATCTAAAACCGAAGAAGTCAGCAGCATGGCTGACGAAACATTTATCAAACGATCTAAGCCAGAAGAAATCAACAAAGTCTTTCGTAAAGATAACAATAATTATAAAGAGATAAATTAGTTGTTTACTACTACATTATAATTGTTTATAAATATT